>JAWNMY010000090.1:24152500-24710000 GCA_035043505.1 Drosophila setosimentum | reverse complement strand
TGGCCTGAGGGGGTGGGGAGGGGGGGGGGAATCTAATTAGGGGTAAAATATGGGGCGTGGTGCAGCATTTAGGACGCAATATTTAAACTGAAAGTAACTTTTGCCCAGCGCAACGTTGCCAAATTTCCACTGATTAAACGAAAAACGGCAACTGCGTAAAACAAAAAAAATGTATATTTTTTTGTTTTGCATATTTTTTGCAGCAAATTTTTGCCTAGTTAAATTGTGAATGAAAATTAGCCCAGACATTTTTTGTAGGTTTAAAAGAAACAAATATATATTTATATATATATTGTGGCAAGGAACACTGCGAACACTGGACCAACTCTGTGTTAACAACGTTCTAAGAAACATACAATACATATGCATATTAATGCACTTGTACATGGAACAAAAGCAATTACAGTGGACGCTCGGAAATTAACACATATTCATAAAATCCTATTTTTCTATTAAAAAATAAAATCAAAAATTTATATAAAATAAAAAAATCTAATCGATTGTATATGATTTCAATATAGACCAATTTCCATATTCAAACATGTTAAACAACAAAAAAAAAACCAAATGGTAAAATTATAAATAAAATAAAAAAATTACAAATTGTAGATTCAAGACTAACAAATACTAAAATATTGTAACTAGTAATTTGCGGGCGATCACTGTACAATAATTAATAATTATTCAGCAGTTTTGTCGAATGCAGCAAAAAGAGAAGAAAAAAAACAAAAAAAAAAAAATAAGATGGCGCTGTGGGTCAGTTTGAGGTAATGGCGTATGTTTGCTGTACTTTTTGCAGTAATAATCGATGATCCTTAATAAACATCAAATACTAAATGAAATCAAAGAATAAGTAAATATGTATAACAAAAATAAATATATATATATAAACGTATATAACTATAAAAAGCAAAAAAAAAATAAAGGAAAAAAGAATAAACAAATCCATTGTTTGGCAGGCGCAGACCCACATTTTGCTCTCTTCCCTCCTGATTTTTTACTCTGATTTTTTTGGTGTCGTCTGTTTTGAGTTTAGCCTTAACTTTTCTTTCCTAAACACTTTTTGTGATAAAAGCCAAGCGAGCAATGTGGAGATGAAGAGGAACACCAACAAAAGAGGATGAGTCACACAAGAAAACTCTCTCTTTGAGTGCATGCTGATCCTGGCTGCTCTTGTTTCTAAAAAACAAAAACTATGGGGAAATCCTGCAAATTTAAGGTACATTTTAACAATCAAGCAATCAGCGCACAACAAAAGAAAACAAAAAAAAAAAAACAATAAATAATATAGTAATATAAAAATAATGAAACATAGCGACAACCCTATAAACGAGTAGGGTTTGAATTCTATAAGATCTCACAGTGTCGAAATTTTTGTAATTGTAATAAAATCGCGCAATAGGCCAATACCAACGTTTTAGTAATCGTAAGTGACAAAGAAACAAAACAAAACAATGAAAAGAAAATCAAAGAAATTGTATAAGAAATACTACAACAAATTTCCTTTGTAAAAGTTGGTATGTGTGTGTTGAAAACGTAGTGCTCTATGGGAAAAAATATCAGAACTAAAAGCAAAGTTATCAAAAAACGAAAAAAAAATTGAAAAAAAAAAACGAAAAACATAAAATCTTAACGTATAAAGGCATTTTTTTATATGTGTGTGTGCGTATGTTGAAACCTTACAAGAATCAAGATCATTAAATATATAGTATGCATATACCATATATATATATATATTCATACATACATATGTATGGAAACTTTTTAAGCATGCAAATCAGGCTATCGATTAACGATAAGCAATAATCGATACACGATAACATGATCACGATCACGATTAATCGAATACCAAGTATATCGACAAGTTATCGTCCATGTGTATTATGCGAAGGCAAACAGCGATCAAATATGATAATTGATAATGAGATCAACATAAAAATAAATATAGCGATACAGATACAGATACAGATGATGAATATGGCAGCCAACCACAGGCAAAATCCAATTAAAATACTATAACAAAACGAAAGCAAACTTAAATACAAAAGGAAAAATTTAAATGTCGTTTTTTTCGGGGCTTTTCAATGTAAAAATTTGTCGTTTTTAAGAAGGCTAAAACGAGGTAAGATACAAATTGTAAATAGCTTCAAATTACAAACATTAAAAATTGGATTCATAAGGTGTTGGAAATTCCACAGGAAGCTGAGTGGAATGTGCTTTTTAATATTTAAATCTTTGCCCGATTATATGAAATCATAATTTTTATTTTTATTTTTTTCACAGTTATCGCTTTGGTTTATATTATAAACAACTATTCTCCTTGGGTGGAAGTGCATTCAAGACAAAAAGAAAGAAACAAAAAGCAAAAGCCCAATTTGGGTTATTATCAGATTAAAAGACCCACTACCATGGAAACATTTTCGTTTCATTTCAAACGGAATATGAATTGAATATTTTGACACTAGCGCCATCTTTCGGGCTTGAGCATAGAACCGTGCTGGTGTCACTACCTGTCAGCAGATGGCGCCAGTTGATGAAGGCAACCCTCTCGAAAAATGTCCCAAAAATATCCTTTTTTGCGTTCCCGGCGCTGCAAAAGTGGCTCTTAATAAATTCGATACATTTCTAGTTAGTAACAGCGATGCTATCGATAAAGCAAAATACCTGCAAGTCAGGAGACTTATGAATTCGAAAGATTAATAAAATTAGATAGACGTTTAGCTTAATTAGCTCGAAGAGTAGTCGTAAATTAGTTGCCCGGTTTTGAATGTTTACGTTTGCAAAACGATAAGAGAAACAGCAGCAGTAGCAGCAGCTGACACAGAGCGCAGGCGAGCAGAGCGAGTGAGTGTGTTTAGCAGTAAGCAGTAGGAGTAACGGAATGCGGCGATGCTGTGGCTGCCAGCATTGAGCGTTTTATTCCTTTCACTGTCGCTGCTTTATTTGTGCGTGCGCGTTGCCAATAAAAGGGCAGAGGCTACTCTGCTCCTGGCCAAGTGGCGCAACGAATTTTGTTGATTGTGATAACAAAACCAAAAATAAAATAATCAAAAAATGTAAATTAAGGCAAAAGTAAAATTTGCGCTGTGTGTGTCTGTGCTTGTGCCTAAAAGTAGACAATAATAAAAACAGTTAAGGATATCAAATCACATTTTTCAATGAATTGTTGTTGCATCGTCACTCTCTCTCTCTCTCTCTCTCTCTCTCTCACTCTCACTCTTATCCTAATGTCGCTCTCGCACATTAGTCAGCTAGGAATTCCCTTGCAGCGTCAAGCGCAAATTGTTTGTGTTATACACAGGACGTATCTGGATAACGCTAGCACCAGCCTGCTCCCACGCATAACAAAGAAGGGCGATAGCTACAGCGAGAGCGAATGTTATCGGAGAGCAGAGAGCGCGCAAGAGAGAGCGCACACATGTGCTGTCTATGCAGGCACAGTGGTGCAAATCGTCATGTGCACTTAATTGAATTGAACTTTTCCCTTGCTCATAATTCACATATTTTTTATTATTATTTTGGGCGAACATACAATTCGCAAGAAATGATTATTTCTCAAAGTATTCAATTCAGAATTAAATTAATAATGACGACAAAACACTTCACTTTTAAACATTTGGCGAAGAAAACAATCATATTTAAAAGTTGTTTTTAAGACAATATACAAAATATTTTAAAAGATACAATTTTATAAATATTGCGTCTCAAAATTAGTACAATTTAACCTCGATTATCCATTATGCTTGGCACCGAGCTCATTACGGATAATCGATTATTCTTGAATTATTTTGGTGAATCTTCAGCCATAATTACGAATACAATATGTGTAAAAGGTGTACCCGGTTAGTAGAGGTCCGGATCATCGAGGTTCAACTGAATTAATTTGGTTTTGCAGAAGATCCTTTTGTCTGACTTCAATTGCCAGTGTATAAAGCTTGTATTATGCTCAAAAAGTATTTAATTTAAGCTAATCTGTCAGGCAATATTCGCAAAGCTTCGCTTAAGCTTTCACAGTTTCCATCTTAGGCTTCGGCCACTGTGCGCGCACTGAGAGCTCTAACATAGAACTGTTAGCTAACGGCATCCTAGTAGCGGCAGCAGCAACAGCAGCAACAACTTGACGACAACAAACGCGGCGCTTTGGCTGACATCGCTTCGTTACCGTTACACTCTCCAGTTTTTTTTAACGTTTCTTTTGCTTCCTTGTGTGTCTGTGTGTGTGCTCTCCGCTGATTACTAAAAAAAAAAATTAAACAAAACGTGAAATGTGTGTCGTTGTCGTCGTCGTCATCGTTCTCGTTGTCGCTGTCATCTTTGCAGCTCCAGTTCTCGCTGTTGCTTTACGCTGCTGTTGATTGCTCGTATTTATTTCTATTTCGATTTACTTTATTTTTTGTGCCGTGAGTATTGTGAAAAAATACTATGAATTTTTACACAAAATAGCAGAAATCAATTTACTTCAATTTTTTTATGTGTGTTTGTTTGTTTATTTGTTTGTGTGAGTGTCTGCGAGTGTGTTTGTGCCTCGTTCAATTGCTCTCTGCAATTCACAATTCATTTTCATTCACAAGTGCAATGGCAAACAACAACAACAAGAAAAAGAAAAAGAACAAGAAGAAGAACAATAATAACACTGGCGCGGCTTAACGAATTGAGGAATTGGGAAGCGCGTGCTTAACCTAAAAATGAATGACAATAGCTTAGTGTGTGTGTGTGTGTGTGTGTGTGTGTATTTGATTCAACTCTATTCATGGTCTCTTTGTTTTCTGCTTCCACTTTTTACAGTCAACTAAGGAGAATATAAAAACAAAAAAAAAAACAACAAGAGCAACAATAACAACAACAATGCATAGTTCCTGCTGAGTAGCTTTATACATTATTGAGCGTGTGTGTGTGTGTGTGTGTGTGTGTGTGTGTCTGTCGCCATGTTGCCACACAACGCCACAGCTGAGAAGGCCGCAACTGAGCACCTCGCAACAATAAACAAAATACAACAACGATAACTTCCAAACATAACAGCTTCCCGTAGCACCTTTAGCGCCCATTCCTGTAGCTAGCTAAACATGTTGTTATTATAAAACAACACAAAAATCGAACTTCTGCGAAAAAAGAAAAAGAAAGCAATAAAGAAGAAACAAGAAGCAACACACAGACGCTAAGCACACACACTGCCACATAGAAAATGGAACGCATGTGGCGCAAAGTGAATCACAGCCTGCGCAACAACAAATCACAGTCGCAGTCACAGCAGTTGGGAAACTCCCCCGGTGGCGCTGCCGCTGGCTCTGTTGGCGCCGCAACGCCGCAGTCAAGCGACACCATCAGCTCGGCGGGTGGGTTTGGGGATGCGCAGCTTATCGTCGCAGCAACCGCAACGACAGCAGCATCAGCAGCAGCAGCAGCAGCAGCAGGCGGCAGCAATGCGACCGGTCGACGTTTGGCCAGCAGCGGAATGCCGCCTTCCAATTGCCACAAATCGCTCAGTCAGCATGTGCTGCAAACGCGTACAGCTTCTTCAGAACGTCGACGGCGGCGTCGGCGCAAGAGTCGACCGCGACGCAGCGGTGGCATGGCCAGTGTGACCAGCTGCGTTGGCGATGGCGGCGGCGATAATATGTCGTAAGTCAAATCAAATCACACTTTGCCAAGCCCCTTCCCCATCAATCTGTCGTCCGTCTGTGCCTATATACTATATCTGTTTGGAAAAGAAAGTGAACAAAAATCTTGGGTTATATACATTTTATTGTACAGTCAGAAAATAATGTAATCAGGACAACTTTTCACAATTAGAATGGGCATGTTGAATTAGCAGTTTGAGTGAACATCTTCTACTCGAATCATTCAATTTTAATCATACTGAATACATTTTTTGTTGTTATTTATTTTTTTAATGATTAATGACTAATGATCGAAATAGCATATTTTATTCTCAGTGTGCGTGGTAGAACCACCAAAAACTCTATTTAGTCACACTCCTTTCTTTAATCAGATCATTAAAAGAAAATTGTATAATGAAGTAGGCGTAATTAAGGTCCTTAGACCCCTTAAATATATATATATATTCTTGACCAGCATCAAGAATCGAGTTGCTTTGATGTATATGGATCACCTGTGAAATATATTTAATAGTATTAAAATCCTTTCCTTTTCCAAAACAATTTTCTGCAGTTCCTCTGGCGGTTTCTACACGCTGAAGGAGCACCATCAGCATTACCGACACAACCATAACCATAATCATAATCATGGCAGTGGCACCGTTTCGACATCGCATCGCCTCTTTGCCAGCTCGGCGCCCAGCGGCACCGTTATGATGTATCCAAATGCACGGCGTGCAACAAACTCAACAGCTGCATCTGCTGGAGTAGCAGCAGCAACAGCAGCAGGAGCAGGAGCAGGAGCAGCAGCAGGTGGAGGTGGAGCGGGTGCTGGTGTTGGTGTTGGTCCTGCTGTAGCGTTGCCAACACCGCCGGACATCTCCTTGAGGCAGCGAGCGGTTGCCAAGTTGCGCATGTTCAACTTTCACCTTAACTGGGATCTGCATATGACGCACTGCAAGCCCTGCGGGTGAGTGAGCCACCAGCCAAAAGGTGGGCTGCATATATCAAGTTGGAGTTGGAGTCGGAGTCGGAGAGGGTGTGCCGCAAGTGGCCAAGTGGCCAAGTGGCCAAGTGGCCAAGTGGCCAAGTGGCCAAGTGTGGGACGCCACTTGAGCTGCTTCCAGTGGCTTGTGGCTTTTGTTGGGCGTCGAGTATTTACGTATACCCTGTAAGCTGACCCGATCTAAAAAAAAGAAAAGAAATCAGAATATAGCCAAAGAATATTTAAAATTTTTAACAGCTCAAATGCATTCTTTATATCGATCAATTTCGATTGTCAACTGGCCTACATTTTCAGTTAAAAGACGGAAGACAAATCTTGGCCACAATATTGGGGCAGATGAATTGAAAATGTCAAAGTAAAATAATAAGAGTTAATGGAGGCAAATTAAAAAGAGACACAATCGATGTAGAAAGTGGAATAAATATAATAAAGACTTTAAGTTAAATTTGATGTAAGAGGTAAAAGTGATGTCAATAGAGTTATTCATTTCTCCAAGGCAGATAATCAAAGGCACTATTTCTTATTATTAAATAGACTTAGGGTATTTGCTAGTTGGGCACACTTCACATGTTTTTTTTATATATTTTTTTTATTGTCTGGAGTCGGTTGAGTTGCTGACTCGGTAGGTCGGTTAGTTGGCTTCATTGAAGGGCCACGTTGAATGAACCCAAACCACAAGGCGAACCCGAGAACCCGAGAACCCGAACCCGCACCCAAATGCAAATGTAAAACTGGGTCGACGACATTTTCATTTCCATGCAACCAACTCTAAATGTTTCTGCAGCTTTAACCCAACACCTATCACCGAGCATCTGGCAGCTCCTCTCTCGTTCTTGTTTAGCCCAAAATGTGTCAAATTTTAATGAAGCGCTAGCTAACGAGCTTCTTGCCAGGTGGGTGTCGGTGACAAGGGGGTTTCGGGGGCAACGGGCAATTGCTAACAACAAGCAGCCAAAGGCAAAGTTAATGATGTGGCACATTGGGCTAACTAAAAAAAAAAATCAAAAATAAAGTAAACAAAACAGTAAACTTTGGCCATATGATAATGTTAATGATAGGGCGATGAAACTTTGGGGATGGGCTCTAATTGTATATCTAGATTAAGGTTACAGTTATGTGGCTATTAGATGGAATAAGAATGAATCGACATCAAATTGAGAATATAAGTATTTGTACTTTGTTTTTTTTTTCGTAGTCTTCAGAATAGCATTTCAATTTGAATCATCTGATAAATCAAAAGTTCTGAAAACTGATGTATTTCTTTGAAGTTAGATTATATTGAACACTGAACCTGAACACTGGTTTCCTTTACTGTTACAAATAAGACGAAGGTTAATTACAACAATTAAGAACTCTGAGAAAGGATTCTTAAACATTTTCTACACAAATCATTTTAAATAGTTGTGAAGATTTTTAGATTTAGTATGGGATAAGTTGAAGATAACAAAAGACAGATAAATTGAAGATAACAGAACGGGACAAATTCGAAGTGCAGACGAAACGAAATAAAGGAGCACTTGAAGTTTCATTACCCTCTACTCTATCATCACAATAACTAAAAAGTAACTACACCATCTCTCCCTCTCACCCTCTCTCCATCTCCATCTCCAACTCCATCTGCATCTCTCTCTCTCTCTCATATGTGGACAGCCCTCGTTTGAGTGGTAGCGGCAATATTATTACGCGTCGCCTTTGCCGCAATCGTCGACGGGAGGACAATGAGCTCTATCGTTCGAATAGCTTTAAGTTTGAGCGTTTCGAGCGCAAGGAGTGCCTCGAGGAGCTCTCCAACACATTGCAGAAGCAGGTAAGTGCAGCAAAAAAAAAATGAAAAAAAAAAAAAAAAATAAAATAAAATAAAATGGAAGCCATTGACCATTTGAGTTTGGATTAGAAGGTGTTGTTGTTGGGGGTGATAAGCAATTAAGCACCCCAGGGCTGCATAATTGATGCGTGTCCGAAACATAGTTGGACACGGCTGCCACATGTTGCATGCTACGGCAATCCATCCAAGCAACGGCAATTTATGCGCATAGATTACACCTAATTGAAGTGTCGAAGAACCTGAAATCCTCAAACCCCCCTCGAAGCCCACCCCCATTCACATAATTAGAAAGGTCCTCCACACTTGCCGCTTCTCTTTATCAGACTGCATTACTGAGAGAAATTGCATTAAGTTGAATTTGAGGAGGGTTGGCGCTTAGGTTTTTCGGGATTGGGTCGCAGGTGGCGTCTGTCTGCGACTTGTTTGGCCAAAGTTCAATTCGGAGGTCGGAGGTCGGAGGTCGGAGGCAGGTGCTTGCCGGAATGGTGGAATCTAATTAATGGTGCGCAACAAATTGAATTTTAATTGAGCGTCGAATTTGATTTGGCCCCTCAAGCTGCCCCGGCGGCCACTCTGTGGTGTTGTCTACCAATGCAGCATGGAGCATTGTAAATGGAAATGCGATTGAGGTGTTGGGGATGATGGATAAGGGATGAGGGATGAGGGATGAGGGACGGGGAGTGACACAGCTGATAATCAAGTTAACTTGTAGTTTGGGCATTAAAAGAGAGCTGGCAATTATCTGCCTCGAACATTGATTAGAATAAAATATTAAGCATCGATTTTCAACAATTAATTGTAACTCCAAATCGAGCTCAAGTTTGGACAGAACAGTTTTGCACGAAAAATGTAATAAAAAAATGTCAGATTTTTAAACTTTGAATTGGTATTTATATTTGGTCTAGAAACTGAAAGTTAAACAACAAATAAAAAAGGAAAAACTGAATGTGGCAACAATTTCAAAAATGGTCATTACTTGAATGTGTAAGACTGAGTAATTTTCAAAAGGTTTACCACTCAAATTCGATTGAGTTATATATGCAAACGTTGAAAGGAAAAGTAACCAACAAGTTGGCACTCTCAATTAGCCAGAGGCATAATGTGTAATCCTGGAGAAATAGAAATAGAATTCAGCGTGGCATGTTTTACGCTAATGTAATTCCATTTTTAACGCTTAAGTTGACGTTGTAGGTGCCCCACCCTCCTCCGCCTTCTCGAGTCGTATACCGTTGCGTGACTATGCCTCAACTTATCCCCCTGCTCCCTCCATCCCCGCTGTGAGCCACTGGAATGACAGGGCACCATTTATCAGAGGAATGTTTCTCAAGTGCGCTGCGGTCGGAAAAGCACTTGAAAATGTTGTCTCGTGGCAACTACAACTACAACTGTCAGCTGTCCGGCTCGATAAGCTGCATGGCAATAAGACACCTCCCACACCTCCCACACCCCACCATGCCATTCCCCCAACCCCTTTCTGATAGTATTTTCCATGCCTCCTTTGTGGAGCACATTGTTTGCAACATTTGCACCTTTTGGGGTTAGAGTTTCGCCTTATAAATAAATAAAAATTTTGTTTTCCCCTTCAATTTCACACAACCTGGCAATGTTCTCAGATTTTGATGGGTCTATCTTGTCACACTCGAAAAAACCAAAACACAAAAACCAAAACCTGCAATTTCAAGAAATTCATTGTTGAATTGATTTCATTAATTTAAGTGTCATATTAAAATCAGAATTAACTTCTATTTTAAGAATTTAAACTCTCATTTTGTATTAAAATGCAAAACTAATTACGCCCTTTTTATTTAATATTTTTTGTTAGAGATTCAATTCGGTTTGTGTTTGAAGTAAGAACAACGTTTTTCTGCAAGTGTCAAGTTGCTTTGAATTCCCAACTCCCAAAGTCGATTTTTTCGCTTTTCGCTTAGATTTATGTTCTCGGCGCTGTTCAGTGACATGACATGCCTCAACTGGAGTCGCACCTGTCTCTTTCAACCTGCCACCCACTAATCATGCCAGACGTGTCTGCGAAACTTTTCACCTCTCAGCCCGCCCATCTCTTGGCCGCTTGTGGCCTGTCCCTGTCAATTGGATTTCCCGGCTAGCTAGCGAAAAGTGCTCAGCGAATATAATGCGAAGCCGAAGATTAATCGCATTGCATTTTTTGTTGGCAGCTTAAGTTAGCCATACAAAAAAATGATGTGGAAAGTCGCATTCCAGCACCCCTGAAAAGTATGCTATACAAATGTAAACCTGTTTAAATTTTAATCTCTTTACTTTTACCACATCGTGTCATCATAAGCAGCTCAAGCAGCATTCATTAATCTCTATCCTTAAGTAGGTCAAATAAGAAGCTGTAAACATTGTTTTAAAACTACTTTCATAAATTTTGCCACGGCGTACTTTGAAAGCTATAAGCGCTTGTTGCGTGGCAAAGGTGTTGTTAGGGATTTAGGAACTTCTTCTTATACATTTTATTGCCTATAGATTTTAGTTTTTAGTGATATATATAATAACCCATACTTTTTATACACTGAATCCATTAAAAATGGGTAAAAAGGGTATAATGGTTTTGTGCAAATGTATGTAACAGGCAGAAGGAAGCATCTTCGACCCCACAAAGTATATATATTCTTGATCAGGATCAATAGTCGAGTCGATATAGCCCTGCCCGTCCGTCCGTCCGTCTGTATGAACACGCAGATCTCAGGAACTGTAAGAGCAAGAGATCAAATTTGGAATATAGGTTCTCGTATACCAGGCGCAGAACAAGTTTGAGTTTTTTTTCGATAACTGCCTTCGTTTATCAAATATCGATCACTTAAATTTCCGATAGCAATAAATGCCATATTTTGAAAGGCAGTAACTTCTAATTAATAGATATCATGCATATGCATACTGTTGATCAACTGCCCAAATTCGTCCAGATTCTCATGTTGATCTCATTTCTATCAGCAGCCGTAAGCGTTGTGTGTGAGAAAGGGATGGCATGAGCCCCGCTAGCTACGATTCTAAATCTTTTTAAAAGAGAATTTCCCAATAATAATAGAATATATTTAATAACTGGGTTCAGGGTATATCGTAGTCGAGTTTACTCAACTACAGCACTCTTACTTGTTTCTTTTCAAGATTTCCATAAATATTGGGTTATATTGTATAGCTCTCCATATGTCAAATTCTACATCTTTCTTCTACCTAATTAAATTTCAGCTCATTTAGTTCACATACATTCAGTTGAGTTGAATTTAGTTGCCACTGCAAGAGGCCATAAATTACAAACATTTTTGGCATACGTCTAACGAAACAAGTTGTTCAACCAATCTCGCAAATCGCATCATAAACAAACAAGCTATTCAACAACAAGAACATAAAGTTGGCAGGCCAATAAACAGTATATAGTATATATATATATATACATGTGCACATCTATTTACCTCCCAACTCCTTACCCCTTTTGCTTTTGTGTTTCTTTTTTTTGTTTTTTGTATCTTTTGTTTCCCCAGCGAATGTTGCAAGAAGCGATACAGCTTCAGTCCAGCTTCAGCCTTTGCATCGTAAATTGTTTATTATAATAAAGTTTCTCTTTTGGGATTTTCCGCCTTGTGCTTCTGTGGGCTTGAAGTTCTTATTAGAAGCAGGAGGCAGGTTTTTCAGAATTTCAGCTTTTGTTTGTGCTTTGGGTAAATGCAATTATTTTAAATGAAATTTTGCTGATCCGGGCTCAATGCAACTGTTCAATACAAATTTTGTGAAAATTGCATTTGTAAACCAAATTTCCAAATTGATGGCAAATTCGTTTTTATTGAGGGCACATTAAGTTATAAGTAGATATTATAAGTTATCAAATTTCCCTTGTAGAGGGTATTCAAAATGAATGGAAATCTCGCTAGCTTTATTTTTATTTCCTGGTAACTCCTTTCTTTCTAAAATTTCTCACTTTCTATTCGCATCTATTTTGTAATCTGATACTTTGTCTCTTTTTTTGTTTTGTTTTTTTGTTTTTAATTTAGCCTTTTGTTGGTTTGTTGGTCTTCTTAAAAATATTGTGATTCGCTTCGATAAATATTTCAATTTTCTATGTTGGGGACAAGTACAGCTTCCTGTCCAACTGCTCAATGGAGTTTCTAACTTTATCTTCTTAATGGAAGATAGAATCCCAATTTGTATCTGTTTCTGTTCCCCATTTTTGTCCCCTTTTGCATTCCACTTCTCAATTGTCGACATCGACTCATTGTTCGCTTTGTAATTTCCATCATCATTTAATGTGCTTTCAGCACCACACCAACGAACCAACGAACCAACCAACCAACCAACCCCCACCCACCCATCCATTACTTTTGATGGCATCATTTTGAATGATGCCCCGATGATGCTGAACCACGCTCGACCTGTGCAAATTGCCGAGTGCTTGCTTGCCCCACGCTCTACAAAAATTGCGCAGTGATCTGTGTGCTGGCAATCATTAGCCCAGTAACAATCAGTCCAAATACGCTGCCAGCTTATTCATGCAACAATTGTTGATTGCGTTGCGTTGCGTTGCGTTGCGTTGAGTTGTTTCTCGTGCCGACAGATCACCCCACTAACCCCTAACCACCCTCGACCAGGACACATCTTAACACCCATTCACCCATTTGTGTGTGTGAATTATTGTTGGGGCTCATAACGAGAATTGCGCTGTCTGTGCGGGAGACAATCGCTGAGATATGATGCCATCATTTGACCCACTGCACTGTGAGAAATTAGTTAGCACTAACGCAACCCTCCCACCCCTCCCTACTTGTGGCGCGCTTCTTGCTTCTTGACTTAGACCTTAGTTTAGACCTAGTTAAATATAATGGGCCATCAAATGAGTTAATTTCACGACGCCATGCCGCAAAAGTTGTCGTTGCCCCAAGTGGAGTTCTTGCCTCAACCCCACGAAGCCGCTACTTGCCACTGAACACTCACTCGCTACAAGTGGCTACAAATTTAATCAAACAGTTCCCTCCCACACACACACACTCGCACACACCTCGATGTGTGCAGTCAAACCAGTCTGCCACACACCCTCCACACTCTGCCACACCCACACCTACTCGTCGCTCCCCTGCCCTCCCTCATTCGCAGTAATTTCGCTTGGCGTTCTAAATAATTCATGTCGGCAACATCGTTCGTTCTGCGTCCTTTTGTGCTGGAATTTTCTACGTCCAACTTGTTGTAATACATTTAAATGAGTGTGCAGCCGTGTGTGTGTGTGTGTGTGTGTGTGTGTGTGTGTGTGGCCATGTATTTTGTGTAAATCTCAAGTTGTTCAACAAAATAAAAAAAGAATAATACAAAAAATGTATTATATACATACACACACACACACACACACGCACACATACAAATACAAATACATATACGCACATATAAACATGCACATATAAAAAACAACAACGACGCAAAAAGCAAAGTTTGCAAGTTTTGTAGCTGCACTGTGCGCTGCGCACAGTGGCACCAGAGCGCTATTTTTGGGCGAGAAATTGCTTTAAAAATTCACAATTGAACATTTTTGAAATAAATTCTGTTTAACACTCAAAAGTTGTGCAAAAGTATATGCGAGACAGAAGATAGCAACTCCAATCTTATAATGTATACATATTCTTGATCCGAATCAAAGGCCAAGTCGATTTCGTCAACAAGCCGATCTCAAAGACTTCACAAATTTTGTATATAAGTTGTCGCACTTTATTGGCAGATCAAGTTTATTTAATGTCATCCCATTTCGCAAATATTGAAAAACATTGATTTCCGATAGATAGAATATAATGTTATTGAAATATATTATCGATTATTATCGATTAACTGGAACAATTTAATTGGGTAAACGTTTTGTCAAATTGAACTAAAAAATATCAGCTGGCTTGTAATTAATTTAACACTGATTTTTATTCAAACTTCGTTTTAGTTGTGGTACAGTTGTCACTGTACGCTTTACGCTTTAACTTTTCCCTCAAGGTAGGGAGGTAGGGAGGTAGAGAGAGATAGAGAGAGAGAGAGAGAGAGAGAGGGCTTTGAGTGAGAGTTGTAGTCAACTTAAATATGCGTTTTACTTGTCTTGCGTATTATTTGGCGCACTAAATTTATGTGCGCAATTGTGCTGAGTTGTGTGAAACATCTCCACATGCACTCACACAAACACACACACACACACACACACACACATACACACAGCGCTACGCCTCCCCCGTCACCTCTCCCTTTCTCTATCTTTGGCACTTGGCACTTGGCTCTTGGGTTACCATCTCGATTTGCAGTTGTGGATTTCAAACTGCTGGCACCTTCTTACATTCATATAATCAAGGACTCATGGAAGGACTGGCGGACTGGCTTGTGGGTCCTTTGTGTGTTATTATTCAAAATCCAGTCAATAATACGATACGCGACGCTAATTTATTATACCAAATGCGAGGCGAACACTTTGTAAATATTTCAAGAGAGCAGTTACAATTACAGCAACCCAAACCCATCCCAAGTGTGTGTGTGTGTGTGTGTGCGTGTGCGTGTGTGTGTGTGCGTGTGCGTGTGCCTGGCGTCCTGTTGGCGTCCTGTTTTCAATTTTATCCCTTTTATTGGCTTTGCATTTTTTACAGCTGCTTAAAATTCATACACAAATATTCCGACAGGACTCCCCTTCATCATAGCCCTGTGCATCCAGGACATCAGTGCCATTTCTCATGCCCTTATTTGCGCGCCACCCACTCCCCTTGCCCCATCGCCTGCATTTATGCTGTCCGCGTTTGCCTGTTTCTCGCCTTCGTGTGCAAATTAGTTTATTGGAATTTCTTGTTTGTGTTTTACCCAACCTCAACCATCATCCGGTTCCCTCTTACCAGAGATGTCGGTGTGCTTCTTCGACGATTCGTTCATCACTTGGTTACACTTTGGTTTTCATAGCATATGTGTCCACTTATTGCTGCAGCTGAGCGGGCAATTCGCTTAGAGCATTGAATCTGAGCTTTAAACTTGATATCCGAAACTTTACTTAAAACAAGCCGATAAGCGCTAACAAGAAAACTTAGCCAAGTTCTACTCAAGTCCAATAGTGAATGCTTAAGGATGTTTCTCTGGGCTTCTAATATATAACTTTATTTATGATTAGGACTTAAAACAAACAGAGTTATCTTAAGGATAAAATAATCATAATTAAGTGTCTAGTAAAACATTTAAAGTGCTATAATGTTTAAAAAGGGAAACAAACGCAAAATGATTAAATGCTAATTTGTTTAAATCTTGTTTGTCGACTGATGTTGCTTACAGTTGACTTGCTTAGACTGACCATTTCAGCTATTTGGCGATGTGAATATCCCATTTGGAAGTGTTCCAGGATGAGATTCCGTTGATCAATGGTAGTCCGTTTGCACATAGTCCTTGTTGGGTTGTTGCACCCAAGATGCAAGATATAACTAAACTGACTGCGCAGGATTGGTCTCTTCATACCGGGAATATTCAACCTGACGTAAAAAATCCGAGTTTTGTGGTACCCACGTGTCCACAATGTAATTGTGCGAAATAACCTTTGACCATAAACTGAGGTCTGTTTTTACATAGCCCGTCCTAGCTGGTGGGGAATCCCCAGTATTTTGGGGTCATATATTAATTTTGGTGGTTAATAAATGTACCTGCCAGAGGTCTTTGGAATTTTTGAAAAATACTGTATAATTAGTTTATGGCAGGCAATTAAAATTGTTACTAGACACTGCTCGAAATAAGGTCTGAGACACTGTATTTATTGGCCCTTTGGTGCATAACTTCTTTAATTGAAAAGTAATTGAATCGAATATCTCTTTTCCCATACATAATTATACAGTTTCTTGTGATTAATATTCCACTTGCGCCTCTTCTCCCATTTTTTTTTTGCATTTCATATCCGTAAGCGTTTCAATAGTCAAATTAAAAAAAAGGAAATATTTAACACAGTCGCTCGTTAAATGTATTTGTTGCTCTATGCGGGGTCAATGGAAAATAGGGGACACTATTACGCAAAACTTATGGATATTACGTGTCTGCTGCACACAGACAAACAGACAAACAGACAAACAGACACACAGACAGGCAGACAGCAAAATAAGCTGGAAACTATAGTAAAGAGAATAGCGAGCAAAAACTCAAAGCTCACAAATTTAGTAACAAGACTATTAAAATTTTAATGAAATTTATGCCCAGCGGGACTACAGCAAGCTCCAAGTATGACTCACACAGAGACAGAGAGAGAGAGAAAGGGACAGATAGGAAGTGAGTTAGATATGTGCTGTATCAGGGGAATGGGGGGGGGGCGGGGGGTGGGGTTTGTGGGATGGGGGTTAGTCAGCATTTGGGAGACGAGTGCGTGGAACGAAGCTTTGTGCGTGCAACTGGCATATCAATAACAAATTAAACTACAGCCCATATACAACACACACATACGCAGACAGGTGCTTCTGTGTGCGTGTGTGTGCGTGTGTATAAAAACATTGAGGTTGACTGACACTCCGCTAGGTGGCGTCCCAATGCTCGGCTTAGCCGCCAAAAGTTGACAGGCACGCAATGGCGTGCCAAATGCTTCAGTTCGCCATCTGCTATCCCCGCCCCGTCCTCTGAATAGAGGCAGCCCCATCTCAGCCATCTCCAAAGTTGGCAAATTATTTGCACGTCTCGGGTTGGGCTTGAAGTTAGCCATCAGTTTCATAAGTTTATTTATTTCGCTAGCTCGCTAATAAAAGGAAGTCGCACGTGCAGTTTTCCATTTCTCATTTCCATTATGCATCATCATTTATACTTATTTACAGGAAGTATTTTAAGAATGTGTTTCCACTGTAATCTCATAGCCTATGAGGCTATGAAAAAAACTATCCAAACTCCGTAACATATCAAAAGTAATATATAAATATGGTCTTTAATCTTTAAACACTAAATAAAATGATTATCAAATTGTGGGTCACCTGTGTTAACGTTTACTCGTTGTATTAATTGTACGTCAAATGCACACACTGCTTCTGTACATTTGAGAGCATTGTATAATAACAGCTTCAAAATGTGTTGTAAAACGTTGCATTTGCGGTTGAGTGTTGCCAAACACTTGACACTAAAAACTTCAAAAATACGTGTGGCCAACGAAAAATAAGTTTAAAGTTTTCTGTGTATTAGTGTGTGTGTGTGTGTGTGTGTGTGTGTGTGTGTGTGTGTGTGTGTGTGTATGTGTATTAATGGTACTTGGAAAGTGTCAACCCTGCAGGCGGCACTGCACTGCACTGCCCACCCGCTTCACCTAAGGACGTTTTGAGGGTTGGTAAACGCGTTTTGCTCGAGGCGATACGCAAATCCCTATAAATTTATGGCGTGTCATTGTTTTGGCATAAAATTAAGTGAGTGCAGCGACAAAAAACTGATAGAAATGAAACTCGTAACGGAAGGTCTTGGTGGTGTATGGTGGTGGGTGGTGGGTGGTGGGTGGTTTGAGTACATGTGTAACTTGTGTTCAGCATGCATTGGGATTGTGCAATGCGAACGAGATTCAATAAGAAACGCTGCCTACTTCAAGGCGACCAGCCAGCTGCGAAAGTGTTTGGGAGTTTGTGGCAAATGCTTGGAGCCAATGTCTGCACTTCTAATGAGCAAATATAATTCATAAAATTCATAAGCGCCCTCTTAATTTATGAAGAGCCCAACATCCCAACATCCCAACTCCTACCAACCTGCCACAAATTGCAAGCACCCGTCCGACCGCTAATGTGCGCCCTCGAGCGCTGCTATGTAATTTTAATTAATGCGACCGTCGTTTAACATGAACGAAATACGAAGACAGACAGACAGACAGACAGACAGACAATGACAGAGAAAAAACCGCCGATAAAATGTCCCCAGCTTAAGCTTGAAAAAAATAAAATAAAATAAAAATAAAAAAAATAAATCTTATGACAAAAACTTTCTCGAAGACAATACTAAAAAAACGCTTGACAATATCTCATTTTACTTTTCACTTCTTTTAAATAAAATAAAGGGCAGCATCAGGCTGTCAGACTCTGTAGATTGTATTACTTGCCAAATCGCATGAATAATCAGGTGTATCAACGTTTCACAGATCTAAACTCTTCTATCTCAAGATCTCTTAGAGCTTAAATTAGTCTATTTGTATATTTTCCATTCTTTCTGCTGGGAAAAATCTGTATTAAAGACTAACTATAATAAACTAAAATCGTTTGTATCTAGTTATTCCTGATATCTGATGAGAATCTATTGAAATGTAGGGCATCCTCGAGTCGAGCACTTTCAACTGGACCAGTTTTGGCTAAGGCACTTTTCTTTTACCCAGTTTGCCATTTAGCTGCATTGCGTTGCCAACATCTTTAAGTTTTTCCGCACTTTTCTGCATACCAAATCGGTTGAATTCTTTGGTGTAGGTTATAAGACGATGTGGTTATAAATGGCTTTAGTTTTTGATTAATGCTTCGGAAAAATGGCTAAAAATGTTGCCAAGCAGTGCGAAAACTTTTTAGCTCGTTTTGATTTGAGGAGAAAAGTGGGGAAAAGTTGTATGCCAATTTTGTGAATTTTTGGTGTTTGCTTTAACTGCTTAACTGCATATTAATCAGTTTTACGTTTTGCCTTTGGAACGTTGCCAAAAACTCAACAAAGTCGAACAGCAAAGGGGCGTGGCTAGACAATGTATGCGGCTTTTTGCTGCTGACGTTGCCAAAATACTGCTAAATAATATTAGATTGTAAGTTGTAAGTTCAATTAATTCACATAGCGAAACCAGTTACAATGCTCCAGTCGAGGGGGAAAAGCAGAGCTCTAATGTTTTTTTTTTGTCTACATACAGTGACTGATATAAAGATATAAAATCGATTATATATATAATATCTAAATATAACTCTCCACAATTATCAAAGAAATCGAATATATTTGATTGGCGTACAAAACGAAAATACATCTTTCTAGGCAATTCAAATTAATTATATTGTGATTGTTCAGATCGTTGGGCAAAGTGGGAGTGTCCTAGTAGTGTCTGCGCTGACGATAGCCGGGCGGTAAATAACGGGACGAGGGCGCCTGAGCACCGGAGCCAACGGAAGAACCATGATAGGCGGCCGATGATGAGCCACTGCGATACTGATGATGACTGCAACAGAAAATAGATAATAGAAAATAGAAAATATACAAAATATATATTTGCATGATTCTACACTAATCATGGATTGAATCAGAGAGCACTTACTCGGCAGAAGGCAGCGATGGTGATGTCGGCAAATGTGCGCCTTCGGCATGGAAACCATTCTTGTCCGCTTTGTAATTAACGGTATACTGTTTTCCATCATCACCCGTATATGAGTAGGAGCCACGCACGCCCAATGAACCATGTGGCCAGCCACCATTGAACTCGCCAGTCTCATCCCGATGAATGCCATTGCCAGTTTCAAAGCTGAAAGTGGTTTGCAAGTTGAGCTTTATCAACTATTCAGTATAACATTTCCTATTTATGTATTCTTAAAAGTCGAGAGAGGTCGAGTTTTTAACTATTAATTGGCATCTTAACTTTTCCCAATAGATTTATTTAACAAGAACATTCTTGGTCAGGATTAGTGGCTTAAGGTCAGTAAGTTTCGTTAGGATTTCTATTGAATTGAATTAAATATATAAAACATTTTTGAAATAGTAATTATTCAGTTTCAGAATTGGGAACAGGGAACGGGACAAAAAAAAAACATATATCTTTCATTTATTTAAGGTAATATGATAGAACTATAAATAGGCTGAAAATTGAGGTAACTTAAATTGAACTGAGTGAATTATATCCAGAAACAGTGGATTATTCAAACAATAGACAATGAGAGTGAGAATTCAATAAAACAATTAAATAGATTGGGTATAGTTAAGGAAATGGCAATATAAAGTATAATTTAAAATATATATCTTAGAATTGAAAGGATAGGGAATTTTAAAGGAATCCATTCCTTTTTTTTTTGTTTTTTTAAAGAATTTTCTTTTTAAATTAGTTTTGTGTGATTTACCCAAAGTTATAATTGCCGCTGGCATCGCTCTGATAATCGCTGCGTACGATGGGTATCTGTGGCTGTTGCTGACGATGCTGTACGCCAGCATGTCCACCATGTCCACCAAATCCAGCTCCACCAGCAATTCGAGCATGAGATTGCTGTCCAGTTACACCACGATAGTGCATTTGACTGGCCTGGGGTGCCAGATATTGGTTGGAGGGCAAATAGCGTTGGGGCGGGCGACCAGCAGCGACGGCGTTGGCCAAAACCGCACAGGACACAATCAGGACAATGGGATGCAGCAACATCTTGAAGCACTTGCAATACGTACACACACCCACACACACACACCCACACACACACACACCTCACAGAACACTGAATAACAAGAAAAAAAGAGCACACTAGAAAAAAAAAGGACGCACTTGTGCAGCTATAGATGGGTTTTTGTTGCTGCTATTCGTATATGGGTTTTTTTTTTTTGTTGTATTTTTATTTGTACTGTGGCTCGACTCTCGACTGAAACGCTTGAGCGCTGACTGCTTGAGATTTCGGTGTGGCTCTTTGCTTTTTATAGTCTCGCTGTTAGCGGTTGTTGTTAGCCACATTTCATGCTCAGTTTTTTTTAATTGTTTTTTGTGTTTTTGGCCCAGCTGTAGTAGCTTCATTCTTTAAACCGCTTTTTTTTTTCGTTTTTATTAATTTTTTTTGTTGGTCTTTTATTTTTCATCCATCTTCTTGGTGTTTTAATTATCCAAATGCTGTCGAGGCGGCTGCTACATGCACCAAAAACGCTTTTTGCAATTTTCAGCGCAAATTTTGTTTTCAAATTTTGATATTAGCTTTTTTTTTTTGGTAATTTATTTCAAACTTTACTTGGGCTTGGTCGCGAAAAAAAACCAACAAAAAAAAAAACCGCAAAAACTGGGGTGTGTGTGGGCGCTTGTTGTTTTCCTTTTTTTTCTTTTTTTTTGGTTTTTTTTGGTTTTTTTTTTGTTTTTTGGGCACTTGGCCAAAACACTAAAGCAATGGCTTAACTAATTATAGCATGTGCCATCATTAGCAAAACCCGGAGAGCTTTCGAGTTCCGGCTCGCCTCGCGCTTTGTTCGAGTGGCAACAACCACAACAACAACAACAACAACAACAACAACAACAAAAGTGCCCTCACTTGAGGGCCATATATTACAATATATGGCAACACCAAAGCGGCTCTCAAATCACCGCTTGAGCCTTGCGGCGTAAACAACTTGAGACGATCAGCAGTTGCAACAATAACAACAACCACAGCAGTTGTAGCAACCTCTCCTAAACGGTAGCTTCAACATCTTCTCTTGCTTCTCTCTTCTCTTCCCTTCTCTTCCCTAAGAAATGTTCTCAAGGCACATATCTATATGTGCTATAAATGCTTAACACCTTTCCGTCTGTCAACATCATTTTCATTGTAGGTAAAACTGAGATGTGGTCACAAGTTAATGTTTAAATACTAAATGATTTGACAGAAAACAGATCAAATTGATATGCCTTTGCTTTGTAAATATGTAATTAATTTATATATATTTTATTAAAAGCTAACATAGACTGTAAGTCAACAGCTTAAAACTAAATTAAATCAATTTAACTTAATATGAAAAATGCAGTGATGCCACCTATAATTATAATAGTTCTCGTAAAACACAGACGCATTCAATTTTTCGATGTACCCCATAAAGAGTAGCGCATTGGTGTTCATGTGAATGAATTTTGCTCAATCATTTCGAGCGAGTTGCATGATAGACAGATTCGAATCTCTGGATTTTCCATAAGCCGCAACAAAGTCTGAAACCAGAAATAGAACTTTACTGCGTACACCTCGGGCACCTTCGCCTCCTTTGTCCTACACCCTCAGCAAATTCTTGTATTCTTTGCTAAACAATGAAATAGTTAAGAATATCGCGCGCATATCCGCAATTATTATAATAATGACAACAAACTTGTTGTTCTTGTTGTTGTTGTTTGATATTAAAAATAGCTGTCGATGAGCATAGAGCAAACTTCATTAATTAATACTCATAATTAATGATGATGAGCAACTAATCAAATAAATGCGTGAAAAGTGAAGCTCACCTCAGTGCGAGCTGTAATCATAAATCATCAATGTGATGATCATTATAACGATGATCACCATGATTATTACAATGGATCTAGTGAATGTATTTTTAGGCCCTGCAGCATCAGCTATATAGGAACGCGTGCCGACATTTTCTTCATGAAGGGCGCCAGACGATGATGCTGTGCAAATCTTTAAAACAGGCAGAGGGGGAAGCATTCACGATAGCAGCCATGATGCCATCTATTAACAACTTATCTATTTGATTATATTTCTTCATATTTATCTATCTATCTATTTTTTGTTTTTTTTTTTTTGCGTTGCACGTATTTGAATGGCACTTCAAAACAAAGGCAGCACTAAACTACGACCACTCTCACCCACGACGTTGTACATTTATTGCAACGTTGAACTTCGCGCTTCGGTGGCGCCACAAAATGCATTTTATAGTAGAGTGGCGGAGTGTGGAGTGCACTTAGATAGCTGGGCAGCAATATTCGCTAATAGGGCATCATTAAGTTTCATTACGAACTAACCGAACCGACTGCCGCTGCTGCAGTTGTTGTTCTCTTCACGTTCTCTCTGGGATCTGTGCAGTTGTTTGACCTGCCCTTTTAGACAGTTAACGGTTAACGGTTAACGGTATACGCTATACGGCATACGCTATACGTTATACGTTATACTGTGTATCTATAATTTATGCAGCTAAAGTTTATTTCTGTCTTAAGCGCTTAAGCGGATGTAATGCCATCAGCCGCAAATGAACTTGTAATTCACATCGTTTTTGACACTGACAGCTGGCAACTTGCAACTGGCAACTGGCAACTGGCAACTGGCAGCTGCTAAATGGTACTCAGTACTCGGTACTTGGCATTGACTGTACCTATGACGAGCAAGAAAAAAACAACAAAAAAAAGAAGAAGAAGAACGGAACAGAAAAGGTTGCGCAACTTTTTGATAGAAGTCGCTTAAATCCACTTGTGTAACACTTTGAATTTATAATTTTAGTGCTCCATTGTGAAGTGAAATATTTAGGTTCTTTTTGAATCTCTTCTCGAATATGCTAAAGTATACATCATCTGGTAATCTTTGAAAGATTCATAAAAAATAATTATTTATAAGCGTTTTCCCTTTTTTTTTTTTTTTTTTTTGGATTTTGTAGACAAGACAACTTTTCCGGCTCGAGTTAATTTCCGTAACCCTTTTCCATACCCAGGCAGAGGCTATAATTATGACGTGCAATTTGTAACGCATTGACGGAGCAGTCTCCGACTTTATAAAGTCTATGTAGATATAAATATATATATTCTTATCAGCGTCAAACAATAATTTAAAGTGAAATTTAGATGTCAACAGGGTTGACTGCAGTCTGCAAGGCAATGTGTCTAAAATACATAGCTGTTTTAAGTAAATTTTTATTTGAATGCTACTGCTACTGCTTTGCATGTACAGCGCCACTCAGTTATACAAATTGTCTTAAATCTGATTACACTTAAGCGAAGCTGCTGAAGCAAACACTCTTAACTTGCTTATCTTGGTAAATTGGATAAATTTTTCCACATTCAAACTCAGTTATAAATGCAATCAGTTATATAGCACATTTATAGTCTACTAAAGGGATATTGTTAGTCGATTCCAAATGACTTTTTCATAAAACCTTTTGCAATTTTAATTCGGTAGTGAAAGAGATAAAGAGAGAGAGAGAGAGAGAGAGAGAGAGAGAGAGAGATCTAAAAGAGGTTAGGGGGAGATGTGCTGTAGGTAAATGCATTGGCCTGTGGCTAATTGAATCAGAAGATGCTCCGAACGAATTGCAGAAACGTTTTTATGCTCATAAATGTGTGTAATCGCTTTAAAATGTGGGCGTACAGAGTGGAAGTGGGTGATTTGGGTGGGCAAACAAACATTTGACTAGGCAGCAGAAGGATGCTGCATCTGTTATTGTCAATGCGACTGATGCACTGATAAGAAAAACAACATAAAGCAATGAGCAAATAATAATAAATGATATAGGGGTTGAGTTTTGTGGGGTGATTGAGAGGGAGAACAACAAGGGAGAACAGGGCAACAGTCAACAGCTGGAAGTGGGCTACACGCTGCCTGGTGTCTCAGTACTCACTCGATAAGCGTTTGCTCGTTTGGAAACACTCTGAAAAATCACACTCATAATCAAAAATCAAAAATCAATTTTTTATTCGAAACTTCTTCGATATTATTATCTATATTAATACATGAAATAAATTATAGATTTGAAAAGTCTGAATTTGATATTTAGTTGGTTTGCCAATTCTGCAGCATATGCACATATATATTTTTTAAAGTGTAGCAGCTGTACTCCAAACACGTTGTTCTTGTCAGCGTCTTGTTATCGCGAGCGCGTCCTTCGCTCCTTATTTCCTCTTATGATTTCCCTTTGAACTTTATGCCTCGCTTTCTTCTTTTTCTTCCAGCGAAAAATGTCAAATTCAGCTATTTGTTTAATTGAAAAAAAGAAGAGAAAATAAAGTACAAGTGCAAGTCGAAGAAGAAGAAGAACCAGCAGAAAAAAGAAGAAGCAAAACGCTGCGTGCCTTCTTATACTTCTTGTCCAACTAAGCACGGGTGGGGGGGGGTCTAACCATTGCCACAAATTTCAACCCAACCCCAACCCCTACTCATCCCCCCTGAGTTGACTGTGTCGTGTGCCAGCGCATCAAATTGTTATGTGCCATTAATTTAAATGAGAGTCTCCTCCGCCCCGTCGATATACATATGTCTGTCTGTATGTACATGGGGAGCTTTTTTTGTTTTTTTGTTTCTTTTTTCTGTTTTCGCATCTCGCACGAAGTTCTCATTTCCATTCTATTCTATTCTATTCTATATTCATATATACGTATGTGATTCGTATGAAAATTCACTCGATATGCACTTCTTAACCAGAGTTTTCTTTCCACCTCCGCCTCCGCCTCCGCCTCGTCCATCTTTTTTTTTTTGTTGATTTAAGCACTGGATTTGCATTTAAGCATTTGAACGTGGCAGAGATTCTTGACAACACTGTGTTCTTAATGAACTGGTATGCTTGCGGAAACTCTTGGTCTTCTATTCCATTTATTTCATTGAAAGATAACACATTTCCTGACGAACGCTTAAATTAGTAGATGTACTTATCCATCCACTGCTCAAACCAAGTATTAAAGTACATTTCTTGTCGTTCAAGTTGAATCCTTTATTATCTATCAGTTCTATGTAACTAACACTCACGTTAAGTCTCTGAATAACTCATACATATATCGATTTTCTATAAATTAAATATACTTTAATTAGATCTTTCAGCTGAATCTGATACTGAAATTTTTGCTAGATGCGAGTACTTTACTTAGATAATTCTCTTAGTTGACATATTGGTCCAAATACATTTGTACAGCGACTAAGCCCCAATTAACTCTCTAGTATCAGCTAAAAAATTTCCAGCTTAGCAGCTTAACAATCAGAAATTATACTCGCATAATTCTGCAACAAAATCTGCCAACTTAATTTGGAGCACTTCAAAAAAAGTATTAAAAGTTTTTCACAAAGTTTTATACTTTGGGATTAATAAATGTCATCTAACAGATTGAAAGTCATTGTCTAGCAGTTTTAGAGCCAACGAAACTGTTTTCCACATACTTTGAGATGTGATTACAGTTATGTCAGCGTATTATGCATTGGCTCATGTCTGCTTTGGCTTGTTTAATTTAGCTCAACTGGTTGAGCTCCCAGTCAAGAAGGAGGAGACACAGCTGCCTTTCCTAGCACAGATTAACGTTTTTCTTTTACCACTATCTCTTTGCAGCCTTCTGTTTCTGTTTTTATTAACAATTGTTCTTGTCAACTTTCAGTAACTCGTTATTGGGAAACCACAAATCTGATTTACAGCCTTGTTATTCCACTCAAATCCATTATACATCCCTTTTCATTTTCATTTTATTTTTCTTTTTCGTTTTCTTTAGCTTGTGTTTCGATTTGTATTTAAGCTCTCAGATCGCTTATCTCCTAGCCATATACACACACACACACACACATACATTCCACGACTAATTCCCAGTGCTCTTGTCACCCTTATCCATTCTTCTTACTCTTGGATGTTTTGTTGACCATTTGCTCATTGCCGGGTTGGCAAAGTCAGCCTGGGCAACAATAACAATTTGTTGCTAATGCACTTTTTGTTTGAACTGTGCTGGATCTCAGACCTACACTCAGCAAAATAATTTGTTCTTAAATGTCATAATTTCTTAATTTCAATATGAAATAGCATTAAGAAATAATATTTTCTAAAAATATTTTTCTTAAGTAGGACTTCTAAATTCTAGCCTAAGCAGAGCATTGTGAAATATTTTATATTTCCTCTATATACTTTTTGCAGCCTGTTTATTCCAAAAAAACATTAACAAAAAAAGAGTATACTTTTAGGCAAATTCTTTCGTAAATTAGAATATTGAAGAAAGACACCCAACTATTATTTGTAGTTATCTAAACAGCTTTCTAAATTACAGGTGAGCTTTTTCTCTCAGTGTAAACAGAGGGCACGGTGTTACGCACTCCAGGCGCTAATCCCAATGGTTAAACCATATCAAACAACGAGCTAAACTACTCATTAAGGCAACTTTTACTTAATTTTTTCTGCTGTGAAACTCAAGCGATTTGCTCAGATAGCGTTGTGTATGCATACATACATACATATATATGTATATATATATATATATATATATATATATACATATATGTACATATATGTTTGATTAAGCAATTCCAGCCGGAAATTAAATGGACACGCAAACAAACTGTGCTAGCCCAGTGGCGTGGGAGGGGGGTTGGGGGTACCAGCAAAAATAAAAAAAAAGGGTCAGCTCGTACTGTGGATTGGCAAAGGGTGGGGGCAGTGGGAGTCTGTATATATCTGGTGCGTCTGTTGGTCTCCGGTGTCTATCAAACTTAACTGAGCAGCGCTCAAGTGAGAAGATTAAATCGCCATAAATATTAACTACAGTTGCTTCCGTGTGGCTGGTATAGGGGACAGGGACGCAAACGGAGATGGGGATGGGGATGGGGATGGGGTTGGGGTTGGGGAGTGGCGTTGTCGCTGCACCGTCCACCCGTTCCCGTGAGAGAGATGTCTTAAGCCTCGAGGGGGCCGAGAGAGCATCTATCTGGCAAGGTAAGGCAAGGTAAGACAATTTGAAAACGCTTGCCTTGATTTAGAGCCGGAAGGCACGCACACATCACGTGCATATAAACCGGACTCTGCCACTGGACTTTCCCGAAGGCGAATCTCAAGCTGCACCACTTCCTCTCTTCTCTTCTCTTTCTCTGTCTATCTAGCTGTATGTCTTCGTTCTCGGTGAACAAGTGTACAAGTTAAATGATTTATTGCGCTTTGGTCAGTACACAAAAAATTGGAGCATGCTACAAATAATTGAAACGTACAGGCAACTCTCCAAGCGGAGTGTGGGTGTTTACAACAGATGTGGGGTGGCTGGCAGCTGTGTTAAGTTGGCTGCTGTGTGGTGGGGGGAGGGGATGTAGCATACCTGGAATTAACTAACGTATTTCGAAAATCCTATTGCAACTTATTCACAGTTTGCTTACAACTTTTACCAGCTGCTAATTGACACACGTAGCTTTATGTTTTTGCTGAGTGGGTAGATGGAGGTGTTGCAGGATTAATTCCTTTGCCACATAATTAAGTAAGCAAGAGATGTCTGCGACAAATCAAAAAATTCTTAGTAATCGTATGAAATAAAATCAATTGCAGAAAATGTAATTGAAATTTGCTTTTTTGATAATTTTCAGAATTTCGATTTTTTAAGATTAGAAAAAGGTTGAACAAAATGCTTTTTTTTGTCACATAAATCCGTCCTCCCGCCAATTAATCAAGAAATGCGACATTTCAAAATATTATCAGCAATCCTATGAATTAAAACCATTTGCATAAAATTCTAGTTTTCCCATCAAATTCGCTTTTTCGATGTTTTCGATTCGCCAATAATTTTGAATTTACCACATACAGTAAGTGAGTTATTTGGAAATTGTGTCTGCAACAAATGTAAATGTGCAAATGTGCAGAATGTGATTGGAAATTGCAATTTGCAAGTAATGCAATTCGCTCAAAAATTACAATATCCCTAAATGTTAATATTCCGAAATGTCGCAACGTGATTTTCAAGCTAAGTTCATTGTTTCTTAATTGTTTTTACATTTGTTGTGTTTTCTCTCAAAAGTTATATCTTACAGATAGATAACCTAATTGTTTGTATATCTATTTATATTTTGTTTGCAGACATTTAGATAAGCCTATCTAAAGTCAAATAATTGAAATTGAAGTATATAATTATGCATTTACAATTTTGCGTAAGGAAATGGGGCTTTCATTAATTTGAACAGCTTTGGAAATGAAGCGTTACTCGTTTGAAGGCAACCGTAACTGGAGGCAATCGACGTAAGATCCGGTTAGCCAAATGAACTGGCCAAATCGCTAAATGGAAATATGGCCACAAGCCCAACGACCATTCTCGCAGGCCTCAAGCAAAAAAAAAAAAAAGAAAGCAACCGCAGAGCCGGCATAACATGTAACCGAAAACGGGAAGCATTTAGTATGCTCCACTCTTATTCTACTCCACCTCATGCTCCTTGTCGCTCCTCGACTCCTGCTCCTGGTCATGCCCGTTCCCATACTCATCATTATCGTTGTGGAAGACGCATTCGCATCCATTCAAAAATCAACCCCATTTTGAGTTAGTTAATTGCCAATATTACACAAGTGGCAAGCCAAAGCGCATAAAAGCGTGCTACGCTCTCTGCTCTCTTTTATCTCTCGCCCTACGACACTCTCCCGCTCTATCTTTCTCTCTCTCCCTCTCTTTATTTTGCTTGGACTATAGTGCAATTGTTAAGTAAGCGCACGCTTTATTTATTTAGTGTGTCTAAAAGTCAATATTATATTATATTCTTATAAATTTTTTTTTAATATAATATATATATATATATATATATAATATATATTCTCTTTTTCTTCGTTGGGCTTATTGTCATCAATAAAAAAAGAATTAGGTTTTTTTTTATGTATATTTTTAATATATAATAATTTTGACTTTAGATTTCAAATATGTCTAGAGTGACCTTTAATCATGAACTTCGTTTTTCTGTGGTCTTATTTTGTATTAGCTTTAGTTCTCAGATCAAAAGCCATATTAAAAAATATTTATGAAGATTATTGGAAAGGTTTTTTAGCTAATGAAATCTCGGCTGATCTAAAAACACGTTTATTTGTACAATAAATGTTGTTATGTTATGCAACTTTTATTGTATTATAAATAGTATTACTTATTTATTATTAACACAATATTTTATATTTTAATTGCTTTTAGTGTTGTGTGTGTGTGTGAGTTTGGCATTCGCTATGTTGCATAACTGATGGCAGCGCCTGTATGCGGCTGTGATGCGGCGTTTCCACTATGTGCGCAGGCGCTGAATGTCAGGCCGGCAACGCCGCATAGCCAGGCGGGGTTGTGTTTCATCTGTTGTTGTTGTTGCTGCTGCTGCTGCTGCTGCTCCTCTTGTTATCGTGGGTGCCTTGTGGTCGGTTGCCGCACGTGTCGCACTTCTTTTGGGGGTTGCGATTCACGATGCCTTAGAAAGAGAGAGAGAGAGTGAGAGAGAGAGAGAGAGAGAGAGAGAGATAGAGTGAGAGTGTGTATGAAGGAAGAATGGAAGAGCGGCAGAGCCTGCAGCTGGGTGCTGCTGGTGCTGCTGCTGCTGCTGCTGCTGAGCTAACTTCGCAACCGCATGTCAGGTTGGCAGCTCAGTTCAGCAGCAGCCTTTGCAGTGTACGCAACGTCAACGCAAAGTGCGCGTTGTTGTCGTCGTCAAATGTTGTCGCCGGCCATATAAAAACACTGAATAACGACAACACGACGGCATAACAATCAAATGACAGACACCACACAATAACAATATATAAACTAAAATAATAAACAAAATCAGTGGGAGATACAATGCGGGTAGTAAAACCGCAGCAGAAAATGCAGCTGAAAGCATAACGCGCGCAAAAAATGTACTAAGCACAACTTCGCAAATAGAGTGACAAAATTATTGTAACTGTTTTAGTTGTTGTTGTTCATGTTTGTTGTAAATTTTGTTTAGTTTGTTTGTTGTTGTTTAAACGCGTGTGAAGCGACAGCAAAATACATTTGCCCAATTGTTGTTTTTATTTGGCAAAATAACATCAAAATAAAAAAAAGCACGCGAAAAACAAAACAAAAAAACACACACACACACACACACATATCAAATGGAAAGTGGGCTAAAGAACAACGAAAAGAGGTGAGTATAGATGACAAGAGGCTCGCTGCTATGAGAGCTGTTACATTTAACAGTGTTATATTTATTATTATGCACTTTAATATTATTGTGCAATTGGTTTACTAGCAAAAACATTGCGTGCGAAGTGCTAAAAAAGAGTGACTAATGAGCAATATTCAGGCGCAACATCAGCAACAAAAACAAAAATACACAAACACAAACACAAGTAAACAAACGTAGCAGCGGGAGCAGCGCTGTCAACGTCAACGTCGTAACATTGCGAAATTGATTTTTCATAGCGGCGGCTCTCTCTTGAGCTCCTCTTTTCTCCACTTTCTTACGCTGCCGCTCTCGCTCTCTCTCTCTCTCTCTGTCTCTGTGTCTCTCTTTCTGTTTGGGAGAGCGTACGCTGCCAAACTGTCTGGCAGGCGCGTCGTCAACCTGTCACAACAACAACCATAGCGACTGGTACGGCCATTGTTGTTGTTGTTGCTGTTGCTGTTGTTGTTACGGCAACTAATCAAAGCGGCTCGCGTTTTGCCTAGCGACTTTTGGCCCTGTCGCTGTCGCTGTCGACGTCGCTGTCGCTGTCGCTGCCAGCTGCGCGATGCCTGCTAGCCTGCCTGCTTTGCTTTCGTCATGACCTTCATGACTCATCGTTTGCGCTGGCCGTATGGCGTGTGTGTATGAGCGAGATGGGCCGCGTGGCCCGCCTTTTTGCAGCACTCTTCCTCTGTCAATGCCTCTGCCTCTTCCTCTTTGCTTTGGTTTTTGTGTGTTTTTTGTTTGTTTTTTTGTTGTATTTTTTTGCGCATTTAATTAAATAAATTGTCCTTACATTTACTCGCTTTAGCATTGTTAATGTGTTGTTTCTATTGTTGTTGCATAAATTGGAGCATGGCTAATTTATAGTTGGCCCATTCTGTTCATTAATTTTGGCCACATTTCCCACATTTAGCCATCCAATCCAATCCAATATCCCTCCTCCACCACCTCCCCCTCCTGGCAAATAGGCCGCACCTGTTTAAACGCTTTCCCAAAAAATGAGCACTCAAAACACATTTGCCACTTTGGCGAAATTATCTGAGGTTAGTTGTTGGACAAGTTAAACGACATTGGCAGGTAATTAAATCTCATTACACGTATAACTAGGAGTGGCCTTCTTTGCGTACGTATCAATATGATTATTATAATAATGCTCCACATAATTCATACAAATTAATTGCTTAACTATACCATAGCATACTTATGAACACTCACAAATATATAACTTCAGCATTTGTGATAGGACTAGGACTGGATGTTATTTGTGTTTGTTTTGTTGGAAATCTTTAATCCAATAAAATTGACATGGATTACAGAAAAGCCAGACAAAAAAATATAATAAAATTTAAGCTTATACATATCTCTTTAGATAAAATATTTGCAATCTATAATTAACCTATCAAAGTTAGCAGTTGGAACTTTTATCTCAGTTAAATTTAAGATAGATGTTCTCATGTTGTTCAAGTATTAAAAAATATCTTTAAAAGATATACAATCCGCGCATATCCAGAGCTTAAGAAGATCAACTTTTAAAAAAAAAATAGATTTTCATAAAAAAAAGTTTTTTTTGCACCATTCGCAAAACTAAAGCGCTTAGTTCTAAATTGTGATAAAATTTTCCATTTGAATACAATCCAAAGTTGCCATTTTTATTTCGTCCCCCACTTTCCACGCATAGCTATTTCACAAACGGACCAATTTTAATATATTAAACTTTTTAGCTGTTGTTTTTTTGTTTCTTGTTTGCTTTTGGGCAGTTTAATTCCGTTTATTTTCCGTGCTCCATTTGCGGCTGCTGACGGGCCACAATTTGCATTGCCCTGGAAAAGTACCGTTATATTTCGTCGAGAGTTTCGTGTTGGCAACTTTTAAGCCTTTTTAATGTCGAAAGACAGAGAGAGAGAGAGAGAGAGAGAGAGAGAGAGAGAGAGAGAGTGAGAGAGTGAGAGAGATCATTTCTAATGAGAGTTGAAAGCTTCAGTCTTCTGCCCATACATAACGAGGACAAAGTTAATGAAAGAGCTGGCTAAAAACTGTGAAAAATGCAAATGAAATGCGCACACACAAATTTCAACAATAGCTATGGAAAAAGTAAAAGTATAAAGTCAAACCAAAACTTTGCCAAAGGGGCGGGCAAAATCTGCTGGTGCGGGTGCGGTGTAGAGGAGGGGAGGGGGTGTTCCACTGCTTGTATACCACGTAATAAGTACGTGTATCAAACAGCCTGCCAAAAAGTAGGCGTGGCACACAAGAGCCCCTGGGCGCAGCTCCAAGTCAATAGAGTTGACAAGACTAAAATGTAATCAAAGGGCAGTCAAGTTTCCTCTTTGTGTGTGTGTGTGTAATGTTAACAAATGGCTGGCCATCAATTTGCAGCTTATTTAATGTCGCTACAATTGGCCAGAAGGGCGGTCGGGCACTTTTCTTATTGCCAGCACTGTCAAATTATATAAGCCAAACGGGCGACACTTGCCAAAAGCCTTTTGAAGACATGCGTGAAAAAAGAAAAATAGAATAAGGAAATAACTGAATACAATAAAGAAAAGAAAAACCTGAGCAGTTTGAAGTTGTTTTAAGTTTGACGAATATTAAATGCCCTTTAGGCTACAGTCTTCCTAATAATTTTTATATTATTGTATATTCATTTTGTCTGATCGATTTTTAGCAAAAATTTTATTTCTAAATTATGCTTCAAATTTCAAATGTAATTGGAATGAAAAAATAACTTTTGTTTTCTCTGACAAAAGTCGGGACTAAATTATAATGCCCATCGAAAGGGTATAAGAAACAGAAAAGAAAATAATCATAATACTGTGCAAATAAACATGAATAACAAATTATGATAGAATGAGAGTCGAGAGGTGTGTATGTGTGTGAATAGGTGTGCTGTGTGTGTGTGTGTGTGTTGAGTCATAAGTCGGTGTGTCATGAAGTGATTTTCCACAATTTTTCAGTACCTTTTGCGTTTACCGTTTCTGTTACGAGAAAGGTGCGTCTAAGGAAAGCAGAAGGGGATGTCGATGGTGGTTGGGGGAGGTGGAGTGGTTGCAGGTTTGTATATTTTCCGACAGACGTCTGCAAAATGAGATAAAAAAAAACGAAATGTAGGCCTCTTACAATGGCCACACAATTGTTGTATCGTCATGCTGTGTGCTCCAAAAATGCCTCGGCTAAAAAGGAAAAATCACAAGCCGCTTAGTGTCCTGAAAATGACTTTCTTTTTGCATATACTCTATTTTTGATTATTTGTGATGTCTATATATAAATGTTGATCCCATTAAGTGTTATCCACATATCATTATCATAGTCACAACAAATTTGAATTGAAACTGAACCTTCCTTTCCTAAAGACTAAAACGGGATTTTGAGAAATTATGCACCCAAGTTGGGAAATATTATGAAAAGGTGTTGGTCTCTTCTTGAAAAGTAGCTTAAGTTAAAAGGAAATCCATTGTCGGGTAGACAATTATTCAAAGTCAATTTGGTTTTCTAAAGTCGCCAATTTTGCCAGCTATTATTTCGCTGGGGTGCAGAGTATTGCGTTGTTTTCTTTCTTTTTCGCACGCTGTCCAACACTACCTGCCCAACATCCTGTGCTGAATATTGTTGCTGCTGTTGTTGTTGCTGTTGTTGTTGCTGTTGCTTCTGTTGCTGTTGCTTCTGTTGCTGCCATTGTCGTCATCTGGTGGTTGCTTTCCTTCTTCCATGGACAGTCGCAATTTTTGCGCTAATGATTAATGGCTGTCGTACTGTTCTCCTGTCGCCGTGTACTCCTGTCCTCCTGTCCTCCGGTACACCCGTCAATCTCTCTACATGTCTGCTTTAAGTGTACTCTTTGTCGCATAAGTTTCTAAGCGCCTTCGGGGCGCAAAGCCGCTAAAAAACTTGTTCTCTTTTGTTGTTGGTTGCAGGACTTTGGATCCTGTTCGGCAGTCGCTTCTATTGCAGCTGCTGCAAATCTCAGACAGTCCACAGCACGGCACAGTGTTGATAAATGCACTTAGAGTACAGCCGCTTATCGCCTGCCATTAGCAAAAGCCCATTCATTCATTCAACCGGAATGAAATCTCAAGCATGCAAATGGAATCGAAAATGGGATGGTGAAGTGAAAAGTATTTCAAGGACCAGTCCTCCATTCATTTATTACATTCATTAGCAATCGGATTTTGTCCTGTCAAAAAAAGAATTAAAAAAAAATGAAGAATCCATCAAGTAAATGAAAATTAACAAGGCTTACTCTTCCTGGCAACATTTTGCAACACTATATCAATAGTACTGGCCATTTATATATAGCACCATATATATTAAGGTACGACGACAAAGTCCGACACGAAATGGTGGCGAAAAAAAAAACAAGGTTTGGCTAAGTTCTGAAAATGGAAATTGGGAAAACGTAGTGCGTTGTATAAAAAATACAGGCAAGTGAGAATGGTTCTCTTTTTTTTTTTGTATTTTCTTCTTGCGGGTAAAACGTTTACGGAATTTGTAAAATGTTTGCTTTTTGCTTTGCTGTTGTCATCTTCTCGTTTTTCTTTTTTTTTTGTCAGGTGATGATGACGACTACAAAAAAGCAGGCAGGTCTTTTAGGTAGCAAATTTAATAGATTGATTAGAACTTGACTTTGCATTTAGGTGAAGGATATTTGCGGATGTGTTTGGAAAGCATAATGTTTAAAGTTAGTTGAATAGAACTTGACTATCGATTGAGCTCTCTTTAACTTTATTCTATTCTACATTTGAAACTATTATCAAAATCTACTGACAAGTTTATCAATTGAGCTCTCTTTGACTTTCTTTTAATCCACATTTGAATTTAGTAACAGAATCTATTAAGCACAAAAATAAATACTTTAGTTAGAATACTGTAGCTCTTTTTCCTATTCAGCATTAATTGCTTTGAGACTTTCCCTTATCAGCTCCAAAATGCTGTTTCAATTAAAGCTTAACTTATGGCTACTCTCAAGTGAGAGACCCCTCCTCCTCACCTCCCACACATACCTCTTGCTAGTAACTTGAATCTACATATCTCCCTCTCAATCGTTAACTTTTCGGTAGTTGATGCCTCCCATGTGAAAACTTCATGTAAATTGCGTTGATAGGTCGAGTTTAATATTGAACTTTCTTCCTTCTTCAAATACTCGTGTGGGAAGCAGCCAACGTGAATATGTTGCACACAAGTGAAACAACAACAAGTGTTAAAGCCCCCTTGCCACGCTTCGGCTCTCTGCCCAACACAATTTGTCATTTGCCAAATGAAATAAAGTCAAGTTTGGGGGAGTTTTTGGGCTTTTTAGTATTTTTTTTTGTTGTTGTTGTTTAGCTGCTTACCTGACTCCCTCTATGATTAAATATTCACCCTTTTTTGTTATTGCCTGTTCTTGTGGGCGTTACGTGCACACGGAATCCATCCCACTGCCCCTGCCCCTGATAACCCACACACCACACCTCCCACCTCAACAACGTCACAACAAGTTGAACATGCAAGTTTCGTTTATTCGCTGATGTTTACAAATTTTCACGCCAAAATGAAAAAACTTTTTTGTTGCTGTTTTTGTTTTTCTTGCTTTTTTGGGAGTACCGCAAGTCGTTGGCAAGTCAGCAACAGAAATTTATATAAATATATATATATATATATATATATATATTTTTTTTTTTGAGTTAGACATCACCTTGCTCTTCCTCACATGCTAGTCCTGTGTTATAAGTTTTCTTTGAGGAGAAACTTGAGGCACCCTGTTTGACTGCTTCCCTACGTTTGTTGTACTGTTTTTGCTATCGTTGTCATGTTGTCAAGTGCCAAAGTAGTAAACAACAAGTTTACGCTACAACAACAACAACAACAACAAAATCAACCAAACCATCTGCTACAAGAACTCTACTCCAACTCTTCGTCGTGTAGTCAAGTTTTTCAATGGCCTTGAAGTCGATGCCAAAAACAGTTGACCGCCACCCTCCCTGTTCGTATATATATAAATATAAATATATACATAAAACTCTTTATCAATTTTGGCAGCGCTGTCTCATAAGTGTGTGTTGAAGTGTATATTGTGGACAATTTTGATTTCTCAGAAGGTAACTTTTGTGAATTACTTATATCATGCATTTTAAATTTACACATCATTTTTGGGGTAGCATTATTATTCATATACCAAATTTTGAGATAATTAAGTGCAGTTATAAAGCATGAGATTCAATTACATTGGATTACTTTAATTGAAGTCTTTAGTTAAAGTTTAGTTAGACTTGATAAGCTGGAACTTGGTTAAATTGATAACCAACTGTTAATCGCAATATGTTGTTGCTGCTCAACACTGTTATTTAAGATAAGCTGCGTGTTATAATGAATGACAGAGGGCAACCTCAATTTGATGCCAATTGATAATTGGCGGTTGTCAGACAGCTTGAGTCAATCTCCTCCAAATATAGACACATCTCATACATTTTTATTCCTTGCTCATCTGAATTAAATGTGGCCTTGAAATAACCTTCGCCTTGCCTTTCCAAGGCAATCGTCTAGACAGAGAGCACTTTTTTTTTCCAAATATTAAACCAAATTTCATGTAAATGTGTTCTTTACCTTAACATAAAAACGGATGCAAACATGCCAATTAGTAAAGCAGGCAATAATCAGTATCAGCGACAAATGTCCTAAAATGCTGCCAACACTTTTGGCCCGCAAATTGCTTATTTATGGCAAATCCCACATGCCCAGCAACGAGAACCAGAACAACAACCTTATTAGTTATGTAAAGTGCGCTTTTCTGTTTTTGCGACAATGTGTTTCCTCTCTCCCGCTTTCGCTTCTTTCTCTATCGCTCTCTCTCTCCCTCTCTCTCTCTCTCTCACCCTCTATGATCTGTACTGTGCTGTGGTTTTTGGCATCACACAATCTTTACGTGGATAGTAAGGCTAAAATCGCATAGCCCCTAAATTACATAGTCAACACACCTGTTAAAAAGCTACACTCAGGAAAAAAGCAAAATTAACCCGAAAAGTAGAAAGATTTTTTCATTTCAGACATTTTTCTTATAGCTGGGAATGCAAACCTTTAGAAATTCTCAACTTCGGATACATAATAAGTTATTGAATTGCGTTTGCAGTCACAGTTTGGGCATCAACATTTTGTGCACTGTAGCTAGTTGTTTTCGTTTTGCCTGATTTTGCACGTACGCAGTCCTAAAAACGTTCGCATTTCTAATAAGGCCATTTGCACAACAACAGATGCCGCTGTGATGCCACAAACTGACCGCGGGTCGGCGCCAGCGTGTTAAATTTGTGAATTATGTTAATTTTAAGAGATCCATCCAGCCTGCCTCACTCTTGCACATTTGACATGCCAAAAATTTAGTTTGTTGCATGTACTACACACCATCCATCGCCTGCCCATTAATACCCCCAACCCCGCCGATTTGCTGCGTGTTGTGTTACACAAAGTTATTGTTGTTGGTGTTGTTCTTGGGGCATCAGTTGACAGTCCCCAGTGGCATCATGTCCTCCCCATGCAGACACACACTCATACACTCTTGTGCGCGATGCGTCATCATCTGCCACCACATGCATATATGTGTAAATATATAGATATATATATATATGTATATCGTCGTCGTCACATATGTGCCCAACAAATTGCGTCTGCCGCTTTGAATTTTGCGGTTAGATTTCCGTTGCACCGCCAGGCATCGATGCCATGATGATTATCATGATGATAATGATGATGATGTCGGAGCGCATAGACAGGAGGCGGGCAGGGAAGGATGGCAGAAGGGGGCGCAACGTTGACAGCATTTCAAATAGCAGATAATAACAGCGAAAAATCCGGGCAAGGCAAAGCCAAAAACTAAAGCAAAGGCTATGGCAAAGTCAGCTGCCTGGTGTGCAAAGAGCACAGTGGCATTAAGTGTATTTAAAAAAAAAAATTGTTTTTTAGATCTTCTGTAACAATAATGCTCCCCACCTTGTACATCTTTGAAGACGAAATATATCATAGTATATAAAAAGTAGGAAAACACTTACAATTTTAATATTCCCAAAACAAGATAGTATTATATTATGCTCATAGTTCTAATAGTCCTCAAGAAATGTAGGCAAAGTGAAACACACTTCGTTTATCTATGAACTTTGAACCACTGTGCAGTTGGTTCGCATGCAGTCCAATAAGTATGCAACGATTGAAAGAAGAGAAAGCACAAAAATAGTAAATCTGTAAATCTGATTTATGCCTTTGCTGCGCGACACGTGAGCACAAAAGCGTGAGGGGAGGGGGATAAGTTAAACTTAGATTTTGGTTTGGGCAACAACAACAAAAACAAGAAAGCAAAGAAAAAGGCAAATCACATAAAATTTGTTGCCTTAGTGCGGGAATTACGAATTGGCAGATTATGGAAATTGCTTTATCCAACAGCTGAGGACAAGTTTTATTGAACAGAAGCCAAAGCCGAAATACTCGGACAGCAAATGATGATGTTGTTGTTGTTTTTGTTATTGTTTTTGTTGGTGCTCTTATGACTCATGCACGCCCATAAAAACCATAGAGAAAGAGAGAGAGAGACTGAAAGATAGACCGAGAGAGATAGACTGAGAGATACACTGAGAGAGAGAGAGAGAGAGGAGAGAGAGATGGGGAGACTGAAGTAGCGTAAGTAGCGAACATGTCATAATTTGATATGCGGCTAGAGTAATGCGCAGCTTAATACCTGTAGACAAATAATTACAACAACAGCAAACGTTGGGTGGACAGAGGGTGGGGCTGTTGTGAGTGGGCTGTTTCATGCCACATGTGGCATATTTAATGACAGTGAAGCTCGTGTCAAGGATTACTAATTAGTGTCTGGACGTTGACGGCGGCGTTCTTGTTGTTGCTCCCATGGCCTGTGCGGAGCTGTGTGTGTGCGTGTGAATATGTGTGTGTGTGAATGTGTATGTGTGTGTGCGTACACGGGGGGAAAATTCAGAAAGTACGACGAAAAAAAAAAAACGGTAAATCTGAAGCTTCTTCACAGCACTCAAATTTTTGGCTTCATCTATTTGATATTACGGGATCAAGTAGTGTTTGCCGAATTTTGTTCTTAACATTTTGACTCGATTAAACAAATCGAACATGATGACCAAAAAAACTAGTTTACTCAATCTATTTTTGTGCTGTGTATATGTACATGTGTGTGTGTGTGTGTGTGTGTGTTGCTGTTATCTTTGGCGTACGTGCACACACAACATACAACACACACACACACACACACCCAACACCTCATACTTACGATATATTTGCTTTTTAAATTGACTTTAGCCGCCCACAAATTGAGTTGTCTCTGCAATGCTGTCTGACTGTTTTCCCTATCGCATCCCCCACATACCACCCACCCCTACTGTCCTGTCTGTCTATATCACTGATAAGCGTTCATGTCTTTGGTTACCTGTGGCTTAAGTGAAATTTGTGTTGATGTTTTTCGGCATTTTCCCAGGCGAGTGTGAGCTGTGTGTGTCTGTGTGTGTGGGTGGTTGGGAGGCATGTCCGTTTAATTGCAGCTTCAGTTCCGTTATGCCATTTGACGGAGCATGAGCATTATGACTTTATTGCCAAGCTTTGTGAGTACACAAAAATATTCAGGAGATTAGGATAAGAGCAAGTGAGTTTGAACAAGAGTAAGTCAAGGTATATTTAAAATGTTGATGGGCTTGTTCTTTATATATATTATATAGAACTTGAGATATGTCGATACTACGAATGTGGGAATATTTATGGAAAAGAGTTGGGTTATTTTTACTTGAGCTCTATTTAGTTTAGTTCTTAGATGCATTATAAAAGATCTTAAGAGTACAACAAATATCTATATTTTTTTTTATATTTTTGAAAGACATTTACAATCTAAAGTTATTTTTATAGAGCTTTTTTGAAACTATTTGAAACTATTCGAAATTACTTAGGCAATTCCAAAATTTAGGATATTTGGAGTTCGTTGTTAGCAAAAGTTGGGCATTTTAGAGTGGTCTCGTTTTGTGAATAATGCGATTCATGTTTGCCATCTGATGCTTGTGTTTACTGCTGCCTGCTGGTGCTGCTGCTGTTGCTCAAGTTGTTGCTAAGCTGATTTGTATTTAATGAGCTGTATATGCGGTGTATATATACACACACACACACACACAAGCACAGACACACGCACAAGCACAGACACACACACACACACACCTTAGAGTCAGCAGGAAAAATAAAAACATTTACTTTGTGTGAGGCGGCTTTGGATGAGTCTACATGGCTCTCGGCCTGGCTTTCGGGTTGCTATGGATAGGACTTTGGGTTTGGTGCTGGGTCTGGATCTGGGTCCGGGTCTGGGCAGGCGGCTCAAGTGTCGACTTGTGTGTCTGGGGATTTGTGTCTCTACACTGTGGAAAAAATTATACAATTTCGTACGTAAATAGTTGATTTAAGCGATTAAGATCCTACCCAGAACTAAAGAATGAAATCGAAATGATGATTTTAAGAACGTGTTCTTATTATATGAAAATTCTAAATTGATCTATGTTTGCGAATTAAATCAAAACTGATTACATGGATCTTAAATTTTAAGTACTCAAGGTTAGAATTCCATTTGACTATCAAACAGATAAAACAGATCCAACTCAAAAATCGAAGCTCTTATACAATAATTGAGAATTACGCTTAATTAAGGATAAGAAATGCTTGTATGATTATTTTGAACATGAAACAAGAACTTTTGTTCATATTCGTGTAACGTTGTCTGACTTATGGTTCTAGTGAATGTTTTCCTTTGAGTGTATAGCTGTCTGTGTCTGTGGTGCTGGTTCTTTTATCGCGGCAGGCTCAGGCGTCGCCGGTTGTCAGAGCTCGTCAGTTTGAATAGGCATCAAAATCATTTGCCAAACCACCTGTCAGCGATGATGATGACGATGACGACGCGTCGTCGCTGCCACACTTTACAACCACCCTAGAAACCGGCCCCCCAACTCCATTGCACCCAACACCCCCTCAATGTGTCTCATATCACAATCGACAACAACATGCGACGCGATTATTTGCCTAAATGTAATGCTTCGTTGCCGCTTTGTATCCTCGGGTCTCTCAATTTCTCCATTTCTCAATTTTTATTTGTTTAGCATTATGCGTTTGGTTTTCGTTGCTCAAACCCAATAGTCAAAATCCAATCCGCCAGAAGAGAGGCAGGCAGAGAGTGAGAAGGGAGAGAGCCCCATCATTTTAACCCCTCGAGTGAAAATTCATAAATGAAATTCCGTAAATATTTTCCTTGGCTGATTTCTAGACTGCAAATTAAGCCGTGGGCCCTTTTATCCACTTTGAATTTCCATTTCGCGATAATTTCCCAAAATTCTTCAAATTTTTAGTTAAATTGCACAAAGCTGGCGTTTACTTTGCCCTTCATTCTCATTAGTTTTTGACTCTGAATTTGGTTTAAAAACTCTGTGTTTTTCGCCTTTTTTATTACGATTTCTATATATTTAAGGGATAAATTGAATTTTCGCATGTGAACTAGTTAGTTTTGTTTAACTTTTAATTACTGTTTGCAATCCAAGTTAATTAATTACTGTTTTCCATTTATCGAGGATAGCGATAATTATTTTTGTGTGTGATTTTTGCATACGTCTGAAATTGTTCTGTTTGGGAATTTATATTGTTATTGTGTAGCTTTTGAAACTTGTTCATTTATATTTAACTAATATGATATTGCTTTACTTTACATATAACTAAGTAAATTTCTGTTATGCGTGTGAAAACTTTTCTAATCCAAATTTTTCTTATGTTGAAGCTCATATAGAGTGGAATGCATCTGTATTGAATTCTAGTCAATTCTAAAGATGAATATCGCTCAGTAAATCTTTTAAGTTGGAGGCTCTCGGTAGATTATAGATCTTATCCGATCCGAATCAAAACTTACATAATGTGTCACGGTATACTATATGTATTTAGAAGGATATATCTTTACAATTATCTTTTTGCGCTTTCGCAAATCGGTTTATATCAATATTCGCAACATGACAATTATCGATAAAATGAAATATGAGAATATATATATATATATATTTAATGGATTTAAGGTAGAAAATCTTATTTGGAAGTTTTCAGTGTCGATTCAAGACTGCTTATGATCTAATAGCATGACTCATTAGAATGACTTTACCTTAAGCTTAGAATCGAATCTTACTTCTGTTATAGTTGTGGATTTGACCCTACGAATGCACAACCTTAACCCTAAAACCACACATAAAAATATATATGTATATACATTATGTTGCATTCATAAAACTGCTCAAATTTCTTGGCAAGCAATTTCTTAAATTGTTTTGCACTCACAACTAATAATGAGGACGAAACGACAACGACAACACTGACAAGGATAAGCACACACACACTACGACTAAGGCTGTAAGGGTTCATGGGGTGGAGGGGATGAAGAGGGGCTTGGGGTGCAAATTTAAGACTGAACATTGAGGGTTAGGATATTCTTCACGACTCCTTCCCACGCCTCGATTCCACGCTGACTCATTGACAGCATTAATGTTGAAAGCAGAAAGTCGTCGTTTAAGCGTTTGTGTAGTTTGATGCTCTTCATGATTTTTAGCCTTGCCTTCACGGATTTTCAGTATTTAGTTTGCTTTTCCTCTCGGCTCGCTTTTCGTTTCTCGGTGCTGCTTCAGTTAGCAGCTGCTTTTGTTTGCCAGCCAAGAAAACCGACAAATGGACAGACGCTTAATCGACTTTGCCAACATAAAATGCGTGTGGTTAGCCAGTGCACCACAATACCCAAGCCATGCCCAACACTCTACCAGGACCCTTCTGCCCACCCATTCTGTTTCCCATTGCCCCCCTCAAAACTCTTTCCGCATGAAAATGGCGTGAAAAACTGTTTGCCAGCAGCAGAACTAAATTTTTCCTCGCCCTTTTCTCAGTTGCTTGCTTGCTGTATTATTTATGCCCATAAAAATATTATTGCCATTTTTTCGCATTTGGATTTTTGTAGACGTCATTTCCCCCCTTGAAGCAAACCCCAATCCGCCTCCCTGCGAACGTCTTGTCAAATGTCAGGCGTGAAGTGTTTGTTGATGCGCTCGTCGTGCGAATGTGGGGCTACGACTACGGCTACGGTTATGGCTAAGGAAACGCCGGATATGCTGAGTAATTGGACCCATATGCTCAACCCCCAGCTCCCATATCTCCCCCCCTCAATCTACATCCGTCTATTGTATGCATAGTGTGGGGTGGGTCTGTGTGTAGTTCTGCTTGTTGGTTTCGGTGGTTGCGGCTTTGTGGCGACAATCACATATATATATACACATATATATATATATACCACTAGTTTATCCACTTGCATACTCAGTGTGGTAGTGCAGATTGGGCACCTTGTGTCCCACAATTTTGAGCAAAAGATATAAAATGAGCTTCGCTAGAAAACCAATCGAAATTTGCGTTGTGATTTTATGTGTACTCTTTGCAAAAGTGAGGTTAGAAGTAGTTAGCCACAAAGTGCATATTAGAAGAGAGTGTAATTAAATATAATCAAAATTATACAAATTGCTTTTGGCCACGGCACGAGCACAGCACACATAGGTTTATATAGGTGGGCTAGTGGGATTATGTCTTGCAAATCGAAACCCGCACTTATTATACCCTGAACCCATTAAAAATGGCTAAAAAGGGTATAATAGTTTTGTGCAAATGTATGTAACAGGCAGAAGGAAGCATCTCCGACCCTATAAAGTATATATATATTCTTGATCAGGATAAATAGTCGAGCAGTCGCAAGCATTTTCTGTGTGCAATTAATGTGTATGTTTCTGAGTGTATTCTGTGTTAATAAATGGGTTCAGGGTATATCGTAGCGCTCTTACTTGTTTGAAGAAGTGAATCATATTCATATTCATTTGTGAGCCACACCAACTAGCAAATTACAAATGCAAATTGCAAAATTGCAAAATTGCAAAATTACGATTTACTTTGTGTGATGTGATTCCTCGGAATCGGGTCTCAATTATTGCCCATTGGCTGCAAGTAATAAATTTTTTGGTTTTAGCCACACAATGCCCATTTAAGTGACTGCACAGCAGTTACCCGTGCCCCTTGACCCTTTACCCTTTTAATCACCACATCTGCTATGCCAGCAATCAGTGGCAACAACTGGGGACCCAGAACTCGCAAATAAAGTGGCGATTGGATATTACAACTTTCCGGTCAATGCATTTCTGCAAAGTTCACAACAACTACAACAACTTACCACCTCCCCCCGTCGCCTACCTTTCATAACCTCTGTCGCGGATTCTTTCCGCCATCCCCCCGCCTTCCCCCCCGTGGGCCCGCTCAACTTCTGCTCCCGCAAGCAGAACAATTTCCAATGTGCGCTCAACTGTAGTGGCAAACACAAGGGGTGTGAGGGGATTTGTGCACTGGTAGGCGTTGAGTGTCGTGTATAGTATAGTAAAACAGGAAGTGCCACACATACAAATAGAGAGTTACAAGCATTTGGCAACATGTGTACAATTGCGAGTATTTAAAACTGAACGCCAGCCTCGGTCAGCGGTCACAAATGAATTTATTTGCTTTTACTGGTTGACCCCAATGATCCCTTTTCCTCGTCATCAGCCTAGTAAAACTGCCCTTCGTTTCCAAATTGTTTATACTCTGCTTTAAAAGGTCGTCTATTTTTTAAGCAATTAATTGCAGTTCGCGTATGAATCCAATTCCTGATTAATCAGCGTCGAAGAGGGAGTTTGCGCCTCAGGAGTCAGTCACAATTGTCGAAGTCTATTAACACTTTCAGTTACGAGCAGGGTATGGCACAGTCGTTGAATTTGCAACTGCAACATTTGAGTTGTTTTATTTGGATTTTCATTTTGGTTGCAATGTTTGCCGCAATACAAACAATTTATGTGGCACGCCAGGGCTGTCACCCGCACCCAATAAAAAAATGGACTCGTTCTGAAGATGCGTCGACACATATCGTCTGTCTGGTAGAGCAACCCCCACAAAATGGAGTTGCACTTGATAGGCCGTTGTTGCTTGTTTTAATTTTGTTTTTTTTTGCTTCTACTTTTGCGACATTGAAATTTATCGACTTTTGTGCCCAAGGCGCAGGTGGTGCGCATCAGTTCAAGTGGTGCCATGAGGATCCTCATCCTCTTCCTGATCTCGGAATCTCACTCTGACTCTGACACAGGATTTACGCCACATTTCACTGTCTGCTTTAAAAAAAAACAACAGCAGCAACAACAACAACTCACACGCACACACAATGCCAAAAATATTTAATTAAAATTTATGGAGCAACCCCTGGGTGCAGCCAGCCAAAAAGCCGACCCACCTGACGTTGCCCGACAGTCCGACCGACCGACCGACCGACCGACCGACCGACCGACCGACCGACAGTCAACAGCAGCCAGCAGCAGTCAGCAGTCAGCAGTCAGCCAAATGCCAAACGATGACACCCTTCAACATTGCGAGCCAACTCTCAAACTCCAAATCTACACCCTGGACTCGAACCGTAACGTTCACTTTTGCGTCCACCCCTTACTGCCACCCCCAATGCCACGCTATGCACCACTTGAAAGTTTATGCTCCCAAATGTCTCATTGACGGCCATTTTTAATGGCCTGCTCTTGAAGTACAACAACAAATTACAAAAAACAAACAGAAAACAGCCATAAATGCGCATTGAAATCGAGGGGCTCAACTGGTACATATCCTGTACCAAAGTACCAAGGATATTCTGAGAACTGAACTGAGAAAGCTGCTGTCAGTAGCACAAATTGTTGCGGAATCATACAAAAGACTGACTTGTCGGTTGCTTGTGATTTATAAATGCGTCAAACCAATTGTGACAGCTATAACCCCCATAAGTCCATAGATCCTTGAGATCATATCGGAGTAGATAAGTGAAGGAACGCATCTATTATTTCCAAGTGTCCAGTTTTATAGATATTCATTACGAAATTTCACTAACTCTACGTAATATTTATCTATTACTTTCCAAATAACTTGTAATGCGCTCACATTTGTACTGAACGTCCTTTAGATATGCGTATCATACTCCTTATGCACCTAGGCGTATGCTTATAGGGTATTTTTGTAAAATATAACAAAAATATTCTGCATACTCCAAGCAAAGCCATGCAATGCACATGCGAGCCATTAAAAAGTTGCAACAAAACTGATGAAAACATGTGTGGGGGAGAATGACAGAGTGAGAGAGCGAGAGAGCGAGAGAGAGAGAGAGAGAGAGAGAGAGAGAGAGAGAGAGAGAGAGAGAGAGAGAGTGCTTGGCTACCTTGTTGCCATTTGCAGTTGAATAAGTTGAGTAAACAGTTCATAAAGCAATTGACGTCGGAAATTTACCTGTAATCGCACCGCAGAGCAAACAAATCAATTGAGCGTTAAAGGCCACGTGATTAAGCAATGCCCCATGCCCTCAACGTCATCCCCTCCCCTCCCCTCTTCCCATCAACTCACCAGCCCCATAATCCTCCCTAGGTACGCTTAACACCCAACCATGGACGGGTGCTGTTAACTGTTGTTTCTCTTGGCTGGTGCTAGGCGCCATTGTTATTGATAATTGAAAGTGCCTGGCGTTCGTTCAGTTAATCAATCAGTCAAACAATCGATCAATCAATCAGTCAATGAAACTAACGCCAAAGTGGGCCGACAACACTGAGTGTTAACTTTCTGTGTGTGTATGTTGATTGCTGCTAATTGCAATTAGTGCCTGAGAATTTGACAGCCATTGACAGTAAGAACAATAACAACAACAACAGCAACAACAGCAACAACAATAACAACAACAACAACAGCTGCAGTAACAACAAATATAACCAGGCTGGGGTCAAGTCTGTTTTGCTCAGTGTGTCAGGTATCGAAGTACTTTTTTCAGCTTTTTACGCTATAAAAACTAACTAACCAACTAATTTGCATATGGTTGCTGGTTGCTGGTTGCTGGTTGCTGATTAATTAAGCGTTTTGTTATACTCAAAGTAGTAACTATCAGTTGACAGGTACATTTTTATTTCAAGAGCTGAGCTAGATGAAATGTCACTAGATGCAATTGATAGTTAAATTGGGAAATTAATTAAAGCTATACTAAACTGGGGAACTGGAATCCGGTGGAGGTGGATGCTTATCACTATTTGAAGAGTCATCTGGCGATGACAGATGAACAATGAAAATCAAAAACTTACGAAAATTGTATTGAAACATGAATGGTTAAACATTAGATTGATTGGCAGGGGTGAAGGACTCTATTGTAGGAAACTAAGCTGTGGAACAAAAGCGATATTCTTCAATTCCAATTCAACTGTCAATGAAGCTCTCGCTTTTGCACACATCTACACACACACACACACACACACACACACACACCGTCACATGTTGTTGCAATCAGCGCAATAGCCACAAAATAAAATACCAAAGAGAGAGGGAGAGGGAGAGGCAGAGGGAGACAGGCAAAAGGAAAACCGTGTGGTTGGCATAGCCAGTTTTCATTTCCTGGCACCGAATCACCTGGCCAAAAGCAAACTGTGTCAAAGCGCTGTGCGATGTGGCAACATGTGGCCACAGAGCCTCATGCCACAAAGACAGACAGAGTGAGAAAGAGAGGGAGAGAGGGTGAGATAGAGAAGAGTCGTTGCAACGTTTCCATTTTGTGTGTCTTTTGTCTGATGCCGGAGATCCTATCTTGGGCGCGTTGCCAAAGTGCCTGCGGTTATGCGCCAGTGTTGTTTTGGCTTTGCCATCAAGGCTGCAACTAACTGAAGGATGCTGGTGTGTGTGTGTGTGTGTGTGTGTGTAGGGTTGATAGGTGTTATAGGGGAAGTGTGGCTACTTTCAGCATGCAACTGAAACGAGCCGCATTAACGCCGTCTTTAAAATTTATGATATTTACTCGAGCAGACACTGAGAGGCCAACGAGTTGGGCATTTTATTTAGCTGCAGGTGCTGCAGGTGATGTGTAATACACAGTTTGCTTAGGGGGTGTGGACACGTGTCGGCTGGTTCTTGTTGTTGGTGCACCTGCACCTCCAAGGCTGCCTGCTTTGGTTATGCATTTTTTATGGCCACACCAAAGCCAACAACTTGGCAATCACAGCAGCTGCTGCTTATTATTAGCCCCCCCCCAATAAGTGGGTATTGGCTTAGCCATGATTGGAGAAACCACTTTTTTCTTTTACTTTCTAATCTAAGAATTTATCCATTTTTCACAGAGAGATTTTCAGAATTTGAAAAGAAAAGCTTGTGCTAATTTCCAATTGGATTATGTGGGTTTGAAAATAAACCATAAAATAAATAGAAGCTCTTAACAAAAAGTATAGTAATAATAATTATTTAGACTGGAGCACGACATTTATTTATTTACTTAAACTACTCATGAAGATAACTTTTCAAATATTATTAAAGTGATTTGGTTTTCTGTGTTTTATTGTTCAATATGAGCTTGTAGAATTGTCTTCAGCTTAAGGTAAATGCTCTCTTTGGAAAACACGCCTTCCATGCTTTATCTCTCTTTATGCAAAATAGTATGCACAGACAATTAGTGTTAAAACTTAAGTTTCGAATACTCAATTTTTAACCAAATAAGAATGATGTATTTATGTGAGATTTGTGTTCGATTTTTCTTGAATAGGAGCAGCTTGGAATATAATAGATGAAATAATTACAATTTGAGGCTAGAGCTAATTAAATGCTTCTCACCAGTGTTTACTATATCACTCTATAGAGAAAGATTTACGTATGTATTCTTTTAATTCACTAGTAAATGAGGATCTATGAGTCTTCGATAAGGTATTTGATGTGTCTATCATGTTCTTGATTCATTGCGCTCAGAATATGTCTACTTTGGTTACGTTAAGTAACTATTATCTCGATTATCTTATATCTTACACAGCTTATCTCTTCTCTATCTCCATCTCTCTTTCACTCCTTTGCTTCTTTTGCTGTTTATGTGTCTCCTCAGGATCTGTTGCATTGGTAATGTGTCGCTTAGCGATTGTAGACTGGCTGCCACTGCCAGGACAGACATTATGCACACTAACCAACTGCCTTCATTCACTTTAAATTGGCCTTTCAATTTCAAAAGCAATGTCCCAAGGCGTTGCAGCAGCAGACCCCCATTTGCCACAGCTGCCACAGATGCAAATGTGTAGAAAACTTTTGCCGATAGTTGGAAACCAGTCAGTGTCTTGTGCTTTATATTTAAGTCAGTGCCGCGCTGCCCGTTCACCTGTCAACACCTGAGCTCCTGTTTGCTGCTCCTGTTTGCTGCTCCTGTTTGCTTCCTTACTCCTTTCGCGTTTATTTTTGTAATTTTCTTAAGTGTTTGTTCAGACTGCGAGACGTTCTCGCTTTTCTAAAATAAAAGAAACAAATTATTAGCAGCATGTTCTGTCGTCGCTGCTGGATTGATTTTACCGCTGGTGAGGATTATGTGGTCTGCTCTGGTCCTTGTGCCTGGCGCTATCACGCCACCTGTGCCGCGCTCCCACGGGAACTGGCTCGTGAGTTACGGCCACCAACAACAACTAACAATGCTAGCAACTTCAATTCGACTCCCGGCTTCGTCTCCGGCTCCGGTATGGAATGGTATTGCCACAATTGTCGTCAACTTTACCGCCTGCAATTGTACTTTGAGGTAGCTAGTGAAACCCAGACATTTTCTTCACTTTTCATCACTCGTCCCCTCAAACAATTGACATTTAATGTTGGACCACAAAATATTGATAGAAATACACATAATGCAGAGATATAGATATTGATATAGAGACGTATTTTTACAGCTGACAACTGAGCAGATGAGCCCATCATCGTCATCAGTAAGCAGACTATCATAATTTGTAGGAGGTCCTCTCCATGTTTGTTTTTTTTCAACTCTTTTACCATCATGTTGGCTTTAATTTCACAGTTTCCATCCACTTAACGTTAATTGCAAAATCTCGTGACTTTTTGTTGCTGTTATTGTGACGGTATATGTTGTACACATTGGGGAATTCTCTTACCAACCTGGTCGGTCGGAATGGTGCAGTTGACAAGAAAAGATTCTCGAGGCATCTACAAAGGCGGCGTCGCCATTTTTAATTGTAACTGTAATTTAGCCATTGTGTTCTTCTCAACACTTTTTGATGACGCAGCGAGCTCCTGAGCGTATGCAATACTTTCTCTCTCTCTCTCTCTGTCTCTCTCTCGCTAGATGAGGAGGTGTATGGTGAACGGGTTACATTTGTGGTCTTGAGGCATTTGCATGTGTCGTATTCATTCTGCATCTTCCACTTCTTGATTCTTGTTGCCTCTTGCTCAACTTGAAAATGTTTATTTTTAGCATACAAATTGCATGAAGGCTCTCACGTCGTTATATTTGTTTTGTATTTACATGTCTCTATCTCAGTCTATTTCTAACACACACACACACACACACACACTCTATCTCTATCTCTATCTGTATCTCTATCTGTATCTCTATCTTTGTCTCTCGGTTTTTTGTTTTGCTTGCAGATTGCCATCTGTGATGATTACAGCCTGCCTGTAGACTTTGTTAAGAAACGACCGTCCAGTTTCGATCCGTGCCTGGCCGAGGCAATACCAACAAACCCGGAGCATTGGATAGCGCCCAGTCCACAAACTGAATTTGTAAGTACAACTAAACGTAACTATTAACCATTATTTATGTGCTATTTGCTATGTGATAGCACAGGTCTCAGCAACTTAGTCCTCAACTTAAAACAATTTATTTTAAAGCACATCATAAACTGGTTCGTGAACCGCATTCAAAGTATCTTTAGAGCGACATCAGACAGCACTCAACGAAATCATCATCCGTATAACCCTTAAAAAGATAAAACTAAGCCCATACTGTACTCTAAATGAGTCTGTCTCTTAACTTCCTTTTGAACATTTTGCATGTTCGCAGCTGGCCGATTAAAGCCTGAAGTGCATACACCCTGAATATAAAACAAATAGCCTCAACAGACAGTCGAATGGAGTGGAGCTTTGGGTAATGGGAGGCTGGGTGGTGGATGGGGTGAAGTGGATGGGGCTGTAGGATTGTGGTTGGATTTTGTATTGGTAAAAAGCAATTAACTGCCCTCGGGCAGCTAATTGATAAACTGCACGCACCGGCAACGACAACGACGACAACGTCAACGTCGACAGACTACCGACGATGAACGATGATCGATGAACGCTGAAGGATGACCGACGACGTCAGTCGCATAAGCAATGCGCTTAATGAAAACCATTGAATAGCATTTTGCCATTCATTCCCCACATTCTCGCCCGCATTATTGCCAGCCTTTTGATTATTTAACCGGAGCCAAACAAAGCGCCGCTCAAACAATGCAAAACTCTATTGGCTAAATATTGCAAAAAAAAAAGAATACCCAATCCACTAACCCTCCGCAATCTGCGTTGCCCAGCGGGTGGTCAGCCATAAAAAAGCCTGAAAGTGCCACAGATACTAAGCGTTATGGAGAAAGAAAGAAAAAAAAAACAGAAAACAGAAAACAGAAAGCAGAAAACATGAGAACAACAAGTGCGGAGCCTGCAGCAAATGTTGCCACAAATCAAATGGCGATGCTTCGTCTCTGCCCTCTAACTTCCCTCGCTTCTCCTTCGCTCACCATGCCCCCGACGAAAATCTCGGCGCGTTATCTCGAGAGTCCGTAGAAAAAAAAATAAACTTTTTTTTTTTGTGTTTTTTTGGGGCGGAGTTCGGAGGAATTTCAGTTTTTATGGACCCATACGTAATATATATTTTAGTCCGTGTATTGTTTTGTGTTCGCATTGTTGTTGTTGTTGTCCTTTTGCATATTGGTCGTAAAGTGAAAGCGAAAGCGAGAGCGCCACATGGAGGCGCATAAAAAATGCCTGCCTGCCACTTGAATTTCTTTTTATTGAAATTTGTTTAGCCACAAGCGGCCCCAATGAATATATACAATGTGTGAGTGTCTGTTGTGAGTGTTTGTGTTTGTGCTTGTGTTTGTGTTTGTGAATGTTGCTCGAAATTGCGCAGTAAATGTTTTCATTGATGTGAGCAGATTTCCGAAACTAAAAATATTACCAATATTGACAAAAACTATTTGCTGATGGCAAACAGTTAAGAAGATTGTGCATTAATCTATCTAGCTGCTGATGAACCGATCATTTCGCAATAGTTTAACTCAAACTCACAAACTGAAACGTTGCATGACTTCATTGCTTATATTGCTCTGCTCAATTACAATTTGTAAACGTTGCACTGGCTGCCTTGAAAATTAGACTGGTTCCGACATCATTATTATACAGAAATGAATCTGAATATATTTATGAATTGATTTTAGTTGCACAGTTAATCTAAGCAGATTGTCAAAATGTTGTTTGTTCTGCTTTAGATGCTGAATGTAATAAACTGTTGTAGCATATTTATGTTTACTTCTGTTTGGATTTAATTTAATTTGTATATCTTATTACTCGTTGCATATACAAATATTATAATAGCTAGTTTTGGATGTATTCACATATTTCGCTTCAATCAGCAATCAGCTTTGCACTTCTCAATAACAATTTTTGGGGGCAATCTCAGCTTAAGGTTGGCTGTTTTTTTGTTGGCCAACCTCTCCGATTTTCGAAGGCTTCTTCCCCTGCTCCCTCTCTTCGGTCTTTCAACAGCCAATAGCCCAAAGCGTCAACGTTTAGAGCCTCTTCAGCTGCAGCTTTAGTATTCCACATGTCCTGTTTTCCAGCCTGCCCCCACCTCGTCTCCTCCTGCGAATCTGCTCCCTAAACTCACATATTCGCTCTCTCTCTCTCTCTCTCTGTCTATATATATATATCTCTTTTTATCTCATCACGTGCGCTGTGCTTTTTTTTTTTTTTGCTGCTGTTGCTTCTGCTTTTTCTAGCTTCACAGTTATTAATGTAATTTTATCTTATGACTTTTGTTTTGCGTAAACAGCCGCGACGCGTGTCCACATATAAAAGCCGCAGGCTATGCATACGGGTGTGTGTGTGCGTGTGTGTGTGTGTGTGTGTGTGTGTGTGTCTGTGTGTGTGCCATATAAATGCTGTCTGTGCTGTTGTTCTTTTTTCATTCTTTTGGTGACGGCTCATGTTTTAATGGGAAACGCGCGCGACATATTTCGATATGAAAACGAACACAACACTCTACACTCTACACCCTCCACTCGCCCACTCGCCCCGCAACCTCCTCACTCGTCTGGGGCTGCACTTGGTGAAGTGCACTTGGTGAGAGTTGCGTCGTCGCCGTCGCCGTTGCCGACAGTTAAGCGACGCTGCTGCTGCTGCTGCTTTTCACCTCTTGTTGTGTATTACTCTCCACGGAGTAATATCAGCGATAACTCAGCAGCATCAGTACAAAAGCCACATGTGTGTGCCTTGTGGGTGTGTGTGTGTGTGTGTGTGTGTGTGTGTGTGCTTTGCCTTTTTGTTTATTTCAATAACTGGGCTGCGGCTGTTTATGCTATTGTTGGTGTTGCTGTTCTGACTTCCAGCTCGACAACTAACAGAACATCACACATTACTCATACGCCGCTTTGTATAGCTTAGAAAAATAGGAAAATGACAACAAAAAAAAAACAAATGAAACAGCAATCGAATTGTGAATACTCTTCTTGATTTAAAAACAAAATTATAAACGTGGAAGAGATGAAGAATTATTAACATTTCAATTTGTTAATAATGAAAAAAATACGATGTTTTTATGCTTTAAACCAATTTCAATTATTATGAAAATAGGATATACAAAATTTGTTATAAGCCAAAGAAAATCAAACTTTATTTCCTTTTTTCGTTTCTAATAAAATCATTTGAAATAACAATTATAAAAAAAAAGGGAAAATTAAATTTTCTAGATCGCTACAGGCATATTTATATTTGTGGTATCAGTGCATTATTTAGTGCTTGTCACTTTTATGCATAAACTTGAAGGTATTTCAAATGATTCTGTTCTTACATTTGCATAGCTTCATGCGACTCCCTTTTGAACCCACTCCTTGGTCAGGGTTCACATTTCACATTTCACCAGTTTGTTGCTTTTGTGTTGTGTTGCAACAAGCGACGGCAAGCATATTAAAACACACGTCATGAAGAATCACAGAAATGCGATGACAGTGTGAGAGAGAGAGAGAGAGAGAGAGAGGGGGGATTGATTGCATGTTGGAATAGCATAAAACAGAACACGTTTGGAAAGGACTCGAACAAAAAAGGAAAGATACAACTGCAAAGCAAGCGAACTCGTTAGTTTTGCGCGTTGTTCACGACTCATTTCCACAACCAACATCATCATCGCCATCATCATTATAATCATGCAACGTTATCATCATCATCAGCTGGAAACGTTTTCATTAACGTGCGCATAAAAATCAAGTTGCTCTGGCAACAAGAACAACAAGTGGAAATAGAAGGTACATCGAACGATGGACATTCGTCTAACCATTTTGATTGTGGTATGTCTGTCTGTCTGCCTGATCCATCAATTTGCCCACACCCCACCCCACCACCCCCCCACTCCATACAAATTTCCTCTTTCGCCGCATTGATTGAAAGACACATTTTGTGGGGTGAGGCGATGGCTCCCAATCGAGTCGTGTATAAAATCCCCGTATGCCGATAATCAAGGGCAAATATTTAAAGAACAATATGTGTCTGTGTGCACAACATGTGAGTAAGATTTCAATTCAGCGACGACAAGACCCCCCAGATGCCCAGATGCCCAAGCGCCCAGAACAAACTAGAGATGACAGAGATGCTGAATATATCACGATAGATGTGAACAACATAAATCAATTGCCTATTTACACAAATATTATTTAAAAGTGAAAAGTGGTCCTAGAATAGCTTATCCTTTATAGACTTTGTAGACTTTGAACTTATGGTAGTTGAATGGGAAAGTATCAAGATAAACAATATTATTGAAGATATGACATATCAAATATTAGTCTTGCAGTCATTATAAACGATCCACAATCTTCTGATTTGCTAATGTTCGATTTGCTCATCTCTAAATGCAAAACAGTTGCACACCCCAAGATCCACCCCCTTATCAATGTGCCACTTATTGAGTGTGTGTGTGTGTGTGTGTGTGTGTGTGTGTGGGTGGGTGTGTTTGCCTTTATTTGCTTGCATTAGAATTTCTATATGGTCTATTGTCCTGAATTTATGAGAGTTGTGTTGGCAGCAACCCGGGCAACCTGAACAACCTGGCATAAGTTCAAACAATGCCACTGCTGGGAAGAGCAACTGCAACTGGCTTTACTTTAATATGTACTTTATTTTGTATTCCATTGGTTTCCAATTGCCAATTTCCAATTTCCAATTGCCAACTCATTATGAGTACCCTGCAAATGTCGACAGAAGCACGGCCCAAAAAAATCTTAGCTGAGACAAAGAAATTGTTTTTTTGTGTCAAAACGAATTTTTGTTCTTTTCTAGAACTGTGCTTTCAGTTTTCCGTAAGAATACGGCAGTAGTGCTGAGTTTAGCTCAAGCTTTTTTCTCTCAGTGTCTGTGCGAATTTCTATTCATCGATTAGCGGCAGTCGACGTTTAATTTATGAGTTTCAATTAAAAATTCCTTTCAATTGCAAGTCCGGCAAACAATGGCGAGCAATGCTTAGTGTAACAATCCCCAACCATCAATCCCCAACTTCCCCTTGGCTGGCCCTTGTTGCTGTTGTTGTTGTTGTTTTGGCATTAAATTTCGCATACAATATGCCCCTCCTAGATTCATCCCTCCTTTCCCCTTCCACTCGTTAGATCTAACGCAAATTTATGTTTAACAATAATGCGCATATTTACGACAGCCTCTCCCCACTTCAGTACCCCTCCACCACCACAACAATATAGGCAGGCTGTTGCTGTTGCTGCTGCTGTTGCTTATAATGTGTGCACATTAGGGACACGTTAATGTCATTTGTTGTTGCTGTTGTTGCTGTTGTTGCTATGTTGTGCGACCTGCTGTTGCAGTTTTGTTTTGTGCAGCTATTTGTCATCGTCTGCCGGACGCTGTCCTATCCAAGAGAACGCTCAACCAGAAGATGGACAGCTTAGTTGCACTTAACTTAACTGAGAGATGGCTGGCAGAGGGTTGAGCACAACTCATGGATGAAATATGTTTCCTGTGCCTTGTGAGATTGATAGATGGACACAAAAGTTGATAGTTAGTGAATATTGATGAAGCTTTTACATTCTGCCTGTCTCTGTGTGTGCCTGTGTCTGTGTGTGTGTGTGTGTGTGTGTGTATAGAAAGCAAACCAAAATGAAGTCTTTTGAATGTAACTTTAAATTGTAGTTTAGATGAATATGTAATAAACAGATGAACAGTTAGACAATCCAGCTAGACTCACTGAACCGCAGGTTGATGAACCTCGATGTGGCTTAATTAGTTGCCACTAGAAGTGATTGGAAGCAATTTGGGTATCAGATTTGGCTATCTATCTGCTTAATAATCTGACTAAACTAATGGGAATATAACTCTTTAAAATTAACAAAAAAAAAAACAAAATAACAATTTATATTTCTCGAGTAATTGGGGAAATTACAATTAAAATCAACGTAAAAAAGCTGGGGTCATTTTTTATTTGTGAAACTAATTAACTGTTCTCGTATTTTAGTTTTGGTTTGTGGTTGAGGAAAACCTAAAAGCGCCTAATGAGTTGGCACCGTCACCCACACACACACACACACACACATATATATATATATATTTGCTTACCACATTTGTCGCTCACAGCGACTGTCAGCATTTTGCGGCCACATGACGCACGCACAATTTTCAATTAAATGCTAAGACAAATCGAAATTGCATTGCAAATCGAATTAGTCGCAGCAACATTGCACGATTGTGGCAACAACAAAATGCCACCCAAATAATTGCCAACTGTGGCACGCTGAATTTCAAAATACCCTTGCAGATAATAACACTCGTAACTCATGAGTTCTTCACCTAAAATCACTTGCAACACAAAACTAGCTTGGCTTTATCTTCCGAAAATTGATTCTAACATAAAGTAAGAAATGTGAATATGAACAAAATTAAACAATATTCTTTATTTCTCGTCTATATTCATGGTTTCAAATATATAAATATATTTTGTAGATTTTGCATTGTTTGTTTTTCTCCAGATCGGCTTAGGTTTTCATATATTTATTCTTTATTCCATTCATAGAGAGCTTCTCAAATGTTCACGTTGCACAGTGAACGACAAAAGTATATTATCCGCTGAAACTGACAGTGTAATACAAACTTGTTATCTCATTCGTTTGGCTTTTCCCTTCTTCTTTACCATTCACAGCTGCCATTTAACGAAGCCCAACAAGCGTCACAGCAACAGCAGCTGCAACAGCAACAGCAGCAGCAGCAGCAGCAATCGACAGCAACAGCACCGCCGCCACCCGCCCCTTTGTCGACATTGCCCAGTCAACCGGCAAGTGCAGCAGTAGCAGCAGCAGCAGCAGCTATTTTGGGCAGCAACAATAATAACAACAATAACGGCAACGGCAACAGTAACAACAACAACTACAGCAACAACCAACATCAACAGCAGCAGCTGCACGCGCACAACAACAACACATTGCCAGCGGGACCGCAGCAACAGTCGCAGCAACAGCAACGTGCAACGTTGCAACATCCACCGCTGCCCAACAGCAACATCAAGCAGGCATCCGTCAAGCTCATCGAAGGTTACTCCGATCCCAAGGATACGCGTCATCACGCCAAGAAGGTCTATCATAAGAAGGTCAAGCGACGCTCAGCGCCAACACACAAGCAGCGACAGCAGCAACAGCAACATCAGCAACACCAGCAACACCAGCAACCGCGGCAACATCAACAGTTGCAAACGTTGCCAACACCACGCGGACATCAGCAGCAGCTGCAGCAACAACAGCAGCAGCAGCAGCAGCAGCATCAGTTGCAACATCGCCACTCCACATATAATAACAATAACGTTAACCACAAAAGAGACAAGCGCAACAGCAGCCATTACAATTCAGGTGAGACAACAACAACAACAGTTGGCAACATGTTGCCTGTATTGCTTTTAGAAAATTCTACACACACCTAACTCTGCCAACCTGAAGCCAGCCAAGCCAGCCAAACTAGCCAAACAACTGTTTATAAACTCGAATTATAAAAGCTGGCAGCATGTGGAATGTCTGTGCAAATAATGAAGTTAATAGTTAAAAGCATTGCATTCGTATACCCAAATAAATAGTTTATTCAACTCTGTAATGGTAAAACTCTGTTTGGTTAATATTATAGAGGCAGAGACTAAAATCATGGCCAGCTGGTGCATTCAAAATCACTCTTTTGTAAGAGCTACTTTCGCAGCAACTTTTCTCAGCTATTCAATCAGAGTGCGAATGCATTTTTCACTACTCAGTGAGAGTCAGGGGGAGGGGGGTGGGGGATGTGCATAAACATTGTGAATCAGTGGCAATTAGACGCACTTGGTGCACAACTCCAACTCCGTGTCGAACTGCGGTTGCCGGATCAGCCAGGCGTTAAATGGCAAATGGCAGCCATTCGACTCTCATTCGAGTCTCAACTCTACAGAGAGAGAGAGAGAGGTAGAGAGAGAGAGAGAGAGAGAGACGCAGAATGGCGGGCAGCCAAGCGCCTAATAGACTGCGACAGAGACTCGCCACAATATATTCCAAAGGATAACAGCTGCTATGCCTCCTAACTAACTTATTTGGTTATTTGTGTTGCTGCTCGCTGCTGGCTGCTGGCTGCTGGCTGCTCGCATCCCCCTTGCACTTGCAACTCGCGACTCGCGATTTAATTAACTTCTGCTTCGGGGCAATATAAAGTTACCGTCAACCACTGCCAGCAGTTGCAGTTCGTTGCGAAATACTAACTTTCTTCTAATTCCTTGTAATTATAAGCGAAAAGTTCGAGTCTTCTATGAAGTTAAATAGTTGCTGACAGTTTGGACAGCAATTTGGCATTATACATCGTCCTTAGTCAGCGATCTTGGACAGCGTTGCATAAACTTATCTAATTACTTTAATATTTGCTGCCAACAGATAGCATTATGAATAGATTGCATAGGTTCAAAAGTAATTAAAGGCAGCTGCAAGCAGGGACTTAAAGATCGAAGTCTTCTCCGATTTTAAAGCAGGTTTAAATTGTGTGAATGCTGTTTCTCGGAATGGATCAGTCCCCATCCAAACTTAACACCAAATAGAATTAAATGCGAGTTGGAAACATCTTTAAAACTTAAAACTGTTTTGATATCAGTTTAAATATAAATTTGCATTTCGTTAATGTTTATTTATTGATTAAAGAGTCGCTAAATATAAATAAACTTACAATTACAGATTCCTCGGCGCCCAAATCCTCTGACGAGGAGGCAGATATTGACGAGGAAGTCGAGCGTGCGCCACCACCACCACCACCACCAGCACACCCAACAACAGTAACAGCTGGAACTGTAACTGTAACTGGAGCTGGAGCTGGAGCTGGAGCTGTAGCAGGAGCTGGTGCGGCGCCTGGAGGTTTGCTCAACTCACCGGATAGCATAACAGATGACCTGGTGCGACCCCTTCCACCGCAACTGCAGCGTAGTCCACGCAAATTAACCGTTGCACCATCGGAGTACAGCAAGAGGCAACCATCGCCGTACTATTATTCGGACCTACTCAAGAGTCGCGAGAAGCCAGACGACAAAGATAAGGAGCAAGATAAGGACAAGGACAAGGACAAGGACAGGGACAGGGACAAACAAACGCTCGATCGTGAAACGAAGCAAAAGTGCCGTCAATCGACGGCCAGCGAGCCACCCCAACAGACGCAACCCCATCTGAGTGGGGGGTATCGGAAGAGCAGCAGCTTGGATGCGCCACAGCGCGATCAGGAGGAGGATAACAACGTCGATGAATTGACACTTATTGCACTACCAATCAACGACGGCGATCCACTTGACGGCGAGCCACTCGATGATCTTGAGGAGGCCTGTCTAACCGAACAGTCCACCCCAAAGCGTTACAGCTTCACCGAGGAGGGTGTGCGCATCATTCGGTGCGAGACACCGAGCACCAGCACCTCCGAGGAGTCCGATTGCAGCGAGTGCCTCAAGCGACGCGAGTGGCATGCGCGCGCCTTGGCATTAGTCCGCAAAACGTGCAACGTACAGCCAAGACAACATTTGCCCAGTAGCAGTGGGGAACTGCAGCTCCAGTTGCAACACTGTGACGCCGGTGAAGGTGAACTGCTCAAGTGCTGTCCACCTCCATTGGGTTTGGGTTTGGGTTTGGGTTTGAGTACTGGAAACGAATTTGGTGCCTGCGATTTTGGCGGGTCGATGCCGCCGCACCGACTGCTGGGCCCAGCAGCCGTGTGCGGAGCCTGCATACCAGCAGCGCCCAGCAGTCAACTGAATCTGGGCCACGATGACAACGAGCTCGACGAGATTGAGGAATATTTTCGGCCACGCAGCATTTTCTATGTGCATCCGCATGGCGTCCACGAGTGCGTCGAATGTGCGCCACCTAACCAAGCAAAGACAGCAAACTTGCTAGAGACGGGAGACAGAGAAGTCGTGGAGCAGCAGGAGCATCAGCCGAAAGAAGAGGTACTGCAACAGGAGCAGCAGCAGCAGCAGCAGCAGCAGGAGGAAGAGCAGGAGGAAGAGGAGGAAGAGGAGGAGGAGGAGGAGGAAGAGCAATTGGGGGACTCGGACTCTGACAACATGGCCAGTCGACGACGTCAGATCTATGAGACGGCCTTTGATTGCAAGATTGCCAAATCGGATGATGATCTCGATGAGGTCGATCGCATAACCAATCATTGTGTGTTGCTGCAACTGAGCAGCAATGGCAACGATCTGTTGCTGCCACCGCCGCCGCCACCGCCGCCGTCCAGCAAATCGCGACTTGAGTGCAAGCGCGCCAAGAATAGCAAGAATCAAGCACTGCAGGAGCAACTGTTGCAACAACCAAAGCAACAACAACAGCAACAGCAACAATCACCCGATGGTCCTGGTCAGGTTGTGCTGCAGGTTCAAGCGGAGCTTAGTCAGCTGCAAATCAGTCAAACCGATCAGCAGAATCAAAATCAGAATTCAACTCAACAACAACAGCAGCAGCAGCAGCAGCAGCAGCAGCAACAGTTGCCCGCACGCGGTTACACCCCTTCGCCACCCTCCACCGCACCGCTACCGATCAAATTTCCGGGTAAACATGAACGATACATGAACAGCATTAAGAGTGCACCCAATTTGCCAGCGGCACAACCGTCGCATCCGCGTTTGCGCGATTTGCGTTTGCCGCTGCAGCAATCGTCGCTACGGCAGCAGCAACAGTTGCAGCTGTGCGCTAGCAGCAATGACAACAGTCTCACCGACAGCGCCTACGTTAATCCGCCCTCAACCAATTCCAATTCAGCAGCAGCGTCCGTTTCCGCTTCTGTCTCGGCCTCAGCCTCGGCATCCGGGTCAGCAGCAGTGGCAGCAGCAACTGTTGCTGTTGCACGTCGACCGCGTAGCTTTGTTTTGGAATCGGGTCGCGTTTTGGAGCTGCGTCGCAGCGCTCAACCGCATCAGCATCAGCAGCGACATCACCATCACAGCAGCCGACACACGCACTCACAGCACCAACAGCATCAACAGCATCAACAGCAACAACAACAACAGCATCAGCAGCAAAAGCAACAAGATCAACAACAACAACTGCAGCCGGGCGCAAGACGACACAATTACAGCTCCACAGAGAGCATTGCGACCTCGTCGAGTGGCGGCAGCATGGAATCGCTGAGATCCAGCACCAGTGAGGGCAATCGCAGCACCTCCAGCTCCGAGTCACGGCACTCCAGCTCACTGAGCTCCCACAGCTCCGAGAGTAACAGCAACAGCAACAACAGTGGCAGCGGCAGTGGCAGTGTCAGCTCTAGTGTTGCCTATCCACTACGTGCACCCGTTTTGCTGCACTCAAAGTTGCACATCCTAAGCCCCATATCGGACAAGTCCTCGCAGGAGCCGGCCTCAGCCAGCGCCAGTTCCGAGCAGTCACAGCAAGCGGCAGCAGCAGCCAATTCAGCTTTAACTGCAACCTCAGCGCCAGGCTCAGCACAGGAGCAGGCAGCGGATGCAGCACTAGCTGCCACAGTTACTGCTGTTCCCGTGCAGCTGCTGATCAAGTCACGCGGCAGTCAACGGACTGCTGCTGCACCCAACAAAGCACTGCTTCATTTGGCCGACGAGTTGCTCGGTTCGGATAGCGGTATTTCGTTGCACTCACGGGAGGATGGCAAAGTGCCACATTTGGCGTTGCAACGTTTAACGTTGCCAAAGCTGCAGCTGCAGGGTGGCGGCAGTACCGCAGATACATCGTCATCGGGTGCAGCAGGCGGTGCGGCCGGTGCAGCATCCTCATCGTCGGCTATGCCGCAGGAGTTGCGTGATTTGCCGTTTGATATGCCAAAGCTACGACGCCGCAAAACGTTGCAACAGGAGGCATCCGCCTGTACATCGGGTAGTGCCACCTCCGTTGATCTCGGCGACTTGCCCTTCGATATGCCCAAGTTGCGGCGGCGTTTGCGCGCCAATCAGGCGGAGATTAACAATCTAATGATGCACAGCACCGAATCTAGCGGCATTTCGCAAGCATCCTCGAGCCATTCCATGCGCGACGAGCAAAAGCTGGCCAGCAAACTGGGTAAGTTGCTTAACCAACTAAAAACTACTCCAAAAAGAGTGACTCTACAGTTCTACATTGATGAATATTAATAAGTGCATTTTTTTATTGCAGACACTGCGCTTTTCCGTCAGAATCTTACACTGAATCTCAACGAGCCGCGTCAGGTGAGCAAACAGTTTGGGAGCCTTGATTTGCGCGGTTTGAGCAGCCACAAGGAGCTGAATATGAATCTGGGCCAGGGCTACGTCACAGCGGTCGATCTCATCGATGTGACCATACCACTCGAGCGACAGGGGTGAGTAGTGCATAATCTTGTGGCAATCTGAAACCCGCTTCCATTTCTCTATCTATCATATTTTTGTCTCTTTTTATTACTCATTAGCTGGTACCATGGCGCCATCACACGCATTGAGGCGGAGACAACGCTGCGTCCTCTGTCGGAGGGATCATTTCTAGTGCGCAATTGCGAGTCCACCAAACAGGATTACTCCCTATCGCTAAAGTAGGCTCCCCCCCATATATTATACTCTTATGTATGCATATACTAAGTCTTCTATCCCCCTCTCTTTCTCATCCAGGGGTGCTAAGGGATTTATGCACATGAGGATTCAGCGAAACGAGGCCGGCCAATATATCTTGGGTCAATTTAGTCGACCCTTCGACACGGTGCCCGATATGATCCGACACTTCTGCCTAAATCGGTTGCCGGTGCGTGGAGCGGAGCACATGTGCCTCATCGAGCCGGTTATCGCACAGCAGCTGTAAAATGAGCCCTGTTAACTAACAGAGCCGTTAGCTGTTAACTGTTAACTGTTAACTGTTGCAGTACAGAATTCCACATACATATTGATAGCATATAGAAGCAAAGATGAGTAATTTTCTAAGTGGTATATACATATATACATCTTTATACTATATAAAATATATACACAAATATATATTATATATTATATATTATATATGGTAAATGTATGCACTAGTTATATGCTCTAATCTTAACTATCCAATTGTTTCAACTCACCATCCAAAACTTTGGTTATACTCGTAACATTTTCATTTCATTCACACACAGAATGAAAAACACAAATTGATCGATAAAAAATGGGTGTTAAGGATCACAAACTATGTAGATTAGAGTTAAAAAACGAAAAAATATAAAAGTACGTAGCACTTTCAGACAATACGAGAACAAAACGCAAAACGCATTAAACCAAATGGAATATTTATACACGATATACATAACGTAACTCTATACTACAAATATATATATATATATATATTTATATATATATAGTATTATCATGTATATATATATATATGTAGATCTTCACTCTATTCTAGATAGAATGAGCACTTGACACAGTTGCTAGACGTAGTTGTTCACAACAAACACGAAATTTACAAGTACTTTTTTTTTTGTGAACATGTTTTCACGACACGTAATTCACGATTTAACACAAAAAAGAAAACTAAAAATAACGAAATGCAACTGGAACACATACACACTTCTATATTCGTATCTAACGATATCACGCGTATATTAAATACTTACAAAGTCTAAGAATACTACGTAGCAAAGACACAAAAACATACAGATCACATACTCCTTAAGCCCCGTTCATACTGCACGATAAAAGAGAAACATATGTTTACCTTTGCGCTATATATAGTCTGTTTTTTTTTTATCGGGGCAGCAAACTCTATGAAAAAATTTGTTATTTAATTTTATGTTTCAAACTTATATATATATATATATATATTTATTATATATATATCGATCGGAGATATCGATAACTAGATATATCTTACATAGTATGTGGTAAACCTATTTTTTTTCCTAGCTTAAGGCCAGGCATGCAGAAAGTAGAACGCTCAAAGCGCTTTTTTTAATAAATATGAGTGGATTTCAACCCGATGTCGATGTTGATGTCAAATTCAATGTCTTATGGCAAGGATATAGCAACGCATATGAAAAAATGACGGTTTTAAGTGTTAGCTTCTAATGTGTAGAATGCGAAAGATAAGTACGGGCTAACTAAAATTATATATATTCTTACTATATATACATATATACATATATATGTATATATATATTATATACATTATACATTCTACACAATATTAAGCAGTCAATGGTTTTTTGGTTCCAGAGCAAAAAAAAAAAAGATGAAGTAAAACAACATGAATAAAAAAAAAACAAGATAAAAGCAAGTATTTTGATCAGTTGAGGGTGAGATCTGACAGCATTATCTATGTGCAATATACGACTTTACATATACATATATGTATATGCTATCATTTAGCATCTATGATTTGTAAATGCAATTATGTTTTATGTGTGCCAAAGTATATAAGTATTATTATTATTATTATTATCATTATTATTATTGTAATTATTATTATTATTATCTAGCCATTTATGTTATTTGTTATGTTATTTATTTCTAATATTCATATATATGTTTTAAGTCTGGCAACGCTGTGCAATAAGCAGACCTTTTCATTTTAGTGCTTTCTTTCAAGTTATCTGTTTCCCCCAGTTAGCTTTAAGTTATGCAACACTGTCAAGAGTTAAAAGATATATATAAATATATCTAGAGAGAGGGAGAGAGCGAACACATCGAATGTATACAGACATACATATATATACATATATATGTATCTACATATATATATATATATATCTACATATATATACATTTGTATCTCTATATATATGTATGTATATATATATATATATATATATATGTTGTATATATGTTGATATCGAGTTATGCCACGTTCATACCCATATCTTAATGTGAACACAGCTTAGCTTGGTCCAGCTGCATGTTGTAAACGGCTTTTGTAAATATATATACTAACACTTATACTTAATTACAAAAAGAAAATAAAACCAAAATTATACAAATTATACGATCCAATATGATTTTATCTGCAATACAATTCTAAGCATAAGATTTCCATTTCACATAAATATCAGTAAATAGATGAGACACGAAAGAAAATCCTTAGTAGCAGTCAGCAAATCTTAAGTATAGCAGCAATTTTTTAAGGCTTTCAGCAATAATGCAGTAATATGTGCATCTAGGAGCAGAGCTGTAGGAATTTCAGTGTATAGACATACAGACATACACACACACACACACACACACACACACACACACACACACACAGAGACACTCACAGGTAGTGTGAACACAGCATCGTCATGTGTGATTTCTGCAGAATCGGAATATTTACTTAACTACTACTAATATGTATATAGTATGTAGAACTTGATCTTCTGCTTAATTAATTCTATTGCAACTCTCTCCGAGGCATTTTATTACTTGCATACATACATACATATGTGTATATATATGTTTATATTTATACACATATGTATGTAGTTACACTTAATAAACCGTACAACACCATAACAACAAAACAAAAGAAAACAATTATATAATATAAAATAATGAGAGATGAAAACAATGAACAGCAACAAATGCATACAAATTTAAAGAAAACAAACACAACAAAAATGAACGAAATGTATTTAATAAAAATAAAAAAAACATGAAAAATAAATCGGTGCATTATTTATATATGTAGCAATGTCCTTAGATTACCACATAATCATTTTATGCAGTTTGGTAGATTTGGTTATTGTGACTCTAACGCACCATGTTCTTAGAAAGCCTCTAAGAATTTGGCAGAGTTAGATCTATTTTTCTCGTCAATTAGATGCCCCTAGAAGTATGCCGCAATTTTTTGATCGCATGCAATTTAGCCAATACAACAACCTGACCAGTGTCACTGCTACTTTTTAAAATCGACATTATTTTCACAGCAACTGTTTGGTGTTTTCCAGTTCTGAAACTATATACATAGGAATTAAATATAGATAAAAGAAACAGATCCATGTAGGTTTACATTAATGTTTTATTAAATTGTTTTTCATATATTGGTATCGCGTATCGTAAGTTCGTAAGTATGTATAGTATTATTTGCATACATTCGTAATGTGTAAATATACGTGCATGTACGTAAGATTATATTTATAAATTATATTGACAAGGCTAAGCCAATACTTGCACTTGAAATACGAAGAATTATGTACAACAGACTTCCAGAATTTTGAAATACTCATTTGCGTAAATTATAGAAATAATCGTTTTTAAGTACATGCCTTTTTCAATAATTCGTTGATTGTATATGAAGGGATCAATCCAGATCCACTACTATATATGTTAAAAAAAAAAAAAACTTTTATGTGCTATTTGGGGCATTTTCTGAAGGGGCTTGTTTTCGATTTCTGTTTAGTGCTTGGGATATTACAATAACAATTTGGTGTGCTTTGGTCGCCGCCGGCTTTAAATAGCCGCCTCAATAGTACCTTCCGCATTCTTCTTGATCAGGCTCTCCCACTGCGCGATGAGGCGATGCGACGATGGCGCCTCCTCTGGCGTCAGATCACAAAGCTGTGCTAGCGACATTGCCGGACGCATGCCAGAGTTGGAACCTGTTGTAGTCAGGGCATTGCCACTACCATTAGACAGGACAGCGGCTGCATTCAAACTGCGATTACCGGATGCCTTGTAGCCCATCAGTTCCATATCGTTGCTATTGAGGAAGGGAGAACAAAAGTTCGGTCTATTACAGTCTATTTACACACATATTTACATTTATGATTTTATGAGTGGGATATACAAAATTAGCAAAAATAGCTAAATCAGTGGTATCAAATGTCAGGTCACGTCTGTCTCACCTCTCTCGCTCCAGCTCAAGTGTGGATTGTGCATTGCGCAATTTACCAGGTCCATAGCAGTGTTCAACCTCGGAATCATCATCGTCATCATCAGCATCGGCCTCATCGTCCGTACTCAGTTGCCTGCAAAGGGGGAGTTTGGATTTAGGGGAGTGTTCTTGAAGGAAGAACTTCAACTTACAGCTTTTCGAGCATGTACTGACGGTTGAGCTTGCGCAGACGCTTCAGCTCCGTTTCACGTGACTTGAGGTCCTGCAGTTCGCGCTGAATCTTCTGCTCGACGGGCACATAGCCACGTCTCAGCGGCTGACCCTCCGAGTCCCGTTCGATGGCACCCTGTGACAAGGTGCCATTACTAATATTGTTATTGATGTTGTTTGCTTGAGGCGAGGTGTTGCCCGTTTCCAAAAAGGCCAGTGCATTGCGAGAGTTTAACTTTAGAGTGGGACTATTCGGTGTTGTTAAAAGTAATGGAGTCGCTGCCGGTGACATCCCGTTAGGAGTACCGTTGCCCAACTGCAGCTTGCCATGGGAGGCAATGAAACGTTGCATTACTCCCTTGGTGGAGCCATTAAATGCAAACTGACGCTTCTGCTGTTGCTGCTGTGGCGTATTGGGATTGCGGCTTGTCATTAGTTTCTGCTGTGGTGGCTCTGGTGTTAGATTATAACAATTTGGTCCTATATAACGAGACTCCTGTCTGCCCACCAGCATTAATTTTAAGGAGCCCTTGCTGTCAACCTTGCTGTTGTTGTTGTTGATATTGTTTATTTTTTGTGAGGATGCCGAAATCCCCGAATCATCCGAGTGCTGCTCATCGAGACTCTCCTCCTTGTGGCTGTTACTGTTCACACTGGACGCCAGCGAAGGAGTATTCGATGGCGATTGCTCCTCGATGGGCAGCAGGAGAGCAACGGTAACAGCAGCCGGTTGTGCAGTGACGAGAACGCCCTGATCCTGTTCCTGATCGTGATCGCGATCCTTATCTTGATCCTGTTCGTGTTCTCGTTCCTGCTCTCCCTCCAGTTGTTGCTCCTTTACAGCCTCAGCATTCCCGTTTAGCTGCCGGGGTGGGGAATCCGATGTCAGTGCTGCGGCTTTTGCTTTTGCCAGCCGACGGTATTCCTCCTCGCGGAGCCGTATCTCCTCGATCTCCTCCTGTATGCGCATCAATGGATCCATTTTCTGTAAAACAGTGGTAGAGGGGGTAAGCTTTAGTAATTCGATCTGGTGCTGGGCGGAAAGCAGGAAGTGATCCGATTACCAATCGATGCCACTGTATTCGAGCATGTGGAAGCAATGCAAAGAAAGCAGAAACGCAGCTGCTGGCTCCAACTTGGACAGTTTACCTATAGTAAAGGTTACGTAAGGGCAACAGCCCATGCTGAGGGTCGGCTTTTTGAGTCAGCCTAAAATACTTTGTTTGGTTTTTTTGTCTTATTTATTTCATGGGTACTACTGTATTTAGCTTTCGCTAGTTAGGTTGCTTGAGTTGAAGCATGCTGACACATACAAATTTGATGGACCTCAGATGCAGCAGCTGCATGCAGCTCGGATATCTTGAAAGGGTGCAAGAGGGAGAGAGAGCTGGTGGCTCGATAAGGGGTTAATCGAAGTTTGCACAATTGAACCCAAGCAGATAACGATGATGGGTCAACAAAATACCAACGACAAAAGCCACACACAAAGCGACTTGAAGTCTATAAGAAAGAAATAGGGAGTGGATGGGGGACGGGGGACGGGGCGGGGGGGGGGGGGTAGTTGAACTAAGTGTTGGCAACCGAACGTTCCGGAACGCAATGTAACGCAACGTAATGCAACATAACGTAAGGGGATCCACGTTAAGCGGCTTTTGATGCGTGCGATCGCAAAAGCTGCGTGACTCTCAAACCAAAAACGAACAAAAAAAATGTATGTTTATTGAATACCAAAACAAAGGGCTTAGACGGCATTTCAAAAACAAAACAACAAAAAATTAGGGAGTGGGAAAAAACTAAAAAGTAGGGCCGGAAGGGGGCACTAAAGCATTTGTTGTGGTGACATTGTTAAGCAGCTCGTAAAAATGCTAAACATATTTTTGAAAAACAATCGAGAGTAAAAGTGTTTGAAAGTAAAAATAATATCAACAATCCATATTAAACAACATGTTAATGTTGCTTTTGTTGTTGTTGTTGTTGTTGTTGTTTTCTGCTGTCACATACAAAGCATATTATGAATGATGGCAGGCGTTACAAAGACGACCTCAAAGTTATGACATCGCCATGCCTCAAATGGGTTGAAAAATATGAGAAAAATTATCAATGAAAATGAGAATGGGAGTTTTTTTTTTTTTTTTTGAAGCGGATGCGGTTGAGTGGGCTGTGTAATACAATATGCAAGAGAGTGGTGGGGGTCAAAAAGGTTTTGCAATTTAATTATTATTTCCACTTTATTAAGGAGCTCAGCAAAAAGAAACCTTAGCAAAAGAAAACATACAATTGTGGAAGCGAGATAACCATAGACATATTAACAAGTCATCCATTTTAAATTTAAACATAAACAGAAACAGTAAACATCAACTTTTACTAATGTTAACATAACATAACATAACAATCATTAAAATCTGGATCTAATTATAGAAACACTGGAACACTTTTGAGCACAAAGTCGATATTAAAGTAATTAAGAATGCTTAAATTGTTGTCGAATCGATGAACCGTTAAGTTTGAAGTGCTTTTAATTGCGTTGAGAACAAATCGTCACTCATTAATAATTACTGAAAACAAAAGAAGTTAAATTTCATTTCAATTTCAACTTACATATTTCTCTTTAATATACATATTTAAGTTAGTTTAGTTGACTTGGCGACTTCAGCGCTCTACTTCAAAAGGCTTTCACCATGTTGTCAACTTTGAGAGAAGAGCAGTTTTTATGCTGTTTTGCAACACTGACGCAGGATGGCAGCTCTTATCTGAAATCATGTTGCAAACTTGAAGCTAACAGCTAATAATTGAAAGCCAAATGACATGTCAATTAGCCACAAACAGTGCAGACATCAGCTGATACAGTTAAGATCTTTCTCTTGCGATTAACTCATTTCTTTGAGCAGAAGCAATTCCTCTGGCATTTTGTGCGGCTGATTAAATGCAATTAGCTGGCTTAAACGCAGTCGACGACAAATGTGGCTTTCAAAAGCTAAAGAGGACAGAAGAAGGTGAAGGGAAAGAGGAAACTGAGTTGTTAGACTGCAAGATTTAGTCGTCAACATTTTCGGGTCAGTGCTTTGCACAAGGTGAGGCGAAGGTGAGGGGTTGCAGCTCAGGTCTTGGTGTTTAACTCTTTGGGTGTCTGAAGGGTGTCTTGGGGTGTCTGTTATGTGGGTGCGTCAACTGTTGACTATGCTTCCGCATAGCTGCTGATGTATGTGCAGTTATTGTTGTTGCTGTGTCGCATTAGAAAGTGGCAGCAAAATGTCGTCGTTGTCGATTGTCGGTTGACGGTTGTCGGATGTCGGTTTGCCGAGCATTTAGAGCCACTAAGTAAGCAGCTGGCAGACAAGTCTCCAAACTCCAAAAAAAAAAAATGCAATTTGCCTACATTTCTTCCTATATTTTTATATATTGTGGTTTTTTTTTATGTTTGACACTCTTCAATTTTTTTTGCGAAATTCGACGCAGATTTTCACTTAATTTTGCGTTTTACACACACACACACACAAAAAAGCATGAACAGACAAGCAACAAAAAAGCCAAAAGCCCGCTAAAACTGTCGTTTTCACTGGCTAAAAACACAAGATACCAAAATACTTTTAAAAATGGATGTTTTGATATTTGCCAGCAACAAGTTGCTACTCGTTTGCAACATGTGACAGCAACTGCAGCAGCACACAAAGATGCACGCAGATAGAGAGAGAGAGAGAGAGAGAGAGAGAGAGAGATTACCTGCAAAGTGCAATGGCAGCAGATGGCAACTTGACAGCTGTTGTTATTAGTGCTGTTGTCTACCCTCTTCACTTTATTTTTCAAATTTACCGCAACTTGTTTTTGTTGTTCTGTATGTGCTTGCCATAACGGCAATTGGGCGAACGCAAGTCCATAACCAAGTCGCTGGCCTAAGCTGAACTCATTTGCATGTTGCCGGGGTCACCAACAACAACAACAACAACAACAATTAAGCGCCAGGCACATTTGTGTTGATGCAGTATGTGCTGAAAGATCGGCATCACCAGCAGCAACACGAACATCAGCCGATGCCAAGTACGAAAGTACGAAAGTACGAAACAGCAAAAGCACAAGAGCAAATTAGCAACAACAATAGCAACAGCAAAAAGCACCCAACAAGAATTGAAGAATTGTACATAACACAAAAACAGAACGTGACGAAAAACGTGACCGTGACTTGAATGCACGCGCTCACTCTCTCACGTTCGCTCTCAGCGCTCTCTCTCTCTCTCTCTCTCTCTCTCACGCGCTAGCATTTCTATACTCTCATTGCGTGCTCCACTTCTGGCATATAACAGAACTGCCGGTGTTAACAATTTCGTTTTTTTTTTCTTTCCATCAAATCTAGCCGTTTCAAATCATGTTTGTGCTTTTTTATTTTAAGTGCAAAATATACATTCGTGCCAATGTAATTATTTTTCAACCATTTTTTATACGTTATTAGACCAAATACTTGTACCTCTAAATATACAAAAAGCAGTATTAATCTAGATACCAAATGATGGTAAAGGAAGCATGCCATTTGAAAAGCAGTTCCTATTTTACACCCTTCTTGCAGATAGAATAACAATTTTTTCTGCAGATCTGAAGTGTGTCACGCATTAAGGGATACATCGCTGACCCCAGATATATGCATATAAATATTCAAGTAACCGCATATTACACAGTAATTAAACTTATGTTCCCTTATTTCATTCAAATTAGTCTCTCAGTCTAAAAACCTATCTAGATAAAACTGATAGTATATCCGTCTTTTCGCTGCAAGCTTTGATATTTGAGTCATGGAAAAAACCTTTTTGTTTTTAGCCGTCTAAATCAAATAGCTGCTTTCCTTTACTGTTTTACTTTAAGTCCATCCAAGTCTAGCTGTTTTGTTGATGTCCGTTAAAAGTTGGCAACACTGATTGCAGTTGCAGTTGCCGTTGCTGTTGCCGTTGACGCTGGCGTTGGCGTTACCACCACAACTAACGCCGTGCTCGGCTTGGGTTTGAGCCTGAGTTTGGGCTATCGTTTCCAGGCGAGTGATCAGCGCATTAGCATGATCTTCATAATGATTATTAGGAGCTGATGATGACCATGTTAATGTTGATAATAACGTTCGATGATGCTACAGCAGCGCGTCAGATGTACCAACAACAACAGCAACAAAAACAACAATTGCACACGTATTCGGGGCAATTCATTCAACGTTTTTTGTTTTGCTTCATTTTTCATCGTACTTTGTTTTTGTTTTTTCATCTTAGTGACCGACGAAGCTGCAATCGAAGCGTGCAAAACCAAAACAAAAAAAAGTACCAACAATGCCAAATTGATATGCAAGAGCAGCTGAAGGAGAAGAAGAGGAAAATGGGCGTGTAAGCCGAGATTTTTGGCCTGCAAGGCATTTGGGTCAACAGCAACTGTAACAGCAACAAAGCTATGATAACACAAATTCTAAAATTCATGTTAATAATGCTGATGAAAGGATGCCATGCCAATAAAAGTAGACTTAAGTTGGGGGCTTATGCCAGGGTAGGCGTGGCAGCAACTGCCATCCGCCCCCAGCGGGTATCATTTGATATGCTGTCACTTTAGTTACTGATTTAAACTGCCAGTCATTAGAATTGGAAATGCCACAAGAACAATAACGACTCCTCCCCCTTTCTTCAGCTACTTTCGTCACCTTTCTCACGTCATAGTTGGCCAGCACGATCTTATTAGTTATTATCGGGTAATTCTTCTCATTTCCATATTTCGCTCAGTTGGTAGTTTTCTCTTAAGATATCAGCTGTCGAGAACTTCTATTAAAGATGATTTCTATTTTTATTTGCTTAGCGGGCTTTCCAACTCTTTTTCTTTCTCCATCATTTATCGTTTCAAGATTATCTGTAATTATACCAACATAAATATTCTAAAAACCCAACCAAATCAGCGCTTTCTGTTTTTCAAGTCTTTCGTTTGCTAATTGCAGCTGGCCGAGTACTCAAGCTGAAATCATACAAATCTCCCAGCAATGATTTTCTTTGTTGTTGTAGAATTATTCCATTTGACATAACCAGAAATTGTAAATAACCTAAATTATAAAAGAACTTATCTTTAATAGTCATGTTTGTGCTTGGTTAAAGTTTATGGCATTGAAAAGTTTTGACCCACAAAATTCACATGAATTTTTTCCGAAAATCATGTTTTCCATCTAAATGCATAATTATTTGAGTAGACGGTATCATCATCAAAAGGGCATTGATCTTAAAACAACTGTTGAGTCTTGACAAAGTATAACATTGAGTAGTATGGAACGGAGGTAACAATTTATTTTTTTATTCTTTTGTAGTATTACCAAATATTGTTTGAATCGTCTTAATCCAAAAGTTAGAAGATAGAAGTATTTTATGTGGAAATAAAATTATATTTTAGCATCTTAGATTATTTGTGATTTCATCTTTTTTTTTATAAATTCTTTTTACGCGTATCTTGTATAACACATACACTTACAAAGCGTCCATTACATGTGATTAACTATTTGTTCCGTATCTGCTGAGAGGTTTGTAGAGCTTTGCTAGTTTGGCTATCATAAGTAGGCCCTAGTATGCTGTATCGATTATGCCAGTTCTCTTTCGCTTGTAAAACACTGAAATCAACACCTCCTCCAGCGTTTCTTTCACCAACTCCAACACACAGATATCGATTTACAAACAGATACAGATACAGATACCTAGTCATAGTCATAGAGGTGCTGGCGCAGTTCATGCGATCGACCCAGTTTATTGAATAAATCGTGATCTATTCTCTTGTAGCAACGATCTTCAATCTCCCGATCTCCCGATCTCTCAATTCAGCAATCTGAGGCGGATGCACTTGGAGCATGTGTCAATTATGACGCCATATCATCGAGCATATTACAAATTACCGTTAAGCCCGACAACGTTATTGCTGTTATTATTATTATTATTATTATTATAATTAACGCATATTTGCTATGGATAGGTCGCGGGCCACTCAAGTTGGCTCCAAATCTGTTGGCCAAATCTGTAGCTGTGCTTGGCAAAGTCACGTCTCGACGGAGCGAACCATTAACAAACTGACAAATTGGTAAACAAAAAAGCAAAAAAGAAAATTGAAATACAATATACACTCAGAGAAAAGACTGTTTAATTAGTATTGTAATCGAATTTCCCCTATTCAATATTATGAGAAATCATTCTTGATTTTGGTTCTTTATTTTAGAAATGCATTTTCAAATAAATCCAATAACAGCCAGAAATTTCGATATATATTTTACAAAAAACAAAACACCATCTATTTGTTCTGCGAGTGTACAGATACATGAGTAGTTAACAGAATACTTGAGTGGTTCGGTTCGGTTCGGAGTGAGGGGGGCAGCTGAACTAATTCAGTTCATTGGAATTTTCGCAACGCCTGACAAATATTCGTTAGTAAATGCTTTAGTTCATTTACTCGAAATCAAATAAGTATTTTCTATTTTCTTATCTGCGCAACTTTGGACGGCATTGGGAACAACGCATTTATTTACGGCTAGGTATGTAACGAAATGAATTCGCGATAAGCTGTAAGCGGTAAATAGTAAACGGAAAATGGAAAAAGGCGTTGATTGAAAAAACCCAAATACCATTTATGGGGTCATTATTTGGCACGGCAAGACTTGGCAAAGCTAACTGCGTGACCTGGCCAAATCAAATATATATATATATAATCAAAGCTCTTGTTTACCCATTGATTTGCGACTTGTCTGATATAATATATATGTGTTCGCTTAGGTCATCAGGTTAAGTGCTGATGACGCGAGCACTTTCATCAATTTGAGGCATTCCCAAAGTGCCAATGGGTTTGAGTCATGTCAATTGAGGTGTGTGTTGCGCTCGTGCATTTATATAGTATAACACTTGTATTCGCAAGTCTGCTTTTTTCTACTGCAATGCTAAAAGCCTAAAGAAGACTCATTTTTTGCCAATCTTTATGTAGCCAAACCAACCCAAGCTAATTGTAGAGCGATTGGACAATATGAACGCCATATGATTTGTATAAAAGTCGATTAAACTGTTTACCAGTGGCCTTCAACGTAAAAGCTTACAAATTGGATTTAGATGATTTAAGTAGAACAATTCGACAAGATACTCACTTAATAATCAAACTTAGATTTTAAAGTGCTGTGAAACAGTCAGTCAACATTAATATAAATGTGTGTTCAGTGATGACAAATCAACTGCACTTAATATTAGATGATTTGAGACAGTGTGCAATGCATTAATGAGCGACATCTGTGGGCATGGCAGCAATTGTATAACAGTCAACAATTCAGATTCATTTGGGAAAGTGACAAAATTACACAATCATTTTAAGGAGATTTTCAAATGAAATTATGTCACCCACAGCTCTCCCTCTGCAAGCAACGCATGCCAATGTCCGATGAGGCTAAGCAACCCAGAAAACGTGCTCGGCATTTCATAAAGGGGCAAAACGAGTAAAAACGTAGGAAGAAAAAGAAGAAGAAGAAGAAATAAACAAGACGGCCGTTCACATTATGTCATGTATAGTGTAACAACAGTACAACAAGTATAACAAAAGCAGCAGCAACAGCAACAGCAACAACAACAACAACTTTCTGCTGCTGCTGCTGCTGCTGCAATTGCCCTGGGCCATTGACATGCAGAGAACAAGCTAAAGCGAAAACGCATCTAGATACATTTTGTTTCTGCATCTGAGTTACTTGCGTGTCTGAACTTGAAGTGCGCTTTTTATTATTATTATGGCCAACAGCAACAGCCGCGGCAGCAAAAGCAACAGCAACAGCAACAGCTGCGGCCAAAGCCACGCTACATGAAGCACGTAAAAGATACAGATACAACTCAAGATATAGATATCGAAGAGAGACACACAAACAGACAGACAGACAAACGGACAGGCAGACAGTCATAGCTACAGATACTTGGGTACAATGTAGACGTATCTTTGATAATTGCCATGTTTTTGAATCGCTTCTTGTGTGTCTTGTAATTAAATCGCTGTTGTCTTTTTTCTGTTTTTGTTTTTTAATTTTTACTTTGCTCTTGATTGAAAAATGTTGCCCGAAAATGAAACAAAACACACTAAACAAAACAATGGCAAATATTTGCGGCACGTTTGTCACCATACAGATACAGATACAGACACAGACACAGACATACACACATTTACAAATACTAGAAGAAGAAGAAGACGAAGAAGCAGAAGAAAACAACAACAAATCAGCAAAACTGTATTGAAAGACGTATGCAGGCTCTGTAGACAACTTTTTAATTGAGTTGCCTTGTTTCAGGCCAAGGTAAATAGAGGAGTCGAAAATTGCAAAAACAAAAAAAACAATAATAACGAAATAGCAAATACGACATGAGACCCGAGAAATGGGTCCCTCAAGTGTTTGCCACCTACATACGTATATACCCATATATTAGATCTTGCCCCTGGTTAAACAATAGTTTATACAAGCAATATATATAGAACAGGCACAGTTGACTTTTAATTTTATAATGTGATCTGATACATAAGACTCACCTTGCGAATATGCTTTAACTTTAATACCTAATGGCTAGGCATTTTTGAAAATGAATCCAGATGTTTAGATTCTTTTTAGTAACGTCCAAGGGTCCAAAGAATTCAAAGTCAATGAGAAACAATCTTAAGTCATTATTACCATTATTACTGTGTATTGGGGAACTAATAAAATAACAATTGATATAATGACAAACATCCACTTTCCGGAAAGTTTGTTCAAATTATTTATATTTGTGTCTCCGAAAAAACAGTTACCGAAAAAAGCGTATTCTACGCAATCATAATCATCATAAAGCCAAACTGATCTTCTTTTCGGGCGAGAACAGTTACAATGCGCAATACAATAGGACTCTTAAGTACAGCGGACCCTATACAGATACATATATAGGTACGATTTGGTAGCTGTACATAATGAAATAAAACAATCTTAAGCTGAGTTGTGTACCTATGTATATAACAATAGGCCAAATGAATGCTGGCGCTTTTTCAGAGAGAGATTGGCAGCCCACTCGTTAACTACAACAGTTTAAGGCAAAAGTGAAACCACTTCTGTGGACACTTGAGCCAAACTAAACTAAAGTCGAACTAAACTAGTATCATTCCATTCAGTTCGGGCCAGAGAGCGACAGTTAGCCGGTTAGTATAATCAAGAGTGTATTTTTTGTGTGTGTGTTTTTTTTTGTTTTGGGAAAGTGCCAGCATAATAGCGAGTACAAAATACAAAGCGGTCACCGTTGTGACCGTGATGTGACTTAAGCTAACGGCATTTTGAATTTGTATTTTGGGTAATTTCAGCAGATCTTAACCAACGGTTAACTTATTTAACTCCCACCCCCAACCTGGTCACTGTCTGTCTAACCTGCATACAATATGTAAGATCTTGAATGGGTTTTCCTTACTTTGAATGAAAATGACGGTCAGCCTGACAGACAAGAGACAGCGGACCATCGTCAGGCGAAGGTCTCATGCCCATACCCAGTCTGGTAGAGCGCTTCATTTTTATGACATTTAGCGCCTTGCTTAGCGGTAAACTGTTTAGACGTCTTTAGCACATGCTAACTGCACTTTATAAGCGTCATATTTTCATATGTTGACTCAATGCGCTGTTGCTGTTTGTTTTGGCATGTTCATAAAAATTATCATAATCATAATCATAACCGTTGACTTCGTTGTGAAAGGCTGTTGGGCTTTCTGTGATTGTATGAGTGTGTGTGTGTGTGTGAGTGTGTGTGTGTGTGTGTGTATGCTTATGATGAATAGTAAGCCAAATGCCATGGAAATTTGTGCTGTGTGTGGTGCGATGCCTTTCACCCACGTCTACACTCTAATCGATGTGTACTAACAATGCAGATGACTGCGTTTTGTAGGTCGTCTGGTGTGCAAAATACCACAGCTATTTACGTGCAAGTATAATAGTTTTCTAAAAGCTACTCATCTTAAAAGCATGACAACGGTATATATGCATTTGACACCCTGTAAAAGAGCATATTTTCATCAAGTTCAGTATATAGAGTAAATAGAGCTAATTAAAAATTGTGTAGCTGTATATCAGTCGTACAGGAGCTGATCATTAATATACTAAATATATATATAACCAAATTAATGATCTATAAATCATAGTTGTATAACAATTGAAAATATGTTAGTGGTTGTATAACATTCGTTAAGCCTTTCAATCGCTTCGTAGTCCACTCCACAACTCGAGCAACGCATATCAGTTTTGTTAGGCGTTTAGCATGTTACAGCTACAACTACAACTACAACTATAACTATAACTATAACTATAACTTATCTAGTTACACTCTACTAAACACCCAAAAGCAAAGAAAAGAGACCAAAGCGTAAAGTCCAAATTAGCAACATTTTTAAATTTTTGCATGAATGCAAAAAGGAAAAAAACCGAAAAAAGAAAATAGAATACCAGGGCACAATGGGTAAGTCTAATAAGTATTGTTTTATGTCTTTCGTTGCTTCTATTATTGTTTCTTAAGCTACGCTAATTTAAACAAATGAAGTCAAATGTATAAAAGACACAAACGAAGAAGCCAACTTGCTTGCGTTTCCCACGCTTAAAGAAGAAGTAAAATGGCGACGCTTGATGACAATGGAGAATCTCCGAGAATATTTGCATACCCCGAAAGAGTCGAGCGGACTAAGCAAAACGCCAGATCATGTCACAAAGAAACAACTAACTAACGCAACATTCAAAAGATGCAAATACAACATGCGATAATAGATGGACAGATGGACAGATGGACAAATAGTTAGCTAGACAGAAATGCCCATAAGTGCGACTTGTCAGTTATCTTTTCTTTATATTTTCGTTGCATTCAAAATTAACGGGGCAACAACTGTCGCAGTAGCCATATTTATGTTACTGGGCTCCCGTTGCTGGTGCTGGTGCTGGTGCTGTTGCTGTTGCTGTTGCTGGTGCAGCTGCTGCTGGTGCAGCTATTGTTGATGATGATGGCGCTAATTAATGTACATAATATGCGGTGACCGGTTTGTTTAATAGACAGAGAGACACATAGTCACAACTGATCAGCTGCTTGGCACTTCTGCTCCAGGGCGGAAGTGCTGCGGCAAATGGTAAATGGTAAATGGCACATGGCTTCACACGAACAAACACACACACGCATTAAAGTGCTGCATGCATTTCAAATGACAATCAAACAAACATTCACTCGCTAGCTAACGAGTGTGTGGCAAATTCGAGTTAAATACATCCAAATTATACAAATGAATGTAAATAAGTATATACATATTATAAGCCTAATTTATATATTAAGCACGGCAATTTAGACAGTGACACATATTGAAATTAAGTCAGAAGATATATTAAAAAAAACAAAACAAAACAAAACACCTATCGAAAAGGAAAGAATCACGAAGCGAATGAACGAATTTGAAATATAATAAACATATATACTTATCTCTGTGCATACAAGTGTATAGCACAATAACCTTTTTATCTCTTTATGAAAACCACTAAAAATTGCAAACTCTCCACTTCTGGCAAAGAAATGAGTACTTGATTGAGGCAAGCGAGTCTTTCATATGTGAATCTTATCAAATGAATGAGTACTCTTATATTTATCCAAAAGAATTATATAAATAGCAATCAATAACAGAGTGAAGGAGGAATTCGAGTACTTGGAAATTAATAAAGTAAACTAATCCAAGGAAGTAAATGCTTATTCGTTGCTCGCAAAAGCTTTGCTGATTTATTTGATTTACTGGTTACCACAAATATTTCAAGTGCACATTGCTCACAATTAAACATAAAACAAAAACAAAGATATAGGGAGGGAGCTATTTGGACCGGTGACAATTTCCTGATTGTCCCAATATATTTATGCTTATCTTGGCGCAAAATAATGTTTGCAATAACCCAAAATAGATGCGTTTTGTGACACATTTCTTTTAACTGTTTTATGTCAGAAAGTTCCCCACACGCATCTATCTGCAAAATTGTGTGCAGGTTGCGTGTCTTAGGACTCTGAGTCATTCAAAATTGGGAACCAGGGACGGGGAATTCTATAATTAGCGCCAGCATTTCAATTACTTTTATTGTTGTTTGTGTGGCGAAGCAAACAGTGAACGGTAAATTGGTAAAAAGCCAAAGTGGCTGCAAAGTATCTTATCTGGTTTTGTATTTTTTTCTGTTTGATTTATTTATTTTGCTTTTGCACTTTGCCGACGCCTCTCTTTACCTCCTTACTCCTCAGTCTTTAGTCACTGACGCAGGTTCGGCATATTACATGGTGGTGCTGGTGGTGCAGCCATTATTATCCCAACAAGTGAGTATTAAAATATATACAAATTAATTCACATATATGAAAATATACACAGTCAACGTTCAAGAACAACATAGAAGTGACCACAAAATATTTTATTTATTATGGAGATTACACATATTTATCAATTTGTGATTATCTTCTTGAATGGGTTGCAAAGAATTTGTTGATAATTAAATTGAAATTAAATTTGCTTAATGAAAAGACAATTCAAAACTTTTTTATTAGAAACAAAAAAACGACAAAAACAACTAATCTTAAAATACTTCACTAAAATAAATCCATGAAGAAATTTAGATATTTTGTATTTGCGAATTATTGGAAATTGCTCTGGAACCACTGTATTTACATGTGGTATTTATGTGGGGAAAGAGGGGATGGGGGATATACGAACTTGTTGGCGCCGTAGCAAATCAGGTTGTATTCGGTGTGTGTGTGTGTGTGGAAATCTACTGCTGATAATGCCTTATCAACTATAATTTCGCTATCGATAAAATTGTGGACAATGACTAAATTGCTGGGCACATGGGTTTTCATGACTTTCAAGTTCAGCACTTATAGTTGGGGAACTGTGTCATTATTGTTAACTCTCAAATTTATGGCGCCTATTTACTAAAACACAGACAAAAAAATAAAAAAAAACAGATAGTACAAGCAAAAAGACAAGAAATTATGGGAGCATTACAAAAATATTTTGAAGACATGAACTCAACCACTTAAGTGATTCATACTTAATTTGCTGGTGTGCAGTAATCATTTCTATAACTAATGTGTAGTTGTTACCAACATATATATATATATATATATATATATATATATACGACTTCGACTAATGGAATCTCTGATTAGATAAAACCCAATATGGCGTTTGTACTTGTAAACGGCATGAATATTGACAGACATTAAATGGGGCACAAAACATATGTTTTTCAAATGAATGTGGTATGCATTTTAGTACAATTGTAGCTATGCGCATAATAATAGTTAAGTTAAGTTAGTTCTTAATAATCTGAATGCTAATAAAACTGAGATACGATATGGGATATATATCAAATGACGAAATTAACGAAATTAACGAATCGCATGATTTGTCTATTCTTATAGTAATTATCGTAGTAGTTTAACACTCGCATATCAACGATTTTTCAGAAAAAATCATAAGCCGTCGCATAACGTGGGAGAAATAGTATTTTAAGCTCCGTTCTAATTAACTTTCTTTTGAGTCACAAGTTTTGCAATTTAATGCGAATTGAATGGGGTTTCCACCCACAATATGATAATTAGCACCCGAAAGTCGAACACAAACGGACACCTTGACATTGATGGATGAATGTGGGCCACCCTGTTGCAGTTGAATATGGCTGGTTGAATATGATGTGAATACACGTGTGAACATCCCATATGTACGTATGTATGTAATGGCCATATGCCAGAGTTGCCGCTGGAATAGCTAATGCACATGAATGATAAGCGATATCAGCAGTTGGGACCTTGACTTCTATAGTCGACTAACCGTATCTAGGCGTATTTACGATTTAGCCAGGTTTCCGCTGAATTACGATTAAAAATCAAACCGAAGAGCAGCCAGTCACCTTGCATTGCCATATAGCCATATGGTATATGGCATATATCATCATATCGTTGTTGGCCATTCAATTGGAGAAAGTGCCGAGAGTTTGGGGCGCATTGTTAGCCGTTTGATGATGAAAAATGCGACACGCTTTTGATTTGGCGTCGGCGTTTTTTGCCTTTGTCGTCTGCCATTGACTTTCATTCAAATTGAATGCAGTCACAGGGCAGACGGGGTGGCAACCCTGCGCCCGTTCGTCTGCCAATAGCCGCAAACAACACTGTGCGAAAAGTAAAAGCACAACAATGCAGCTTTTGTATGATACGAGCGATACGAGCGACAAATTATAATTTACCACAAAATAATAAAAATGAAAAAAACCAAAGGTTTTTTCTCTCTGTTACAAATTGTAAGACAAAATTCCAGACCCCCCAAGAAATGAACAACTCCTAATTGATACTTACACACAAACATATGCAGACACATTTATGTGAATGCAATCAGTTGAGGGAAAACGGTCAGGTGCTATGCATTAAGCTACTATAGCTAATTGAAAGAGAGAGTGTGTGTGTGCGTGTGTGTGTGAGTGTGTGCCGAAAGGCACTTTTCATCTTTTGTATATATCTGTGTGTGTGTGTGTGTGTGTGGCAATGGGTTAAGGTTAATATGCAAACACCGATATCGAAATATATGAAATGTGAAAGAGTACAATACAAATTATTCAGCCATCTGAATTTTGCATACAATGCCGCCACCAGTGTAGAAAGCCGCCGAACAGCAGCACGCGAAACTAATCAAATTACATTTCGAACAATAAAAATGCATTGAAAACTAGAAAAACAGTTCACAAGCTCATATAAAAATAGAAATAAAAAAAAACACACATCAATTATATGCCTTAATCTATACAAATAAAATTCTTGAAAAAAGATTTACAAGTCGTAAAATATTACACTCAAACATTCAGAAAACAAGGCACTGAAAAAAGCAAACAATAATGCTTTCCTTAAAAGTGTTGTAACTAGCAGATACCCTAGCATTTGCTATATAAGAACCATCTCTCTAATTTAGTACTCATAAAATGAAATATATTTAGATATATATATATATGTATATGTATATGTATTGGAGAGCCTACATAACAGATTACTACTAACTCTTACTCGTCTAGTCTCTTAGCTCATACAGAAATCATTTTATGCCACAGGGTATATACAGAAAAATGAATTCTGATTTAACTAAAAAAAGAAAAACTTAAAAAAAAAAATAATAATAAGGCCTTGAGCAACGCGCTAAAGAAGACTCAACGTAAACATTTTATCATATCAAACGAAGCACGTTCTTTCTCCCCTGAAAAATATATAGTTTATCAATGCGACATGGCTACATTTTTGTAGCTGTCGCTGGCGATTGCGTCAATCAAATAATAATCGCAGGTCGTGAATCAATAAACCAAAATCGACGGGAAATAAAGACAGAAGACAGAAAATTATAGCATACGGATCGGCTCGGATCGGTCTTACACAAATCAAAATCATTCACTAATTGCAGCCTATTTATTAGTAATTATGCTTTGCCAGCAATCAAGCAAAGCAAAGCAACACAAACCCAAACACGAAACCGAAACCGAACCCGAACCCGAACCCGAACCAAAAACCAAATACGAATCCCAACCTGATACCGAAATCATATTGCATCTATGAGATAATCGAGCCATGCTATGACGACTTCTTTCACTTTGATGATTGAGTTGACATGGTTGCTGTAGTTGTTGTTGCTGGCTGTTTGTTGGCTTGATGCCAAATTGATTTCAGTATTATAAAATCGACTTTTAAAACAGAAAGAGAGAGAGAGAGAGAGAGAGAGGGGGGGGGGGGGGCTATAAGATTATTAAGTCAGTCGGTCGAGCGGTGCAACGGTAAATCGCTAAGCGTTGCCACAATTAATTAAATACGCGACTGCATTATAACAGCCGAGTATAAATATTCACATACACACACACACACACACACACACACACACACACAGATATATATAGTTCAGTGAAGACTTTCAAAAAATCGTTGCATTGTTGTGGGGCGTTTTGCTTAGCGAGATGGTCGCCTAACGGTAAGCAACCGCCTTGGCTTCTACTCACATATGCTTGCAGATAAGCACAACACGTTCGCAACACGTTCGCAACCCACAAAATGAAAACATTCACTTTTTAACACCCCAAACTCATTTGAATTTTGAGTTTCGCAGTTAAATTTTGATGTATCTATGCGAGATTTACGATATCATTATTATTGTTATTATGCGTATGTTTTGATTATTATGCTGATGATGATTTCGTAACTCTTCAAGTCTCTTTTCAAATGGGTTCATTGTCAGAACTGATGAAACCGTAGACAGTTTTTTCTTTCTTCTTCTTTACACTGAAATTTATGATGCATAAGTTTTTATGTTTATTTCATTTTTTTTTTTTGCCATTGTTTATAATCATGGGCAAAACGATCACAGTGCAACCGAAATGCAGTCGAATACGGTCTCAAATTCCCGGAAATTAAGAGCATTAGATTAAAGAGACGTGTCCAGCAAGAAACAAACGAAAATTCAACTTTTGTTCGTTTTACTTGTAGTTTATTTTTAGATCGGTTTTTATAAACTGGTAAATAAAATTGAAGTTGAATCACACAAAAACGGATATGCCAAACTTATTTGCTTTTGGTACATTTTTTTAACACATTCTTAGCTCGTATTTTAGATATTGGGTATACAAATATGGCACTCTTTGTGAAGTCTTAACCGTAATTATACATTTTAACATTTCAACATTCTTCACATTGCAAATTTAATTGATGTTATCACTGTCAAGGAATCAAATCATCTCGCTTTGATTTGTAGCTTTCTCTGTTTTCGTCTAATGCTGCTCCAGTTCTCACTCCTTACTCGAAACAATACAGTCTCTCAACTTCGCTCTTTTATTACATATTCTCTCCTTGATTCGCTCCTGTTGGGCACACTCAGAGAACATTAACAAGCTACATCTGGCGGAGGTCAAGTGTCGTTGACCCAGGCATTGACCTCCACCTTCTCCCAAGTTGTACTCCCCATTTGAACCCTCTTCTTCCCCTCATACACATTTACCCCTCCCCCTTTACATTTCACCCAACTCAATGCTCGCTCGGCGATCGCCAAGCGACAAGTTTTCGAGTTTGGCGCATTTTTTTTGTTTGTTTTTTCGGTCAGAGCTGTTTGCGTTTTTCATTTGCGTCTGTTTGTTGTTGACTGTCCCCCCCCTCTCTATCTGTCTCTCTCGCTCGCTCTATGTCTATTTTCTCCTCTAGCTGCCCACTCCAAACGTAATTACAGTTGTATTTCGAGTCAAGAGTTCTTTGGTCCGATACGCCTTTGGCTTTAAAGCCGAGCGTCTTTAACTTTGGCTTTAGGGTCTGGATTTAGGTTTTTGGGGTTTTTCGCTTTGATTACCGTCAGCTGCCATCTAGGAATGTATTCTTTTTTTTAGCTAAACACTACCTTCTCCCACATACACACTCAACTTTTTGCTTGCTGCTTAGCCTTAATTATTGATGATTCTGCATTTTTTTTCTTCAATTTTTTTGTTTTATTTTTGGTTTTTTTTTTTTTTTAAATTTCATTAATTTCATTAACATTTTCGACCAGAGATTTAGCTGAAAATGTGCATTAGCATTTGCATCAGCATCGACATCTGCATCTGCATCTGCATGAGCATTTCGCTTTATTTGCATTTTTTGACTTGACCGGTTTTTGTCGTTATTCGGCTATTTTTACTTTCGATTGGCAGGCGGCGAAAACTGCCGCAAGAAACGACAAAAAAAACGAGAAAAATTGCATCGACTCGCCCAGAAAATTTGTCGCTGTCTAAAAGCGAAATTTTAACAGCCCACAACAATAATAAATAAAATAAAAAACGAAAGGAAGAAAAAAAAACAAATTCTGACCGGTTTTGGAAGACATTTAATACACAAGTTATTTTTATAATAAGTTAACTAAACATTTTCTTATATTTACATATAAGTTGGCAAAACTAAACTTGGTAATGAGAAAAGTGGACAATTCCTGGAAGGGAAAACTTGATATGTTAACCTTTTTAACTAGAAATTTGTGATCCAATTCCACAAAATTAAGATTAGAAAATCTGCTTAGTTTTGACATAGTAAAATTGGATTCAGAAAAATTCATGAATTATATTTTCTGCCATCAAGCTAATCCAATTTAATATGTACTCTGTGTGGTAATTGACAATTGAAATAATTTGATATAATGGGATATTCTCATATCGAAAAAACCATGACAATTCCCTATTGACTATTCACCTCCGTTTTTCTCTTCCCTCTCTCTCTCTCTCTCTATCTCTATTTTTTTTTTCTTTTTTTTTGGTAATCTTGTTGCATTTTGTTTAGTTCCATTTATTTGGGTCATGGACAGTCATCTTCTGTTGGTCTGCTCCCCACCCGAGAGCCCCCTTTAACTGTCACTCTACAGGTTTTTCGACTTTTACTTGCAGCAAGGCTAAATGCAACTTTTAAGCCACAACACACAAACAGACCAACAGACCAACAGACCAGACCAGACCGAGCCATCAGCCATCAGATATTTTTTTAATGGTTCCGTCTTTCGATCTTAAACTTGGCTCATGAACATTAATTTCGCTCAGGCTTACAGATCGGGCTCAAGCTCGATTTATGTTTTGTTGCTGTTGCTTTTATTGTCATTCGTCTGCGCGTTAAATGAGTTGTAAGAAAACAGCTGTTGGCTTGTGCCTGCGTAGGTTTGTTGCCATAATATCCTGTTGTCATTGCAATATCATCATGTTTGGCACAGCAATGTATGACAAGAAGAAATTTCCCACAACAATAAGAGATTTTCACGTCAAACTTATGTTTTAATTTCCCCTACATTAAAATTATTTATAATTCCATCCGAACCGAACGAAAACTAAAAGTTACAATAAGCATAGTCTGCGATAAACAGGGTATTTATTCAACAATGGGCACATGAACATGATATTAGTGCGTCCTAAAGTATCTTCATTGTACGAGCAAAATGTAGGGTATCAGCTAGTCACACCAACTCCCGACTTTGGCAATCAGTTGTTGTTGTTAGTTGTTGCCTGTCACTTCTCGGTCTGTAGTTTGTTTATTGAACTTGGCACTTGTGGCACACTTGTGGATACAGATCTTTATGTGCTCATCTCGGGGTTGACATATGACAACAACAACAAGAACAACAACGGCAAGTACAACAAAAATCACAACATTAGTGGCAGCATTACCAGCAGACGCCAAAGCAAACAATAGAAGTTTTCGGGCAAAGAAATCGCCCGAAAAGTGCGGCGCTAAAGAAATTTCACTGAAAGCAGCAACAACAATAAAATGTTGCCATGACTTTGACTTTTGCGGCCACAAGAAAAAAAAAATGTTGTAAACAATGGCATGAAACATGAAAGCAAACTGCGCTAAGGCCAAAACTGCAGAGTAGACTTCAAAGCTTTGAAAGAGAAGAAGCAAAAGCTTTAAGAGCATCACATTTTTGGAACAGCAACTGTGCAAATAGTGCGAGGACAAAACAAAAAAAACAAAAAACAAAGACGCTAACAATAAAACACGCGTGAAGCACAAAAAAAAAAATACAAATTTTAATGAAAAGCTAAACAGAAAAACAGAAAAAAACGGTCTACAATGAGGCGGTTTATTATTGCTGTGGATGATATTCCAGAATCAGTCATTGGAACGTCACGGCACAAGAACAAGCAGCACCAGCAGCTACAATAAAAGCAATGGCAACCGCCGTAAAGAGAGCTCTCAAAGAGAGTTCAACGCACAGCACCCAGCAAAGGCGAAAGAAATGCGAGTTCAGCAACAATGTTGCACAGGATGTGTGCCTAGCGACAAACGTTGCAGCAACAACTGAGCGATCGTATATTTTGTCTATGCGTATTTATTACACTTACCTCATCGGCCTTTTGCTGCATTCTGTCGATTATGATTTATATGTTGTTGTTCTTTGTAGTGCTTTGCTGCAAGAATAGTATTTGGGGCAATTAGAAAGAACACGGAAAACAGAAAACAATTAAAAACAAAAAGTATATCAAAAGAAGAAAACACTTTCACTTATAATAATACTAATAATAAAAAGAACAGTAGCAGTTAACTAGTCGTAGTAGTAATAATAATAATAATAATAATAATGAAATTATTACAATTGTTATTGTTAAACAGTTGCAGTTGTATTACTGCTTTTCTTTTGGTTAGGTGCGCGCGCGCAGCAACAAAACGCCAGTTGAACAAGAAGCATAAAAAAACAACAGAACATAAAAAAAACAATCAGCTAAAGACGAACCTTAACGTATCGAGAATTGTGTTAACAACAATGTATTGAAATGCGTGACAAATGAAAAACGCGTTATATGCACGACCAGCACGCAGCGCCACAAAATAACAACTGACGACGCGAAAAGCAACTGACGATAAACACTGCAGGCAAGCGCAGTGGAAAAGCTTATAACCAACCAGCACACACACACACACACACTACACAGACACGCACTCACACCAACACAGAGATAGCCACACTCGAAAGAGCGCGCGCACACTCTGACGGCAGTTGGCAGCCCCATGCGACTAACAATAATACCAAAATGATGTGAGCTGTTGGTATTTGTTTGTTATAATTAATCGATTAATCGAGTTGTGTTATCGTTGTCATAACGACAATTATCAAAAATGAAACAGAAATTGGACAAACACAACTAAATGTAAAATCACAAAACCAATTGTGGCACAATGTTAAAGAGCAGCGCACCCAAACGCACAGGAATTTATCGCATTTGCGGCAAACCAAGTGACTTAAAACTGCAGCTCAAATTGCGCCATTTGTGCGAGTGGCTGCCAGTGCCAAAATTTGAATATTCCGGCGCCAATCGGCGCAGCACTAGCTATTATCCAGAGAGTAGCCAAGAGAGCGGCTTCGATTTTGGCATATACGTGCCGTATGAGGATCGGAGCGGCAATAACTATTACAGCTACTACAACTATTACAATTCGGACAATAGCTCTGTTCGCAGTCGCAGCATTTGCAGCAGTTCAGTCGTTGCTCAGCCGCAGTCGCTGGAGCCGTCAGTTTTGGATGCCTTTCAATCGTGGAATCGGGAGCTGTGTAACGGTGCGACTGCCAGTTTGCTCATTGGCTGGCAGCAAAAGCATTTCAGCCGCGTCGAACTGCAGCGTTATGCGGATGCGAGCAAGTGCCACACAATACTGCAGCGACGCTATCATCGTTGGACGCAGCAAATTCTCAAGCTGCAGCAGCAACATCAGCAGCACATGCAGCGCAAACAAAAGGAGGGGAATCAGAAGCATCTGTTGCAGCAGTTGCGACTGCGTAACCGCAAATCAAAACACAGCAACGATACCGCTGATACCGTTGAGCAATCCGCTCCACTGGACGATGAGCACAATTTTGCTGCACGCACCTGTCTCATCCACACTGTGGTCAATGCGGATCTGGTGCTGATGGAGGACTCACAGCTGCCAGCTGGGGCACGACAGCTGCTCGACAATGGCTTTCAACTGATGTACGTGTATGTCCAGTTACAGGAGGAGACTTTGCTGCTGTATATCGGCTATCAGCCGGCAAATGGGCTGTTGCATGTCTATCCCGATTTCAGTTGCAGTGCCAATGATATGGATTATGTGCTGGAAATCGACAACGATTGCCGGCAACTCTACGCCTATGGATTTGAGAATCTGACACCACTGAATAAAGTGCTGGAGTTGGCGGCGCCATCTGAGCCATTCTATGTGGCGGAGCAGCCAGAGATGACGCTGCCCCCGGCTGATGCCACATCGCAGCAGATGTTGGATCACTTTAAGCAGCAACGCTTGAGAAGCCTACAGCTGCGTCGATTGCTACAGTTTGCGGCACCACCAAAGCGCATGCGACGCGTCACCCTGCTGATGGAGCTCCGCGAGGCGCAACAATTTGAATATCCTAATATCCATGTGCGCTACTATATGCATCCGCCGACGCACACGCTGCTGGAGCCAGCGAGTGCCAGCGAAGCGTTCGCAATGCATGGCACCACCGCTAGCTGTCTGGCAGTTGGTGGTGCAACAAAAGTGGCTCATTTGTGCCATTGCTGGCAGCTGACACTACTATGCGATGAGGAGCTGCTGCAGCTGCATCAGCATCTACACATCTACTTCGAGGTAATCAGTGTGGACAGCTGGCAGCGGGAGCGCTGCGAGGGCTACGCACATTTCTCCTGCTCGCTGTTGGCTCCATTGCCACCGGTGGCAATCAGAGGGTTGCGACTGCAATGCTCTCGTCCCTTGGGCAACTGGTGGAATGCACTGAATCGCTACTTTATTGGGGGTCGAGTGCTCTTCGACTTCATTAAATACTGTGATACGAGGCTGTTGCGTGGCAAGCTGCTTCACAATCGCTGGGAGGACGAGCCTGCGAAGGCGATGGCCACAACGGGCACATTGCTATTCACTGTGCGAAAGGTGCAGCAGCGATATCATCAGCTCGGCTACTACTTGGACACAGATGAGAGCGACTATGATGACGTGGACGATCGCAATGGCAACAATGTAAATAGGAAGTCGAGAACAGGAATGTCCAAATCACTAAACGAGGTCATCGCTGCATATGTGGAGGTGAGGGATCGCATCGAGGCGATGCTCACAAATTGAGTCATTTAAATTTCGAGACACCTGCGATTTGACTCCGACTCCAATTTGAGGCACTTTTTAAAGGTCCAATTGTTCCTTTAAGAAAAAGAGAGAGAGAGAGAGAGAAAGTTTCCTATAGAAAAGATCGACTGTAAGAGCCATTATATGTGTGTAAATATGATACATATATAAAATGGCACACATTCCGTAGTATTAGAATTAGGAGATTGGATCATTTTTAGTGCTTCTTTTATGTTTACTCCTTAAGAGCTCTATAATAAAAAAAATATAGAAAATTACTAATAGCTCGGCCATATGCTTGCCGATCCAACATTTTGTTTTGACCAGGTATGCGAACTGGCCAAATGACATTCACATTCGCGTCCTTGCATTAAAAAAGAAATCATGCATTTCTGATTTCAACTCAGTTGCGTGCGATCTGTGAATGAGATTTGTTCAAGTAATTGGGTTCTTGGTTGAATCCATAGTCCTTGAATGCAGTTCGATAGAGAAAGTAGTTGCGATTCGAAGGAAATCCCATTTTGTCGTTGTGCTCATGCTCGCCTAAAAGTATGCCACATTGTACACACATGTAACCAATACAAGCACCTTGCATGTGCCACAGACTGGTGCGTGCACATGCTAATCCAAATAGTGTCCTGTAAGGAAAACAATGTAGAATAATAATACGTAAACTAAAGAACTGAAATTTACTTTAGCCATTTTATTTACTACTAATATCACTCAGTGTATATACATATATATATTCATATATAGATTCATTGTCATATTCATTTGCATCGATTTCATAACTTGTCTGTCATTTGTGGGTGGTTGTTGGTGGTGTTGGGAAGGGGAAAGGGATATCTATCTATCGTTTAAGAGGACATATCTTGCACTTTTGTATACATATAACACTAAAAGATGATAAAAAAAAAAAAAACATTATAATAATAAATTTCCTGTTGGGAGTTGTGCTTAAAACTAAATACATGAATTTTGTGGTTGGGGAGGGGGTATTGGGGGCGGCTCAAAAGGGTTCACTTATGCCGTGGGCAAATACAATCGAGAGGGTACTGCAGGAGGCGAATAATCATAGCCATTGCCATTGGTGGAGAGTCCGTTGCCGGGTCCATAGGCAACATTGGGAGCAGTGTAGCTGTAATCATCGCCACTCTGACCGCTGCCGCGCAGTGGGCCGCTCTGCTCAAGATTGAGGTTCTGCTGGAGGAACTGGAAGCGATTCTTGTTGCCCAACAGGCTGCTGGGATCCACAGAAGGACTCTTATTGGCAGGCGCCAAGGGTTGTGGCCTACACACAAAATACAATGATTATAATCATTTGAAGTTGAATCTCTATAAAATGGTGCACTTACTCGGGTATATCCAGATCCAGCTCTGTGATGGGATGATAACCGAACTCATCGGCTGTATAACGGGTCTTGTAGCGCTTGCCATCGGCACCGGTAAACGAATACGATCCACTAACCACAAAGGTCTTATCGTCCTTCAATTTGCCCACGCTGCTCACCTCAATGCCGTTCTGGGTCTTCAATCTGTAAAAAGAACGTTTGATTATCGATTAATCGATTATTCAGTTATCGAAATTAAGCATATTTAAAAACTATGGAGAACTACAAAGCGGTCAGCTATTACAATTATTAAATAATTACATTTTAAATCAACTTTGAAAATATAATCGTCATTTTCAATTAATTTGATCATTTTTTGTTTTTATCACAATATTTTATACAAAAAAAAAATGGTAACTTTCAACATTAAGCTCACGGCAAAATTAGATTGTTTTATTCTAAAATAATTATTAAAAAATACTTTCAGAAAGAGAACTAGAAGTACATAATTGTCATAAGTTTCTTGAAGCAAAAATATATTCTGGCTTTTTTAGGGGGGTTTTTTTTCTGAGGACTTCCTGTTTCTTAAACAAAATGAAAAATATACTCACTCAAGCTTAAACTTTTTGCCGGAATTATAGTTCTGGAACTTCTCGGTTTTGGCCTTCATTACGTCGCCGCTGAACTGCACAGCTGGCTTGTCGTCATCGATGTCTTCGGGCAGGGTATAAACATCGCTGGGATTGTATTTGAACAGGGCCTCATTACGATCTGTGATGTGCTTAACATCGGCAAACGCCAGCGCCACAAAGCATAAAAGCAGCTAAAGGGGCGAGCCAGAGGAAGAGAAGGAGATGGAGGAGAAGAAGAAGAAGAAGATAATAGGAATTAGTTTATAAGTATTTTGTGCGACCATAAACGATGCTGTCACTTAAGTGCCAAACCAGTTAATATAAACGACAAATATGGTAATTTGTTTTTTTGTTTTTGCTTCTTTTTTTTTTTGTACGCACATTATTATTTAAACGATTGATCGATGGTCTTTGCCAAGTGTCACACGAGTTGGCTGCTTATACATTAAATGTTTAGATATTTTATGCATGTCCTCTTTTATTTTTTATTGTGGCAATCAAAACAGCAGCAATTAATCAAAGTCGCGGCGTGCGCTTGCGTTTTGCTTGCGTTTTATAAGTGTTTTTAAACGCTGCCTTGCCTGCCGTCGCTTTGTCTCGCGCGTCTTCGTTGTACTTGTTGCTGCTGCTACTGCTGCTGCTGCTGTGACAGCGGCTGCGGCTAATGACTTTTGATTTATTTGATCTCAGTTGAAATCGTTTCAATATTTGTCTCTTCTTTTATTATTTTTTAATGTGGCGCCTCGGATTTCTCTCGTAAGTCGTAAGTGCTCCTAATTTTTTGTTGTTCTCTTTTTTCTCTAAACAGTTTAAAGCTGCAATGCTCGCGCAGAGTTAACTAAATGTAATTTTAAGGACAATTTGTTCTTAAAAGTTTCCTTTTGAACTTCTATCTAATTCTGTCTCTCTCTCTCTCCCTTTCGCTGAAGCAATTAGCGAGTGCGTTGTTTACCCAAAAATCAAAGTTTAAATATTCAATTAACTCAAGTTTATGGAACACGCAAGCTAAATAGACATGTCAATTAGCAAGCCGGCAAAAAAGATAATAAAAACATGCAGCCCAAAATAGTTATTTTATTTCAAATCGTGTTCAAAGTTAGCTCTAAAATCATTGATATCATGAAATAATTTTTGATTATTTTTATAAAGGATAATATTCGGTAGCTACGCACACTTAAGGGTCATTTTAATTTTTTGATATAATACATAATACATATTGATGTTTTTTTAAAGGATAAATCAAATCAAAACTCTTCCTTTCTTGAATATAGAAACAAAACCAAAAAAAGACACACTTTATACACTTAATTAATTCATTCACAAATTAAAGTTTCAAGCAAAAAGAACACGATAAAAAAATATATATTTCGAATTTGTTACACATCGCAAGGATTTATTCAATGCTTTATTTAATTATACCGATAATTTATTTGTTTATATTCTCAGAATGTTTATCGAGTGTTCTTTAGATTTTCGTCACCAATCATTTAGTTCTATTATGCTTATTTATTTATTGATTTTTATTTATATTTGATTTGTTTAACTTACAAAACTCTTCATGATTTTGTGTTCGTTTTTGTGTGAATATGACAAAAAATTGGTATCCCAATTGTGCGATTGATGAGCCGAACTGCAGGTTGGAACTGTGAGACTCGCTGCGAGAGGTGCGTTGTGCACGGGTTCTAACAAATAAATACAAACGCTGCTACTTCTTGTTTCCTTATATATCGTATTTTGATAAAGCCAACCACCACCAACAGCGCTGTCTGCGTCGCCGCGTAGAACGAGAAAGAGAAAAAGAAACAAATTTGACAACAACACACAGCAAAAAAGAAGATCCAAGCGAACCGGACAACGAACCAATGCGGACATTGTGAACAGAACGACGACGATGACGACGATGACGACGACGACGCAAGTTGTCAACCCGTTGCGTGTTCTACATACCCTGTAATCAGTAGAGATGCAGATTAGATGAGTTCAACAGATCGAAATTGGCATGCAGAGATTATTGTATGATAAATGATAAATTCGCCAACTGACAAAAAAGAGTTGCAATTCGATTTGGGCGCAGAGACAAGATGAGTTAGTCTCATCAAATGTGGGGCCAGTATAGGGTATCTACGGCGTACAGGTTTCTATGGGCACTGAGTACTTTTCGATTATTAGTTTGGGTTGCTGGGTTGTTGTTGTTGTTGGGCCAACATCGGTTCAATTTTAGTTCATAATCTGCAAATGATGTAACTGTTTTTGGGCCTTGGCTTTGGCTCTTGCCACATTGTAGGGCAGCTATAGAAATCTGGTTTGCTGGGCACCTAGGGTATATGTGCATTTGTGTGTGTGTGTGTGTGTGTGTGTGTGTTTATTTTTGCGTGTGTTGAAAACAACAAATTAGAAAACCGCCATCATCAAATTAGCATACGCGTTTAAGTTTAATGATTTTTATTGAGTGTGTTTGTGACAGTCACATATAGGAATATACTATAAGTATATTTCTTCTCTTTTTTTTTTTTTGCTCGTATTCATTTTTTATGAAGCGTACAATATTTTTTTCTTTTTTCAGCCTCTTTTTTTTTGTAAATTAAGCATGGAAGTTGAAACGTTAATATATGCGAGACATTCGTTCGAATCTTTCGGTTCGATTTGGGAGTCCATTCGCGAAGACTAGTTTAAGAGTTGAAAAGTGGTCGTTAGACTCAGAAACAGACAGAAACGGACCCCTACCCCCATCCTACCCCTAGCACACTCCATGATATCTGAATTCGATATGCTCTTAGGCTAATCAAATTACGAGTATAGAACTTGAATGATGGAAATGTTGGTTGAAGCACCAACGCATTTTGTATTTATTTATTTATTTTTTTTTTATACTTTTTAGAACTTTTTGATAAATGAGCCTTCAGTTCTTAGTTCTTAGTATCACAGTTCTGAGTGGCATTAGAGATTATATCCCAGATATATACAGTTCATTATGTTAATGCACCTTCGCTGTTTAACCTTCGCTTAATTAGTCGTTCCGTTTTTGGGGGCATTATCACATTTATAACCAGCTGTGCCTCATTTCGAATGCAGATCTCACAGTCAAATAGAATTCTGCTATCTGTTTTCAAAACAAGTCCCAAACCAATTCTATTTGTTTCTTTTTTTTTAATAATGATTGAAATAATTTCATTGTAGAATTCTCTTTTTTTGTTTTGCGATAAGCTGATTTTTAAGATCTTACGTCTGGTTGCCAACTCAATTTAGATTGCTACAAGTTTTTTGTGCTAAGTTACAAATGTTAAATGAAGTTTCAGCCTTGATTTGAAATTGGTAAAGAACCTCCAGTTATCAGAAGACCAAAATCTTCATATGAAACCAATTTCCATCATATCAAAAGAATGGCTAATGAAACGATAATTGGGCATGAAGAAACTCGTTTCCAAAAAGAAATAAACCAATCATTTTGGCTAGTCAGTTCTCTAGTGAAGAAGACATCACTCCGCAACTGTCAGTTGAGCGTTTCAAATAAATTAATTTTGGACTTGAAGAGCTTAAAGTTTCTTAGGCATTTTTTTTGTTTATTTATTTTTTTATTTTTTTTTTTTTTGGTTCGTCCAAACGATTTTTGTATATTATATGCATAACGAGTAGACTTCGAATAATAATATTAAAAAATAATCACTAACGATCCAAGGCAAAAGCCATCACGATGAAGATGATCAGATGATGATTAGAAAACAGTGTGAAGCAACGGAATCTACACATCTTTTGACAAGCTGCTGAAAACGCTTAACGTTTTCATTAATTTTGAAAATTACCACCACCAACAACTATTAATTTGTCAGTGAACAAGCCAAAAAAACCAACATGTTCACACAATCCACAAAGAGACCTGACCAAGAGATCTCATGGGATTAATGATTTGCTGGCTGATGTGGCAAATATGAATGCCAAGCTGAATTCGTTTAGGTTATTAAGCATAAGCGAACATTAAAATCATCATTTATGATTTCCATTCCATTCCATTCCGGTCATTTTTTGAATTCAAGAATGTATTCAGATCTGCTACTTTTGAACTTGTATCAAATTATTTCGAATCCATGTAAAAATCGAATATCGAAACATTTCCATTAAGTATTTTATTTTTTAACAGCAATTTAGCAACAGCAAAACAAAAAAAAAATGATGACTAATTCAATTTGTAGAGAATTGAAGCTGAATAACGGAACGAATTCATTTCCATTTCCAATACCAAATAAAAAACTTAAAAGCCTCATCAAAATCTATGCATACATTTAATTTTCTTAAGTTTATTATGATTGCGTGAATATTTTAAATAAACTAATTCGCAATCCCGATTCTAGGAAAAGTACATTTTACCATATTAGCATACTCATTCCCCTAAAAACCACCAAAAAGTAAAAGTCTCCATCTCAGGTCTCAAATATCCGACAAGTTTCTGTCTTATGCAAATATCGATTCATTATCGATAACATAGCAATTATTGCTCTGTTTCCAGTCAATTTGCAATCTTAATTCGCTGTTTTTTTTTTTTGTTTTACAGGCGAAAAGAAAGTGTTTCATCTGTTTCGTATTAATTCCTAAAGCAAATCAACAGATTTATAAACAAAAAAAAAAAACGAAAAAAACGTCAACAGCAACAATAATAGCAACAACAACTTGTTACGCATCCCCTTTGAAATTCACCGCATACGAAATTCGTTGTTTTTGCAAGATATTTATTTGTGTATATTTTTGTTATTGTCTATCGAGAGGCAATAAAAAAAAAAGTCAATTAAAACACGCAAATCGATAAATTAGCAATTATCAAAAAATACAGAAAGACATAAACGAGATTTCCAAGAAGTGAACTCGCATCTATTTCTGAACTTCTATCTCGGATGTCTGCTTAATCGATCTCTGTATGTAAAATTATGTAAAGTTCAAGGTGCGGATGATTTGTGGCACGTAATTATGCGGTAAGTTTGAATGGCTTGCATAAAATCCTAAATTAATAACAGATTCTTGCTTATAGCTTATAGATAGCTAGACAGAGTTCCATTTCAGAAACGCTTTAATGAAAACTATGTGACTTTTCCATGAAAAGTCTGTTGAAAATTAACATACTTGAAATAAAGGAGATAAATATTAAGACAGATATTAACTTCATAAGTGCTTAGCTTCTTTCAAGCATAATACATCATTCTTTAACACTCAGTTGGGTCTAGCCAGTCAGCCTAAGTAGATTCAATCTAAATACTGGCTATGTATGTATATATATGTTTTTGGCCAATTAAAAATTCCCTAACGTATGTTACTTAAGTTCTCTCTAAGCGTTTCACACGTCAGCAAAGTCGAAAATCCATTAGCTGCCCCATTTAGGGACACTTTTCGTAAACCTGACTTCCGTTTAATTAAATGCAATATTTATATATAATATTTAAATAATTAATGAAAACACATTTGCTAAAGTACAGCCCATAAATATATCGAATACACATTTGAATCCTAATATTCATATTAATATTAAGAGCACCTTTCTAAATCTTATTATACTTCGAGCTTAGCTCGGCTCTTTGAGCCGGCTTGAGCTGTCAAATATGGAACATTTTGCAAATTATTAATTTAAATTATTATAATTGAGATTTGATGGCATTATGGCGTGTCATGTGGCACGGGCTCATTTATTCATAATTCCCCTGCCCCCATTTGCCCCCGACCCCAACTCTAAGATTCAGAGAGATAAAATTCGAAATCTGGTAACTAGATGTTTTGTTCGTTGTTGTTGTTGTTTTAGGCCATAAATAATATCTAACTGGCTATATAGATAGAATACCTGGACACACGTAGCCACCATTGGGTGTATACTTTCGTTGGCCAGTCAACAGAGATCTTTTAAATGGTTAAAAACCGGAACAGAAATAAATTCATAAATTATGTTCCAATCTAGAATATATTCCCGATTAAAAGTGACTGTTTTTCAATGTGTATTCACAAAACAAGATTTGTAGACATGATTAAATGATGATATGGGTATAGCTTAGTCAGGTAATGAAGGATTGATAACACTATCCCCGACTGCCTAAAGTCAGCTGAAGGAAATACTCACTAGGCAACACCAATTAGATCGGCGAGCAGAATGACAGCAAAAGAATCATGGCAGAACGACTATCTGAGGCACGCTGAAGACTGTATACCCTTTTAGATTATTGGAGTCAATTGTTGTCCAATTGATAAGTTTGGTTTGGGTATCTAGACGTCTCCGTAAAAAGAAGCAAAGAAACCACCCCAGCAACAGAATCCGAAAGTCCCCGAAACTGCATCCGAATTAGGCTCCGGTTTTGTTGTAGGTTTCGGATATCGATATCGATATCGGTTCTGGTTTTCCTCTGATCACAAGAGGGCGATCAGAAACTATTGAATTTGGCAACTAGTCACATTGGAAACAGCAACAGATTCCGTAAGTCCCCGAAACTGCATTCGAATTAGAATCAGGTTTCGTTGTTGGTTTCGGGTATCGATATCGATATCGGTTTGGTTCTGGTTCTGGTTCTGCTTTGAGCACTTTTTTGACCGGTTATGCATATATTTTGATTTTGCTTCTTTTTATGGCGGTTTTTATGTATGTCGTGTGTTTTCTAAAAAAAATTTTATGTTTTTTCGTTTCGTTTCGTTTTGTTCGCATATATTTATAATGGCTTACAAATAAATAACCAAAATCGATATTTGCATAAGCTAAGTAGAAAGCTAAACACGTTTTGCTTTTACCTCAAAACGTAAATTAATTTTTTTCCTTTTTTTGCCAGCTTGTTTATAGTATTTGTATTTTTTATATATTTTTGATTTTTTTGGGTAGGTGGAATTAGTTATGCATCCGTTCTACTCTTGTATTCTATCGCACTGTGGAATAAGACTCATGGGCGAACCAGTTCATAAAACTATTGCGATGCATTCACCAATGATCTCAACAATTCAATATATTCTGGGGCGTGGCAAGTAAATCCAACAGCGCCTGGCAACCAAACAATGGAAGCATCGTTTTCATATTCCCGGTTCGTCAATTCAAATTATCACGCAATAAAAATTGTAAACTGCCTAGTCAGAATCAACATATGCTTGACTAATAAATACCCTGTACTTAAATTAAATGTTAATGTTTTGAAGATTAACATTATTGAATTTATTTTGTGTTGCAGAGAATCATTCAAAAATGGGACTCATCATTTCAATCGGTTAAGATATGGTATTATTATATATATACTATTTTATTTATTGTTATGCTGATCGGCGGCATGTTTAATTTGTAAGAGTTCAGAGACAGATTAATTGTAATTCGATTGGGAACATCACAAGTAAAAATTTTTCACAATTTTGAAGAATTAAAAATTGTGACGATCTGAGAAACTGCTTTAAAATATTTTTAATTATTTATGCAACTTTTAATATATCTTTTCAACACAAAAAAAAGTAACAAAATTTTAATGTGCTCGATTAAAAACAATACTTTTTATATTTTCTTAAACTTTTTTTCAGTTGAAAATAAAACTGTAAATTAAAAAAGTATAATTAATAAAATTTGCTTAATCTTACTCAATAATAATATTTAGATGAAGAAATAAGCAATCAATGATTTTCACAGACAACTCATTTTGTGGGGTTTAATGACTGGCGAAAAGATAAGAATGATAATAACATTATTATAAACTCAAATATTCAGAAAGTATTAAAAAATCATTGCTTATTTGTATGGGTTTATAAAAGCATGTGTTTTGTTGTTTCTGTCTATTTTATTTGTTAATTATAATTTAAATGCTAATTATATTAAAATTTTAAGCGAATTCAACCACATAAATAAATCCAAGTTGAACTGAACTCACATAAAAGAGTTCTCAGTTCTCCCTTCTCGAAAGTTTGATAAATACTCGTATTAATATTAATACCATAATCAAGCACAACTCTGGCATACGGCGAGTAGTTTACGAGTTGTTTATTGAATTTGATTTTTAATTTATTTAAGTTTTCCGCATCACTCAGAAAAAAAAACTTGGACCCAAGCGGGTTTTTTTTCGGCTCGTTCACTTTATGTGTGTGTGGAAGTGTATTCTAAAAATAGCTGAAAAAAATCGGCATTAAAAATAATAAATACAAGTCACAAACTACAATAAATATTAATGACTGCAACTTTAATTTAACAACTCTGTAAACTTGTTTGCTAGCTCAAAAACTGGACAATTAAAAACTTTCAATCAACAAAAAAAACATTTCGTATACATACAAATACATACAAATTAATCGAAAAGAAAACAAACAAACAATCGAACAGTCTAAAATCAAACAATCTTTCCTTGCATTTCATTTATCGCTCAATCCTCAATGAACCATTTAGTTTCTCCCAATGCCAATGTTGAGTTTATGTATGCCAGAATAAAATTAAGTTGAAGCCATTTTAAACGCTTTTACGAGCGCACGAATGAACGAACGAATGAACGAACGAACAGCTGTCCGTCCTTGTAAAACACTACACGGATGACAAATCACAGCCAGCTCAACCAATGGAAAACACCGCCCAAGAAGACTACAAAACACTTGCTCCACTTCCAAAAAGGTTTACGTTGCCAGACAGCGAGACTCCAACAGCACGCGCACACACATACACACACACACAGGCATACAGACACACGCATACGCACACTTGCATACAAACATACACGATAGAGTGTGTGCGCTTCCATTGAGAATGGCAGCAACAGTCGCGCGTGCGCCGTTAACAACAATAACATCAACAACAACAACAACAACAACAGCCTGAGGCGGGTTACAGTTAACTAGTTAGTTAGGCAGACATGCGCAAATATAAATTAATACGCTCTTTTCGGGTTGCGCGTGTGCATTTACATATGTATGTATATTTGTTGGTGTTCATTTATATTTGCTGCCCGGCAACGCTGGGCATCACATGCGCAGCTTCCAGTCAGTTGTTTATTATCTGTGTTCAGTTTCTATTTTGCTCTTGGGATATGCATGTGAGTTTGCTTGTGGCTTACACACAATTAGTTTTATTTGTGTTAACGCTTGCTTTCTTTATACAGCCAAAAGTCTTTGACGTTTTACTCTTCTTATTTCGCAGAAGTTTTTCTGTTTTATTTTATTTTATATTATTTATTTTTTTTCTTTTTTTTTGTGGTTTGTCATAATTTGCACCTGCACGAATAACCGCAATAGAAAATCAGGTTCATTAGGGTGCGGCAGGCGACACAGTGATTAACAAAAGTGATCCGCTTCATAATATTTTCGCATAATAGATCTGCCAGGCCGCAGTGCATATATATCCAACAATAATATTAATAATAATAATAATAGTAATAACTAAGCGACATCCTTTTTAAATTATGCCATATGTGCTTTCGCACAAACCGTACGAAACCGGCAATAATTGTTAAAGCCATTAATAGTTATTATTTAACTATTATCCGTTTTAGTTAGAAGACTGCAAGCAGCCAGTGTGTGTTGTGTCATTGCTTGTGTGTTGAGAATGTCGAAACAAGTTTGGCCATTAGAGCAACACAGTCAGATCGATGGATAGATAGATACACACATATATAGATAGTTCAATAGTTATTTAAATCTAGAAACACTTCATCTTCTACTTCTCCTTTTTTGGCACCACGTCAGCTTATAACTAATTCATCAATTTGAGTGTGTGTGTGTGTGTGTGTGTGTGTGTGTGTGTGTATGTGTGTGTGTGCAAGGGCGTACGCAACTAAAGTTTATGAAGTGGTGTACAAATTTCTTAAAACAGCAGCCGAATTGTAATTTTTCTTATATTTAAATTTGGCAACCATTTGCGTGAATTTAAAGATGGCATCTGGCCAGCCACCTCCCCCCCACCCCCCACCTCCCAGCTCAACCCTTTGTGTGTATCTATTTTGTTTTTTGTTTTATTATCTAACTTTAATGGGCATAGCCAGCAAATCGCGTTTCGATTCGATATTTCCGGCTGCTGCTTAGACGCAGCAATTAATAAATTGACAGCTGCTCTGCCAATTAATCTAACATAAAAACCCTAATGAAAAACTAACAAGAAAAAAAATAATAATAAATAATAGGCAAATAAAGATAAATTGTTATAAATGTCTATACGAATTAAGTTCATAAATTAAAGCGGAGCAACAAATCCAAATGTCAGCCATAAATTTCCGAGTGAGACTCAAAATTAGTTGAAAGTTGTATGTGCAGAGATGGGTTTTTTTTTTGTTAGCACCAGGAAATTGGCTCGTGACGATAACGAAAACGAGAAAACATAGTTTCTGTATCTTATTTAACCACACACACACTCCCCCCCCCCCCCCCCCCCCCCCTTGGTAGGGTATGCAAAGTGTATTAAACAGATACAATTACTGTATGCGTGGATAGGATTGGTTATTCCTCAAAACAAATTTAGTTCTTGGAGAAATAAGAGACTTACAAGAATGTTAGGGAAACAGAAACACAGTCATCGACTTCATTAAAGCAATTGATTTTGATTTATTGGCGCAGCATAAAAATATTCATGAAATAAATTGTATCTGTGCTGGCAGCGATATATTTACATTTGATTGCCTACTTCAGTTGATTATGCAAAAGGTGAAAGGTTACTGTGCAGTCATTGTTCGGTTCTGCTGCTGCTCGTCTTCGTCCATTTTTGACAATGCGGAAGCTGCTCAGCAATTGCATTTGCGAAGCAGATCTAAGAAAGGATTCGAATTCTTATGACGCACCTGGAAGTATGCTGTATGCTGCTCTTCTCATTGGATATTATTGTGTGCGCTGAAGAGCGCACTACAAGAATTGAATATATCTGTTTTGTTGCATTTTTAGTTTATTTTTGTTTTATCTTTCGTTTTATAGTTTTTTTTTGTTGTTTTTTTTTTATTATTTAGAATTTATACAATAACTTAACATTTGTTTTGCTCTTGGAATCGGAAATATACAATATTAAATATTGATTTCTTGTTGGATTTATTTTGTGTTTCATTAGTTCACTGATTTTGCTTGTTGAGTTGCATTTGCGTTTTTTTTTTTTGATTTCTTGTTTGTTTTATTCGGAATTGAATAAGCACTTATTTTGGGGCTTGCTATTACAAATATTTTCTTTCTTAATTGATTTTTTACTCCATTTTTTGTTGTTGTGGTTTTTAGTTTTGTTTTTGTGTTGTTTGTTTAATATTATTACATTAATCAAATGTAGCATATTAATGCGTAGACTGTCTGTGTGTGTGTATGTGTATTTATGTATTGTATGAGTTTGTGTGGCGGTCCATTTCGGTGTTCTCATTTATCTGTTTGGTTTAGCTTTCTATATATGTTCAGTATACGCACAAATTTCACTAGGCTGCAGTGTGTTTGTATTTTTGGGTGGGTGGGTGTGAAATACACACATACACACACAGACACACACACAATATATGTGTGTATGTATCCATGTACGGATTGCTGTAAACAAAAAATAAAGCCTTGATGAAAAAAATAAATAAAATTAAATACCCAGCACACATTTATCTTTTGTCTAAACAAATCTCTAGTTTATACGAAAAGTTTATAAAAAATCCACATGAAATGCAGACGACTTTTCAGTAAGTGTGCAAAACTGAAAAAGCTAATTGCAGCATAGCAACCGTTGCAGGGAAAATAGTTAAGCTCTTTAAATATTTCCTTTTGCTACTACAGAAAGTTGGAACGAAGCAAAGCTAAACAACTTTCTATAAAACAAAAATAATAATCACACTTGAAATTCGTGTACAAACGCATTTAAGATTCTGTGCGTAATTCATGCGTGAAAGTTCAACTGGGTAACTTGGCTGGAAAAACATTTTGATTTTGCGAGCTTTTTATTTACTCTCCTTATATTCTTTCAGTATATATATATATATATATATATAAAATATATATATTTACATATATATATATATGTGTGTGTCTATGTGTGTGTGTGTGTGTGTGTGTGGGTACGTGTGTATACGCACATATATAGTTGTGTATGTATGCATTTGCTTTGTTTTCTCTTGTTTGTATATTTTGTTTAAGGTTTTAACATTTAATTTAATTTCATTACTTTCGTCATATAAATAAAAATAAATACATTTTGTGTTTTTTTTTGTTTTGTTTTTCTCATTATGCATGCAAGCAAAACTGATCTTTTTTCCTTCTTTTTATCGACTTTTTAAACACTCTTTAAAAAGCTGTACTAGTTTTACAGATACGAAAAAAAATATATATATATATATATTATGTAAGTATATAAAGTGGAGTCACATTACAAAAAAAAGGGAAATTTAAATATATATGTATATATATATATATATACATATATATTCAGCATTATAATAAACAATAGCTGTGGTTGATCGCTATAGCGTCGATTTTATAAATGTACATATAAATATATATATATATATATATATATATATATCATCATTATATATATATATATATATATATATATATGTATATATCTATGTATAAATACCGACATCCAGACTAACAAATATATAAATATATATATATTATATATATATCCTAGTTTTTTTTTAAACTTAAACTGCAACTGCACGTGGGTTAGACAGCAACAGCTATAGCGCGCATTGAGTTGATGATGAGTGAGACAGCGATAGCAACAGAAACTGTTAAGGCACAGACAGAGTTGGCCGGTTAACAGCTGCTGTTACGCATGCTGTTCGCTATGTTTACAATTAACTGTTTTCTGTTGATTCTGTTCAGAGAGCTCGCGTTTTCTTTCAATCGTCCTTCATCTTCGTCTGTGTCTGTGTGTGTTTCGTTTTCTTTTGCATTGCTTTGTTTTTTGTTTTTTTTTTTTTGTCTGTTTTGTTTTTGTAAGCAAGCGTTTCAATGCAGCAGCATTTTTCAAATATCAACAGCTTCGGTTTTGTTCCCCCAAAAAAAGTTTGCATTTAACATTAACATTAAATATGATACGCCACAAACAAAGCTACGAAAAGCCAGTACCCCCAATTATCAATCTTCCATCTTTCCGTTAGCTTTTGTGTGGCTGTGGCTCTTCCTTTCTCTCTCTCTCTCTCTCTCTTTCCCACAGTGTATCGTTTGCCTTTCGTCGATTTTTGCCTCAGCTCGTTTGTGTGTGCATTTTAGTATTGGTGTTGTTGTATCTCGTTGATTTTTATTGCACCACACAGCAGCCCTTTTTCTTGTTCTTCTTCTCGTCGATAACCACATGACTAGCGGAAGTTGGTCCAGGCACCACTTGCTTTGAGACTTGAGCCAAAGAAGTGACGCCGTTATTGCTCTCCGCCTTGCCAGCTGATCCAGCACCAGCAGCACCACCTCCTGCTCCTGTAGAGCTGGCCACTTTACTGCCGCCGTGGGAATTTGTACCGTTTTGTGCTGTCGCTTGATTCTGCGAGAGCTGTGCAAGACAAAACGAGATAGATTTAAATAACAGTTAACAACAGTTTATGCAGTGTGCAGTTAAACGAGTATATTTAAGCGAGTTCATTTAACGATTCAATATCAGCGAGCATATTTGACTGAGTTAACTTTAGTTGTTCTCCTTCAGCGTGTATATTTGGGTGATTGCTGACGAGTGAGTATATTTTTGCACCTGATCCTTAGGCAAGCTTTAATAAGTCTAAACATCCTTCGTATTAAGAACGAGAATTTGTATTTGTTTTTTAATGATATGCACTAAGAACTCAGTTAGAAATTCATTTGAATTTTAAGCGAAACTCAACGAAAGAGTTCCACATTCTACCTATAAAATAAAAGTACCCAAATTTTGTTCGAATTACAGAGAAAATTGAGCGAAAAAGAGAAAAGGTCAATTTATGGAGATATCCATTCAAATAAACTGTTATGCGAACCCAAATTCCAATTCAAAATTGATATCCGTTTGACCTTCTCTCTTTTTCGCCCTAATACATTAAAACATGAAATGGATGCCTAGAAGCATTGCTTCAAATGTTCTTCTTTGTGGTGCTTACATTTGATTTGGTAACGCTCTCGCTTACTGCAGTGGTAGCGCCATTACAATTATCATCGCCATGCTGTGCGCTGCCATTGCCTATTGTACGATCCTCAGTAGGCGTAATGGGTTTGCCACCTGACGACACAAGAAACGAAAACGAGAGATCAGCAAATGGAAGATATTTATATATATGAACAGCAGGAGCTTACCACGTATCATGCTAACAATTTCATCAGCCTCTCTGGACAGATCGCCGCCAGGACGAAATGGATTATCCCAGCCAGAATCAGTGCTGAAAATGTTTAAGTAATTGATTGATTTAATATTTGTACTGATCATGATTGATTAAATACTTACCTCTGCTGTCTGTCGTAAGCCGGTCCCAGGCCGACAGATGGCTGCATCGTCGCCGTCGCCATTTGCGTAAAGTCTAAGTTACAATTGTAGCTACTAAACGTATTATCTAGGTTATCTGAAAAACTCGTTAATGTATATTCGGCTGGTGGACAAATCTGTTGCGGCTGACTGCTTTGGTAAATTGAAACGCGCACTATCGAACGCTCCGATCTGCAAAGAAGTAATTAAATTACAAATTAAGGCAAGTCGTTGTTGGCAAAGAAATCCGAATATAGTGTGTATATGTGCTAGTTAGTAGTAGTGTAATAGTTAAGCAATTACGTCAGCCTAAAACATTAAATTCAATGTCAATTAAATTAAGTAATTTGCCAATTGCGTCGAGAGTCGCGACTATTCGCGTCGCGTCAGCGATTTGAACTTTTCAATTCAAATTCGTTTCGCAAATGGAAACTGAAATTGACATGCCAAGACATGACAACAAAATCTCGACCAGCACACATATGAGCATATGATGTGTCCCCCTCTTAACTGTCGCCTTCTCCACCCACGCTCTGCCCCTCTCCGACACCTCCAATCAACAGCAACTGGTTTTTGCGCGTGCCACACACACACTTCTTATTTGTACATATATATATATATATATATATACATACATATATATAGTTACTATATAACGTACCGGGAGCGATGACAATCGACTCTTTCGATCTCACAATTCTAACTGACCAGCAAATGAAGCCAACGCTGCTAGACAACAACGAAGACAAACTTGTACTCGAGGAAGTCGCCACATGTCCCTAGAGAGTATATATACCTATATGCTTTTGATTTATATGGAAGCAGTAAGTTCAAACTTAAACCAGTTGTGAATTATTACATTTAGCGTTACTTATGCATATCCTGTGTATGTTTATTCCCATCTGAAATATGTGCCCTGGTTTTATGTATGACTGGCTAATTAAACAACTAGTTGACATCTTAACCAGTTGCCCAATTTGATGTAAATAAAACAAGTTTTGAAAGTAATGTTCCTATATGGGAGCATCTGACACCTTGCATTAACTTAATTTACTCGGTTAACTGGTTGGGAATTTTCAACATTGATTTGTTCTAGAATCGAAATATGACTTAAGTCTTAAATTATCCTTTATTCAATGTGCAAAAGATAATTTCAAGACTTTAATATAATATTTACATATTTGATTTTCATTAATTGTTAATATAAGTTCTACACGTTGTCAATATTTGTCAACCTTGAAAGTGGGGTTTGCTTGGGTGCTTGTATTTTTCCTTTCGTTTCCGTCCTTTCATGTCATAAGGCAATTAAGTGTGTCTTTGCAACTGATTTCCCTTTGCATTTTCCGCACAAGAAAACGAACCCCATCAAGCCAACAGTCAACTAATTGATGTCTGACCCCCTTTTAATTAAAAAGAGTAATAAAAAGTTTTAAGGCATCGCGAGAAAAACAGCAGTTGTGTTGCAGCGCACCCAATGCAAAATGAGTCATAACATGCTTATCTAAAAATCCATATCATCAGTAATTGCATAATTTTACGAGTTACTGTTTGGTTTGGTTTGTTCATTAATAAAAACTAATAAAGTTTGCATGCAGTCGAGTCGAGTCCTTGTAATTTCCCATTCTCAATCTCTCTCAATAAAACAAAAATCGATTATGGAAATAAGCTGAGAGTTTCATGCAATTAATTTACAATTAGCTTGAGCCCAAATGTTATTCACTGACAACCCAAACGAGGCACTTGTTTAAGTTTAAATTGGAACAGGAATTAAGTGTAGCGCGATTATTTTTATGTTTATTTTCACTGAAAAAAGCCAAGAAAAGAATCGGATTATTTTCGTTTTTTTTTTTCAACTAACTTTTTGTTACTTTCGAAGTTTTCATTCTACTATGGCTTTTGTTGGTGTTTTTCCTTTTTTTTTTGGTTTATTTCTTTGCGGGTTCCTAGAAAACTGAAACGAGCCAAAAAGCAATTTTCTTAGCCCTGTTTATTGGTGTTGGGGCCTTGTATTTTTTCTTCTGACTTCTTGGTAGCTGCCATGATGTGATCTACGATCAGCAATCTACGTTTTAGACTTCTTTATATGCCGCTGTCCGTCTATCAACCATTCTCTCTGTGTGTCTTTCCGTCTTTCCGTCTGTCCGTCTGCCTTTTCTGTTTCAGTGTCTGTTTCGGTTTATTGTCTGCCAGTTTAGGCAGTTGGTTTTGCCTATTTTGCCAGTCATGTTTTTGTTGTGTATTTTTGTTTAATACAAAAGACCAAAAAACTTGTCCAAAGACAAGTTAAATAAAAAAAATATAACATAAGAAAAAAACACGTAAGAATACACTAGCTGCTTCAGTTTTAAACTGAGTGATATCCTCTATTCAGCGATATACAAACATCGACCTGATTCTGCTAAATTCAACTTTCTATTTATTTAATTTATGTGTTATAATTTACAGGTATCCATAATTAATTTCTATGCAATTAGTCTAAACTAAAATTTATCATATTAAACTATATGGATAAGAAAATAAATTAAAATAAAAATGTCTATAATCAAATGACAAGTCAAGTATGTCTAATTAATTGCATTACAGGGTATACACAAGGTGACTTTACTTAAACTCTGTAACGAATCGAATGGAAATTATGAATTCTCAAGCTTATTTGACCTGAACCGAACCTGATCAATAATATATTAACAACTTGTATGCCTAAAGGGTATATTAGTGAATAAAAATATATATGGAAATCGTATCGAATCAAACAACAGTTCGTCAGTCAGCGCCAAGTTGTTTTATCTGTTTACTTTTGAACTACACTTCATAAATTCAACGTACACATGTACATATTATGTAGTCACTAAAGATGTTGTTGTTATTCTTGCTGTTGTTGTTGCTGTTGTTGGAGGCTCATTGAGCATGTGAAGATTACGTCATGTGCCGAAATTGATATGCGAATGCGACAACAACCAACACAACAACAACTGTAACAAGCTCAACGACAAGAACAAGCAAAGTTACAAGCACAAGAAACAAGTTTTTAAAATTTATTTTTTGTTACTTTTCAAGTGCCATGCGCATAAGGGAGGGGGAGGTGAGGCTGTCATCTCATCATAAACTTCCTTTAAAGTGTGTTCAAATAAATTGAAGCACACAAAAAGTAAAAAAGTAAAAAAGAAAAAAAAAAGAAAAAAACATAACTTGTTGCTTAGAGCATTTGGCTGGAGGAAAACAGCTTCTCAGCTGACGTGTGAGGCAGAGCGACGACTAAACGAAGCGAAGGAGGAGTCGACGAGAAGTGCAAGGTGTTTGAAAACAAATGCAGCGTCGAACTTGAGACTCTCTGCTGCTATCACTGCTTCTGCTGCTGCTCTGCCATCGATGTGTTCCAGTTGCAGAGTTGCTGTTGTTGTTAGTTCTTTAATGGCGATGAGCGCATCAAGTTTGGCGGCTTTCAATTAGGCTATGGTCGGACAGTCGCACAGTGGTCTTAGTGATGACAAATATTTGTCAAATTATTGATACGGAACTTTAACTGAATGTGATTATGTTTTTTTTTTGACTAGTTTCGTTTGTTTTTAAGGACAAATTTTGCAATATCTGTGTTACTGCATGTCATCACCGATCCACATAACATATAAAAAATATATTTAAAAAAATAAATAAAAAGATATTGTTGGCAATATTTAGTTGAATTGGAGGAATTTTTTTTTTTTTTGGGGTAAGCGACCACTGTGCCACTGTGCACCATCACAAACAACGCCACAGACACGCATATGCATACGCATACGCGCGCACACACACAGGCAATGCGAGCAGCAGCGTAAATTAATTTAACAAATTACAGACATATATTTGTGTGCGTATATGTGCCTATATTTACTATATATGCACATACGGTTATTTTGTGTACATATGTGCGTTGATTTGTGTCAGTGAATGAGCCCCACCCGCGCGTTTAAGAAAAAAAAAACAAAAAACAGAAATTAGCTGTTCAGCGAAATGTTAATTGAACATTTTTGCACTTGACGTCAAACAAGAGTAACAAACAGCAATTTATTTTGCATGCCAATTGGAAAATATGCTTGCACTTTGCTGTTGTTGTTGCTGTTGTGTTTTTGTTTTTGATAATTTCGGTTTCTCTTCTTTTCGTATTGCATGCAATAAAAATCACCATTGCATTGAGGCGCGCGATTCTTCTGCTGCTAGTGATTCTGTCGGCATTTCATTTTCGAAAAATGTAAATGCGATCACATGGCTATATTATAGAATTTATATTATATACACACACATATATATATATATATATATATATATATATATAGAAGCAACGGCGCAGCGGGCACCAAAAGCGTCTAAAGCTAAAGCTATGTCTAATTTATGTACAAACAAGGCACTATATTTTAACACACAGACACACTGTTAAAAGCAGCAGCAGCAGCACACACACACATGTCCAGTGTATTTTAATTACGTTCACAGAGTATTAGTAGAGCTGCGATAGAGGGAGAGAGCGAGAGAGAGAGAGAGTGAGAGAGCGTGGGGAGTGGCAAATGGGGTGGCGAAGTGGTGCTGGCGGCATAATCGACGAAAACGACGAGGAGGGGAGATACGGGGGTTTGGCACTCGCTGCTGGTGTGTATTATTTTTTGCGATGAACTCACTGCGCGCATCCATCCCACCATGGACAACAAAAACAACAACAAAAATATCAGCAGCAGCAAAGCGTAACACACTTGAAGTGTATATACATATATGTATTTAGATATATGTGTGTGTGGGGCAAATCACAACACACAACAAACTCACAGCACAAATTACTTTCGCATTGTTTTCTATGAATTATTTGCTTGCCATATCAATTGTTTTACATTTACCAACACTGTGTGTTGTGGGTGTTGAATAGTGAGTGAGTAAGTGCAAACAACACCCCCCGACTCGCAACTCTCTCACTTGCTCACTCTCTTTTAACCGGGACTAACCAATACACCAACCACTTGCACTGCCTGCTACTCCTTGCATGTGTGTGCGTGTGTATGTGTGTGCGTGTTTTTGTGTTCCTCATTGGCACGCACGATTGACTTTTACAGTTGTTGTTGTGGATTTTTTTTTTTTTGTAAAAATCCGTCACTTGGTATTTAATTTGAAAACAATTTATTTCACGCACTTGACAATTTGACTTTCGGCAGCTGCTACTGCTGCTGGTGCTGCTTCTTCTGCAGTGTTTTTCAACGTTCTGCTTCCTCTTTTGCGATTCTACGCGCGTTTTACTTTTGCGACCGACCTCTTGTTGTCGTCTCTGCCCTTTACTCAACACTCGACACTCGACTCACGACTCAACTCTCGCAAGCGTCGTTCTCGCAGAGGCTGCTGCTACTGCTGGGGTTGTTTGGTTTAAAAAAAATAACCTAAACCAAAAACAACAACAACTCACCAATCGTTACGAACAAAATATATAGAAGTAGGCAGCAATTTCAAGCAGTGAGCGGACAAGCGCCCCGCACGTAATTCTCGTTTGTTGTTGGCTGTTTGGCGTTGTCGCTGCGTTTGCCTAGCTAAACTTGCAAGCTTGCTGCTAAAAAGTAAAAGATACAATACGCACACACACACACACACACGTACTGAAATGTTTGCAGGAGCGCGTAGAGCGCGAGAGAGCGCGCTCTCCTCCAACAGTGAAGTTCACATTTTGGCGTTGCCACCTGGAAAAGTTTTTTTTTATGTTTTTACTAACTGCACATATCGAATGAATGATTCTGTTAATAATCATATGTCAAATGGAAATTCGCTTTAAAGGTGAGTTTAATTTTTAACAAAATAAATAAATATGTACACATAATTTTAATGGTAGAAAACACAATAGCGAAGCTCCAATTGTGTAGATTACAATTGTGTTTTCCAATTGGAAGCATGCATGTGTACATATAGTCGAAAGTTGGCACCCTAAACTCCAAATTTAGGAATATATAAAAAAAAAAATATATATATAACAAATCTGCTTCATAAAATACGAAATTCTCGAATTAAAATCGCATAAAACCGAAGATACTCTTATTTAAGATCGGCCACTGTAATTTTAATTTAATTACTTTCTTACTGCTACGCAGAACTAATTAAAATAGCAAGCAATAAGAAGAAAAAAAAACCAATTTAGAAATTGCACGCAAAATCTTTGGCCAAACAAAAACAAACAAAAAGACGGTAATTTCGGATATTTGGCAGCTGTAACAACAATAATAGAAGCTGCGAACTGCGCCTTTTATTAATATTGCTTGTTGTTGCCAAGATGCGCATTAACAACTGCGAACGGCGCACATTGTAATAACAAAAACAAACAAACAATAGCGCAAACGTGTCACAACATCTGGCAACGCTGCTAAACTAACAAACATGACATCACTTTTTTGCGCACTCACAAAAATGCAAAGTAATGCGGAGAGAGAGCGGGAGCTAGCGCCCCAAATGCAAGAGAGCATGTTTGCGCACTCTCTTTCTCTCCCTGGCGCTGTTATACACAGCAGTAGCAGCAGCAGGAATGACGGCAACGGACAGCATGAACAAAAATAAAAATAATAACATAAGAAACATAAACACGTAACTATATGAAAAGGTAATCTCGAGAGGGGAACACATAGAACAAAAAAAAGAGCGAAATGAAAAATAAATGGAATCGGGAGCAGCAGCGCGCGTATGTATTTTTTTTTTTTATGTTTGACAGTTAATAAACAGGGTTGCCACGGCGCCGACTTTCGGACAGAGAGACAGCGACGGCCGACAAAGCTGATGCTGACAATTGGGGACGTTCTGTGTGTCTATTGTTGTCGATGCCGCCGCCGCAAACTATTCAGAGCGCACGTACACAGAATGCGATATTTGTATACAGGCGAGTGTGCGTGTGTGTGTATGTGGGTAATAGGGCTGCCTGACTGACTGCGTGACAGACAGACTGACTGGCAGCAAGAACAGCAAAAACAAAAACGCATTACTGACCAGCGGCACAAGGCACAATTACCGTTAAGCACTAGCACTACATACGTTCACACATATAATCACATACATATATACATTGTGACAATGGCTGAACTCTTATGCGGATGCTTCTCATTCTTCTTCTTCCTGTTATGCATGTCAAGTGTGTTGGGCACCGATTGAGCACCGGAAAATCAATCGACTGACGTGACAGCCAGCTGACTAACATACATCATATACACACATACATACAGCGATCACTCGCATAGTAAAAATACTCTGATTTTTTAAATCATTTTCTCAAAATCTTTGTTTAAAAATTAATGAGTAATCAAGAATATTTAAATTACAATGCAATTATTAACAATTGCAAAAAAAATAAAAAAAAAAATACAAATAAAACTTTTATATAAAACTAAAGGAGTTATTATCACGTCTAGCGATCATATTAAAAAAAAACACATTTTGCCAAGTCTTGAAAAACAATATTTTTGCATTTAATTTAACTGCTATTAATTATGAAAATGAGCACAAAGTTAATATTCTGCTCTCTGTACAATTCTCAAATTCTTGAGTTGCACATTAAGGAATGACCACTGTACCTGCGTACTTTCACAATAGATATATCGCATGTTCATATGTAAATTGATGTGGGCACACACACAAGCACAATGTGCTCAAATTTCAAGACATTCACTTAAAAAAAATATCGATGGGTGGCCAGCTGCTAATGCCTCGGCCTCAGTCTCACCTCATTTCATCTCATCTCATTTTAGATCTAATCTCATAAACATAATCGATAAAAAAAAGGCGGATGATTCTTCAACCATTCTTTTCTCATGCTTACAAATGTATGTTTGTATGATGATGTATTTATATGCTGGTTAACTGTTGTTTATTGCATTGTCTACGGCGGATGAAAGATGAAAAGAAAGCAAGAAAGTTCTAATACATCAAGTGGCGCTCAAGCGCTCTCTTTCACTCTATCTCTCGCTATCCCTCTCGCTCGCTCGATGACATCGCGTCGTGCTTGAAGAGAGCGACCAACCGGCAAATTGAATGAGAGAGAGAGGGACGACTGGAAAAGTCAAAAAGAAAGCGTTATCTATTTCAATATATGCAATACCCTTTCACAAATACATTCACTATAAAGGTATCTGATCTTTAACTCAATTTTATTATGTATTATTGACAAAAAAAATGTATATATTAATTACGTATTTTCAAATTTGTTTTTTTTTTTTAAATATAGTATTTGTTTTTAAGCCAATTTTTGACGTTCGGTTTTAGTTTTGTCTAATTTGTCGATAAAAATTGTGCTTTTGAAGCTTTGAGATATAAGAATTACTTGGCACATCTAAAATTAAAGCCGTCGTTTTCTAAACCAACATAAGCTGGGAAGAGAATTCAATGCTGTTTTCATCGAATCGCAAGCAGCTCTGACATCGATTACCTGTTATCTGCTACCGACAATCGCACACATGTTATCGATTACAAAGCTGACAAATAAAAACAACAAATTAACAACCAAAAATGTAAACAAAATGCGTGGACAGCAAAGCCAATTTATCGATGACCAGCATAAAAACCATGCTTGATTTTAAAGGCGTTCGCGTGGGAGTGGTACAATTAAAAGAGACGACAACACACACACATACACACCTAAGCAGCCCAAATAAGATGTGGGTCAACAACCACCAAATGAAGTTGACCTACATCAGCCTTTAAAATGCAAACAGACAAAAACACACCCGCACACACACACACACACACTGACAGCAGGCCACATTATGTAAGAAATGACGACGACGACGAGGGCAGCACAGTTTACAGTTTAACGGTATTCAAAGCTATACAGCAACTGCTGCTGCTGCTGCAGCGTCGGCGCAGACGGAAACAGTAACGACTCCAATTGGAGTTGTTGGTGGTGGCATGCAAAATGCTTATCCCAATTGGGAACGGGAAGCGGAGAGAGCAAAGAGAGCGAAACGTTGGTAAACAGAGAGCATTTTTGTGTTTATGGTGTGGGTGTGCTTCCCTCTCTCTCTATCACTCTCTCTTCTCATCTGCGTGTAGTTTATCGCAAAATGAAGTATTTAAAACTCCCGACGTAATTATCGATTAAAAAGTTTGAGGTTTTTCTTTTGACTGTTGCTGTTGCTTTATCTTTTCTTTATTTTCAGAGGGGATGGGGTAGGGGGTAGACACACAGAGAGTTCATTGCATGCAATTTGGGTTAGCGCCAGATCAGCCAGAAGCAGCTTAGTTATGCATTTGGATGAGCTGCACACAAACAAAAACGAAGCGAGTGAAAGCTGCCAAAAGTCATTATTTGAATTGTCTTTTGTTTTTAATGAGGTGAAAAAAAAACCTCAAGTAGGTCTAATTTAGGGCTTATGCATAAAAAAAAAATACAGAAAAAATACAATGCAATAAGTTGAGGTTCATTGACTTTAGAATGCCGCATTAGATTTAATGATAAATGAGAGTTAGAGTTAAAATCGTATATTCAATACATTGTTTTTGGCAATCATTTTTACATTTGAAATTCTCCTACAATTTCCATTTTTCTTTTTTTTTGTTACAACATTTCAATTGCGAGGTGAAATTACCTTTCTGTCTCTTTCTCTGTGTCTCTCTCTCTCTCTCTCTAGTTCTTACTATTACCGCAATTGTTTTTCCAGTCCAGCGATCAGTTTTCGTTCCCATGCAGTCTGCTGCTGCTGACGTTGATTGCATAAATAAACGCAGAATTATGACGTCACGCTCAGAAAAATGGAATTTTAACAGTGATCAACAGCATAAAGCTCTCTGTCTCTGTTTCTTTCTCTTTCTCTACACACTACTTATGCTTGTTGTTGTTGTGTAATTAGTAATACTTACTCCTCTTGCACTTCAATGCCGCTATCATCCATATTCACTTTCGCATAGTCACCGTAAGTGATGTTGCTGACTAGCGGTAAATGCGTTGCTGCTGTTGCTGTGCCTGTCGCTGTTGTTGTTGCTGTTGATAGCAATACAAATTGCTGCGGCTGACCAGCAGCGACAGCAGCAGCATCTGCAGCATCGAAACCAAAACTAGGCTCAACATGTTCAGAAAGCGGCGTTGGCGTCTCAAATACCAATGTCTCCACCATTGAACCTTTCGATGAGCCAAAAGAAACACTAAAGAAAGAAAGAGATGAAGAAAGTGGAGATTTGTTTAAATAGCACATTGGCAGCAGGAGCTTATCTTATTTTTATTATTATTAATATTATATATATATATATATATATATATTTTTTTTTTTTTTAGATTTTACGAACCGTTTAAGGCCAACGCTTTTGGTGCCCAGTTTGCTGAGCTTTGGCTTTTTCTGATTTGTGGGCGGGCGGTTGAATTTATCACTTTGATCGCTGGAGTCTGCCGCAGCGGCCGTTGTGGCCGTCTCCTCGGACAGATCGTCGACGTCGCTTCTGTTGTTGTTGTAGTTATTGTTGCTGGCCTCCATCACATCGTTGTTGTCGCTATTATCATTATTGTTGTTGTTGTTATTATTGTGGTTGGTGCGGGACGAATGCATCGCTGTCGCATGTACAAGTGGCAACGCTAGCGTAGTCGGCGGCGATGCAGCCAGCGGCGGCGGCGATGCAGCTAGCGGCGGCGTCGGTGTGCTGCCCAACAGCCTTGTACGCTCATCGCAAGCGCCGGCAGCGACGCCAGCATCGACAGCACTGCACGACGTTGAGGGCACGTTAGCAGCGAGCATTGCGTTTGGCGCTACGGTAAACTTCTTACAATGGGAATTCGTCGTTCAGTTTCTACGTCGGATTGCAGAAGATTCACAATTGGCGCTGCTGCTGCTGATGCATCATTTTGTCAGCAAGTTGAATGCACTCACGCTTTTACCGTTAACCGTTTACCGTTTACGAATTTTGTTTCAAACCAAAAGCGCTTCAAAAGCGAGCGAGAGAGAGAGAGACAGGATGAGGAGTCAGTTGGGCTCGCAAAAAAACTTCGTTCAATTGACAACAACAACAACGGGAATAATAACAATGCCGCGTTGCCAATGTTTCATTTTTCTTTCTATTTTTTATTATTTTTTTCTTGCCGCTTGATTGAATTTAAACCGGACGCTGCGCGGCAACGGCGACGTCAACGTCGACGCTCTCGAACTAATGACGACAATTCTTGCATACGAAATACGCTTTGCGGCTGCGGCTGCCGCAACTGCGCCTTTTTTGTTTTTGTTTCACCTTTTTCTTTCACACACAGACACACAATGACATCTACATAGAACACATGCACATGTATAAAATATTAGCACCCAAAAAAAAAACAGCAACAAGAACAACAGCAACAGCAACAAAAGAGATGCATAAGTCGAAGGAGTTGCGCTCGATAATTGCACTTGGCACTAAGAGTTGTCCGCTGCACTACGCATTTAACACGTTTATAAATAAATATGCATGTGCATTTAATAATTGCGTTTCGTGTCTGTCGACTGCGCTCCTGTTGCTGTTTCCGTTTCTGTTTCGGTTTCTGTTTATGTGACCCTTCGATGCGTCGCCGTGTGTATTTGCTGCGCTTCGAATTTCAGTCACTGTCGGTCGGTGTGGCTGAGCCTCTTAACTCGAACAAGTGCCGATAATTACCACAACTTGCAAATTTATGGTAAATTCCAGCTACATACCAGCTGGTCACACTGAAAATGTTAGCAACTCCATTGAAGTATGCTCAGCTTAACTGTATATTTGATGAAGTTGGTAATGCGAGTCAAATAAATTCTTTCTATACTTAAGTATCGCATCCAAAATTAGAGCAAATTTAAATAAGATTTCGTATTTTAATAGATAATAATTTTTACACATAACGAAGTATATTTGTCATTCATTCGAATTATAGTAAATTGCAGTCTATCGATAACAAGAATTTGCGGCTTCTCACCTTAGCGTTGTTGTGAGTAATGTAAGCAGCGACAGCTGATAAAAAGTTTTAAACGGCGTTTTCCTTACACAAATTAACGAACTAACTGCTTTATTTAAATACCAGAATATACTGCAAAACTGCACAGAGTTGCATGTGGCTGTTGTCCCGAAATGCTATCGCAAATAAAAGCAATCGTCAATATCGATATCATGGACATTTGTCATCTGTGCAAACAGCGAACAACACAACAACTAAGCTGCAGCAGCAACAGTTAAAAAAAGTTACAAGTATTACTAACAAGACAAGACGTTCGTTTCCGCAGCTGTAAGTATAAGTTGATTTCATTAAATTAAGACCAAAAACTCTCCACAAAAAAAAAGATTTTGACTTCGACGCGATCGTTAATTTACTTCGCGCTTCTCTTTCCACTTTTGAGTGCGTGTGCGTGTGTATGAGTCAGCGACTCAGCCCTAAAAAACAAATACAAGAAACGGGAGAGTTTTGCGCTTTGTAAGTGATTTACGTGGAATTCGTGATAGCAGCGCATTTGATGGGCTCAAAAATGGGGCGCGGCTGTTCGGTTATTTTCAGCCAGCTGCCTGTGTAAATAAACACTCACACGCATATGCACTTAAGAAAAGTCGAGCTTTTGGCTGCTGATTTCATTCCTTTTATGGGCTTTCAATTAAACATCATAGTGTGTGTATGTGTGTGTGATCGTTTTTGATGTTATTCCATGTTCGAAACTCAACGAAACCGCATTGATAAACATACACACACACACATATGGAGTTGACGTTGTCAATTTGCCATTTTTACAGCTGCATGAGTCACACACAGTTCGTTGTATTACTCTTGTGTGTGTGTCTTCTTATACCCTGTATAAATTAAAGAGGGTATAATGATGTATGCATATGTGAGTGATAAAAGTATTGGTTTTTATTTAATGTGTACATAAGTGATGTGTTTGTCATACAAATTGGATAACAAGTACAAACACAGGGTATCTGGCAGTCGCTTCTAACATGCGCACTCAACTATTTATGTTGACACAGTTTGTGTCGTTTTGCCTGAACTTGCCGACGCCGCTGCAATGCTACATTTGTGGCTATATATAGACATATGCATAAGCACACACACACAGAGAAAGAGAGAGTGAGGAATATTGAGAATTTTAGTTCGTTCACATTTCGATTGCGATTGATATATTCTGTATTTATTTTTATTTTCATTCTCTTTCACAGTAGCGAACCGCACACACACACACACTCACAAACATACACTCACACATCACTTTCAGTCACACAGTGTCAGTTTGAAAATGTCTTCCCGCAAAACCGCCGGACGTCGGGCGACGACCAAAAAGCGCGCCCAGCGCGCCACCTCGAATGTGTTCGCAATGTTCGATCAGGCCCAAATTGCCGAGTTCAAGGAGGCCTTCAATATGATCGATCAGAATCGGGACGGGTTCGTGGAGAAGGAGGATCTGCATGATATGTTGGCATCGTTGGGTAAAAATCCAACCGATGATTATTTGGATGGTATGATGAATGAGGCGCCGGGTCCAATCAATTTCACCATGTTCCTGACGCTGTTCGGTGAGCGGCTGCAAGGCACCGATCCCGAGGATGTGATCAAGAATGCATTTGGCTGTTTCGATGAGGAGAATATGGGCGTATTGCCCGAGGATAGACTCCGCGAGCTCCTAACCACCATGGGCGATCGTTTCTCAGATGAGGATGTGAGTATACAAATTGCGAGCATTTTCATTAATGATAATCAATTGATCAATTTACCATCACTCAGGTGGACGAGATGTACCGTGAGGCGCCGATCAAAAATGGTCTCTTTGACTATCTGGAGTTTACACGCATTCTCAAGCATGGTGCCAAGGACAAGGATGAGCAATAAGCTGCAACGACAAATACTGTACTTAATTGAGCCTTCCGTTTGCAGCCACCTGGCTATATACACATATATTCCAGCTCCATTGTCCAACCTGTCATACGAATCGTGTTTTATATATATATATATATAATATATTTTTATATATATTATATATATGTATTATATCTTATACTATATACATTATTATAATTACCTTTTTTTTGCCACCCGTTTTTTGTTTCGTTCTCCTTTGTAACCAAGATCTGCGCATTTAAATTTTAATGTTTATGAACGATATTATGAATGTGTGAACTGATAACACGATTTTTCCAATTTTCCATAAGTATTAACTCATTGAATAAAACATATTTATACATATACAAATACATACCTACGTACACACACACACACACACATACATTGTTTGCTGAGTGAGTTCCATTAAAATGCCGTTTTTTCTTCTTAATCGAATGTTTTCTGCATCTCTGTTCACAGTCACAATGACAATGGGTATATCGGCTCCGCTTTTAATGCCGATCGAGAATATATATATATATACATGTATTATATACATACATGTATTAAGGGGTAGGAAGACAAAAGTGGAACATAAGAAAAAACCCTTAAATACAATCTTAAAATTGTAATTGATAAATTGATATTCTGGTGCCTGTCACCATATTAAGAAATGATAAATATTTAACAATTTGGCAAACAACTTTAATAAAATAATTCTAGTATTTTATACCTGTCGTGACATAATTTAACTTAATTATAAAACCAAAGTCACCAAAAACATTTTGTGTTGAATGATTCTCTTGAGATTTGTTTGTATCTGATATATGATTCTTATGAGATATGATTCTTTGTCTCTCTGTGCAATTTGCTCTAAGAAAGATTTTAGACTTTGGTATACAGTATATATTAGATATATATCTATTAGATACAAAAAAAAGGTACTTTATTTAAGAACGAAATAGTAATGAAGTATAAGCTAATTTTCTAAATCTATCACCTTAATATCCTAACTTTTTCTATAATCGAGAGTATTCCACGTCGGTCTTTGATGACACAGCGAAGCGCTTCTCCACCCACATCTTGCAGGCATCGAACAGTTGGCTGAGCACATCCGCAAACAGGATGGTGCCAAAGAAGACCAGGACAGTGCCCAGCCAGTGGCTAACTGTAAACGGATTACTAAAGTAGAAGATGGAGAATAGCAGAGAGACAAACTTGCGCAGAGTGACAACAAGAGTCACTGTGAGAGAGGCACACTCTGTGGTCAACACGTAGACGGCACTGATGCAGATATATTGAGAGATCACCACGCACAGCAGATAAAAGAGCATCAGTGGGAACGAAACCGTCCAGCTCAATCCAGGCACAGTTAGTGCTACCGGCTCGGAGGCAACAGCTATACTCCAGTGCTGGGCAATATTGTTCGCCATGATTAGGAAGCCGGGCAATGGCAACATGTGCGTATAGAAGAGCGCCTCGCTCGGATGCTTGCCATGGCGCTTGTAGATCACCTCCTGGTAGATCCCCATGTAAGCGGTCACGAGTAGGGCAATCGTGAGCAGTGCGATGCCGACGCTCCACCAGAAGAATTCCGAGAAGGAGGTGTCAACTTTCAATGAGTGATGCGTATTATCCTTGACATCGCCACTGGATACCAATGTGCAGAGTATAATGCCCGCTGTGATCATCGCCACTGAGCTGTACTGCCTCAGATTATATCTCTTCTTCAGCAGTATAATGCCCATGATCATGTTGGTCATCAGCGATCCACTCCGGAAGATCATGTGCAGCGGCATCGGTATATTGAAGTTGAACGCATAATTGTTGCACACATTGGCGCCAAAAAATAAGACCACCAGCTTCACATAGTCTCTTAGTGATATATTGGGGCGTACCGTGAAGAACTTGGAGGTGAAGATGAGACCTCCCATAGCAATGAAGAGGAACTGCAGGAAGGTAATTAGATTGCCCGCACCGGGATCTATTTTGATGATCAGCTCCAGGAAGTAGACGTTGCTGCAGCACCCAACAAAGACAAAGATCGTGGCCAGCAAGGCCTTCAGATTGAGCGACATGTTGTGCCTGCAATTGATGTGGAAGGAACACTTTTCGTGTTGGAGTTGTGGGTTATCCGATTGTTAAAATTGCCATTAAATGCTATCAAGAACGGAAAGCACTGAAAGATACCATGTTTTGAAAACAGAACTCGATAATTAAACCTAATATCTGTAACTTAGATAAGTTTCAAGTTCCAAATTAAAAAAGAAATCAGATACACTTATGAAAAATATTCAACTCTTTTTCTATTTCTGAACTCGGTTAACACTAAAAAGAAAAAAAATGAGTTATTAAGTTTTCAAACATGCACTTATACTAATTAAACAAGTAAGAGTGCTGTAGCCGAGTGAACTCGACTACGATATACCCTGAACCCAGTTATTAAATATATTCTATTATTATTGGCAAAATGAAAATGCATAGAAGTGATCAATATGAGAATATATATAATCGACTATAACGTAAGGTGTTTCTTATCCGATTTTGATGAAATTTGGGCAGTTGATCAATAGTATGCATATGCATATTGTGTATTAATTAGATCCTGTCTGTTAAATTGTGGCACTTATTGCTATCGGAAATTTAAACTTGATCTGCGCCTGGTATACGAGAGCCTATATTCCAAATTTGAACAGACGGACGGACAGACGGACATGGCTATATCGACTCGACTGTTGACCATGATCAAGATTATATATACTTTATAGGGTCGGAGATGCTTCCTTTTGCCTGTTACATACAAATGCACAAAACCATTATACCCTTTTTACCCATTTTGAATGGGTTCAGGGTATAAAAAGAAAAACAGGCCAAAATATATCAAGACGATCGGGAAGAAGAACATTAGCAAAATTGTTTTTAGGAACACAGAAAAATGTTGTATCATAAAAAGTTAGAACCATAAAGATAAGATTTAGGGGCAAACAAAATAATGTTTAAAGAACTTCAATTAAGTTGAATTGCTGATAAATTAATGTTTCTGACTCACGATTGTAAAAATAAATATATCTATTCATATGTCAAAAAACAAGTGAATAAATCAAATGAAATTTGATTTTTGAACAGATTTAAAAATACCTGAGATTTTATATATCCCGTTTAGTTAAAGATTAAATTTTCGATCGTTCGTTGCTGTCACAGTCAAATTTTCCAACTCACTGCGAATTCTGCAACCGTAACGCACCTCAGCCAATACTCAAATAAGAAAGCACATTCGAACTGCCACCAAGCGAACATCATTTGTGTGTCCACATCAGCCAGCAGAGTTCGTAAAAGATCGCTCGCCTTAACGTGTGCTTCGGTCGCGAAACTATCTACAATGATCAAAAACTCGCGTCTGACGTACATTTTTGGGAGCTATCAGCACGTTCTAGATGAAGGTTTAACATTATCATCGTTCCACTCTAGTTGAAGTCACTCAAGAACTTTATTTGTTTGTTTTTTGTTAAGGTATCTGCTTCTGTGAGCGGTTTTCCTTTCATTTGTTTTTTGTTTTTTATTATTATAGAGAAAAAATGTAGTTTTTTTTGTTGCTTTCCTTTTCTTTATCGTTTTTCAAAACTAAATATATTGAAAAAAATATTAATATCGCTTTCGTACGAGCAACATTTTATTCACAAAAGGTGCTCTAAATGCGCATCGGTTAGAGTCCAATGAAATAGTAATTTTTACTTGCATTTTGGCATTGTTTTTCTTTTTTCTGTTTTTTTTTTTAGAAAACTTTTTAACTTTGATTAACTCCGCTTTTCAAATCACTCAGACTTACAAAACTCATTAAGGAATTTCTAATTATAATTAATACAAAAAAAGTAAGTAAATTAAATACGTTTTTTAATATGGGAAGAAGATTTTTGACCGATTTGTCAGTAAAAACTGAGGGACTTTTGCTCATATAAACAAACCAATGCGGTACAGTTTTCATGACATAATTATAATATCCTTTACAAGGACATAACAATACATTTGCACCTAAAATTTCATCCAAACAAAAAAAAAATAAGAACAATTTTTATTTACCATCAAAGAGTATCATTATTTATTTAAGTTCATAAAAACAATATTTTAAATTTATAAAAAATTTGTATTCGTACAAATTAATATCTCAATTGAAATGGCCATTTGATCGCTGAAATATAAACTTTGAAGCATTGAGCAATGAACTGTTAAACACATAACTACTATTTAGCAATATTAAAATTAGCTTTTTAATTGTTTCCATGCTTATCAGTTATCACAAATTGTACAATTAAATGTAAAGTTTCCTTTTAAAATTTTGCAAGATTTCGTAAAAAAAATATATATATTCGGCATAGTATTGCCATAAAAAGTACAAGTTTATAGTACAATTGTACCCTAAATGGATGGAGCATTTATAGAGAGTTAAAAAGGCAGAGAGAGAGAGAGAGAGAGAGAGAGAAGGAAAGAGAGATGGACAGCGAGTGTCTTACATATTTTTCTATTAAATATATATATGTATATATATATTATTTTGTATGTACATTAATTGCATATTTATAATTTAGAATTGTGCTAAATCTACTTGGAGTAGTATATAAAAACAACCGTCTCGAAAAAATGGACACAAAATTACACAATATCAGGGTACGGGGGTACGTACAGCGTCAGGGGATTAGCTTAACGGGGTACATATGGAGTCGGATATTTGCTTAACTAATCGCTATTTAAAACAAAATACATGAGCAATCGCAAACCGAAAATAAAAACGAAAACAGAAACAGACGAGATCGAAGCCAGCACGATTTAGAGCGGGACAGCGAATGATTGGCCTCTTAGCAGGAGTGCAGCAGGAGGACGCGGAGACTTCTTCCATAATTAACCGGTCTTTAGCTTGGCTTTTCGTTCCAACTGTTGCTGCTTGCGCGCCTCGTATGCATCCTTCACCTGGTTGATTACATTGGCGAACAGGATGGTGCCGAAGAAAACGAGAATGGTGCCCAGCCAGTGGCTGAGGGTGAACGGATTGCGGAAGTACATAATGGAGAACAGCAGAGAGACAAACTTGCGCAGAGTGACAACAAGAGTCACTGTGAGAGAGGCACACTCTGTGGTCAACACGTAGACGGCACTGATGCAGATATATTGAGTGACCACATTGCACAGCAGATAAAAGAGCATCAGTGGGAACGAAACCGTCCAGCTCAATCCAGGCACAGTTAGTGCTACCGGCTCGGAGGAAACGGCTATACTCCAGTGCTGGGCAATATTGTTCGCCATGATTAGGAAGCCGGGCAATGGCAACATGTGCGTATAGAAGAGCGCCTCGCTCGGATGCTTGCCATGGCGCTTGTAGATCACCTCCTGGTAGATCCCCATGTAAGCGGTCACGAGTAGGGCAATCGTGAGCAGTGCGATGCCGACGCTCCACCAGAAGAATTCCGAGAAGGAGGTGTCAACTTTCAATGAGTGATGCGTATTATCCTTGACATCGCCACTGGATACCAATGTGCAGAGTATAATGCCCGCTGTGATCATCGCCACTGAGCTGTACTGCCTCAGATTATATCTCTTCTTCAGCAGTATAATGCCCATGATCATGTTGGCCATCAGCGATCCACTCCGGAAGATCATGTGCAGCGGCATCGGTATATTAAAGTTGAACGCATAATTGTTGCACACATTGGCGCCAAAGAAAAGGACGACAAGGACTAGATAGTCCTTCAAGCCGATGCGCGGCTTCACCGTAAAGAACTTGGAGGTGAAGATTAGACCCTCGATGGCAATGAAAAGGAACTGTGAAAATGTTATCAGATTGCCAGCACCGGGATCGATTTGTATGATTAGCTCCAGGAAGACAACATTGCTGCAGCAGCCAATAAATACAAATAGCATGCCCAGCAGGGCCTTCATGTTGATTTCCATCTTTTGTCCGTCCCGCTGGAAAAAAGTTTAAAATATTGTTTAATATCGTTAAACGTTCTGGGTTGAGTTATGCTACTTTTGATTTTAAATCGCCATCTCAGCATTACTTGGTAACGTCAGTTTCATCACTCTGCTGATAAGCCGGCTTTTTAAATCAAAACCCACATATATACTTTTTATCTATGGGCACATGTGTGTGTGTGTGTGTGTGTGTTTGTCAGTAGCTAGACATGTACAGTGATCGCTCGCAAATGCGATTAGGTAACTGATTTTAATGCTCGCATAATTTGAATTTATATAAATTCAATTTTGTTTTTCATTTACAGATGATTATCTTATAAATAGATTTTATTTAATAAACAATCTGCTTAATATAATCTTCTTCAGTTCATTTTAAAATCAAAAGGTTCGCATAAAAATCACAAAAACACTATTCACAAAAAAAAAAGATTGATATTTAAAAATTGTACTTTTCTAATTTATTAAAAATGATTTTCGTAATGCAAAAGTCGTTTAAACAGTTAGTTTGCTTAGTGAAAATATTTTATCAATTGAAGCTGTTGTTGTTATTATGGTGATTTATTTAGTTGTGTCATGCCGTGTTGTGTATTTGGTAGAATAAATTATCAACTAGTAGCACTCTAATCAACACACATGCTCACACACACACACACACACACACACATACACACACACACACACAAACAATACACACGTGCTTGAAACACAAACCTTGCAGATGGTGATGTTCTTCCCCTTCTCGATTAAGCTTTTTATTCTGTCGAATTGTTTTAGAAACGCTCTCTGGCAATTGTTCTCTCTCTGTAAATGGAATGACCTTCAGCTGCAATTTTAGCACACCTCGCCCCAGTTTACAATTAGTTCTCTTATCAAATTTACTGCATTTATTATGTGCATACGATTTTTGATTTTATTGTTAATCTTGATTGGCAAGCAGTCACAATTACGGTGTCGCGCTCTTTTTTGATTGTCTGCTGAGGCGGCTCTGCTGTTTCCACTGCTTTCAGCTCTTGTTTTGATTGTCGTCGAACAGCTGAAAGTAATGGCAAACATATCGCGCTGGGTCGATATCGCACACATGTGAGCAACCAATCGATATTACACACAGTATGTTGCTAAAAAATACCAAATGCCTAATTACAACGTTGCCATATGTCGCTAATTTTCTTGGTATTTATTTGAAATTTAAGTGTTAACGGCAACTTACTTTCAATGTGGCGTGTTATTGAAAAAAAAGAAAGGCTACAGCCTTATAGAAATATAGTGAAGCAATAATAAAGGATTGACTTATACAATAATATATATATATTATTATTAAAATGTCTTCTATTTCATTTCATTGTGGCTAAAGAATGAGAAAATAGCGATGCTTATTTGTTGCGTTGCCATACAAGAAAAAAATCATAATATTTATTTGAAAATGTAATTCAGCTCCTTATTATCTGTAATAATATTTAATTGCTACCAAGTTCGTAAAGTACTTGTACTTAAGTGAGAATATTTGTAAAACATTGCGTAGCAATTATATCCAAACCTATCTGTATGCTTGTTATCTACGAAGTAGGCATAATTATAATTATATAGGTATAATTATATCTACAAGTATAACACGTGTTTGTTTGCTTTACATTGTTGGTCTTTAATGAGATATTGCCACAATAAGAGCAAATCTTAAATCAAAGGTCGGTATGGTGTCAAGTTACTTCAATTGTTGCATTACTTTTAAGACCATTTACCTCTTTTTCTTATCAATCCACAGAGATAATACAATATGGATGGCCTAAAATAGCATATTGACATATGTTCGTTAGGTGGGCGGGGGCTATAAACCAATGGCGTATACGTTTGTATGACAGTCATTAGCTTTCACTGGCCGTGATCTTCGCCAGAGTCTTCGTGGCCTATAAGCAGATAATACGAATATAGTCTTAACTGAGCCAGTGCCTTAGGATGAACAATAACGCTTTACTTCTGCTGCTGTTGGCTACATTGCTAACGGGCACCACACAGGTAAACTTTAAGTGCACCTGAAAATTTTACTTATAGAAAAAAAATTTCTTCTTCTTGAAATATGCATATATTAGACTAAGAATTCGACATACGTTCTTCAAACCAATAAAATGAATTTCTAAATATTTAAAGAAATATACATTTTTGTTGTTGTATGCTTTCAGCTCTTGCTGCCCACAGATAATAGTTATGTTGCCGGCGTTGTGGAATATCTGGTAGAGGCGGGCACCCAAAGAGAGCGTACGTCAAAAGCGACAGCCGGATATGTGACAATACTCGAGTCAAGTAGTGCATCTGATCTAGACATCATTGTCTTTCCCGAGTACGTGCTAAACAGTCCGGAGATGGCGACATTCGTGCCGGAGCCGTCGCAGAAAGTGACACCCTGCACCTCACCTGACTACGAGCTGTTTATGGTAGAGTTGTCCTGTGCGACACGAGCGCGCAACATCTATGTGGTCTTCAATGTGGTGGAGAAGGAACTGTGCGGCGACGGAATCGTTAGCTCCGATACACTCAATCCGTGTCCGGCCAGTGGAGTGCGTTATTTCAATACGAACGTTGTGCTGGATAGACAAGGTAGAGTTATCTCCCGTTATCGGAAGACGCACTTATGGCGTAGGGAATATAACTCACGATCGGTACTTCGTCAACCCGATTTGTCAACATTCGAGACAGACTTTGGAGTCACTTTCGGGCATTTCATCTGCTTCGATATGTTGTTTTATGAGCCAGCAATGCAATTGCTAATCGAGCGCAATGTTACCGATATTATTTACACGACCTATTGGTTCTCGGAGCTACCGTTTCTGGGCGCCCTACAGCTCCAGGAGGGCTGGGCCTATGCAAATAATGTAAATCTTCTCGCTGCCGATGGTAGCAAGCCGTCTGGACGCACCAGCGGATCGGGTATTTATGCGGGTCGTGCTGGTCGTCTGGTAGCTGAGATATTCGAGGAACCCACGCGCACGCTGCTCAAGGCGAGGCTTCCAAAGAGGGCGGTCGATGGAGGAGGTTCACTTTTTGAATTGCCAACGCAGGTGTTGCCGGAATTTCAGGCGCAGCTGGTCACACCGCGTCAAACGCGGCTCGCCACATATCGCGATTACAATTTGGATATATTCACCACAGAGTTGCTCGAGGTGAATTTCGAGCAGATCACGAACAAAACGCTTTGTCACCACGATTTCTGTTGCACTTTCGATGCGCAGCGTCGTCCGATTGCCGGCTCAGCTGACTATATGGCCTATCGTTATCGGTTGGGCGCCTATCGGGGCAACGATACCACTTTTATTATGGTCGATCGCAGCGAGCAGGCTGTCTGCGCCATATTTGCCTGTCTCAATGAACAGTTATTCAGCTGCGGTCGAATTTTTCCCACCGGGGCCAATGTGGCCAATGCTTATTATTTTGATCGCATTAGCATTGAGGGCGTTTTTCCAGGCGCGCCACGTCGCCTCATTATGCCCAGCACACTCGATGGCGCCATGATGCCACTGAATGTGGCACAATACAATTGGACGGAGACGCCACCGGCCAAGCAGCTGAACGAGACGCGAGTGCAAATGAAGTTGCTGATGCCCAAAAATGATCTGTTGACCTTTGGCATTTGGACCAATTACTTCACACAACTGCCAAGCACACACAACCTGGATCATCTGCAACCAACTGATACATCTCCTTCTGGTACTGGTACAGGTGGTGGTGCTGCTCGTTCATCTATTGTTCCTGCTGCGACCTTCTGCTTGCTATTATTCACCTTAATTCTGCAGCTTTAACTGTTCCTTTCTAAAAGTGATTCAAATTTCCTTAAAATTTTTGTTTTGTTTTGGTTTTGTTTTAGCTTTCTTTAAAAATATATTTATCCATTTTAAATGCTTCTATAAAAAAAATATATACAAATATTTTGTTTTATGTATGTGCATTTAAAATCATTTGAAAACTGCGAGAGAAAATAGTCGCTGCTTTCCAGCGATTCAAAAATTGCGCCAAATGCGCCATTAGTTTGCTGGCGAGGAGGTCGGTGCGGGTTTGTGGTAAAGTCTACACTCAACTCGACAAGATGCGAGATGACGATGTTTTGTTTGATTGTTGTAGACTTGCTTCCAGCGCTTGCGCTTAATGACGCTGCCAGCGTCGCTGCCTGCTTGAAAGCCGCGTGTTTGCATTTCCAACAGGTAGCCAGCGTTGGCGTCGACATTGACGTCGACGTCGCTGCCGTGCAACAGTCGGCGCTATTTATAATGAGGCTTGTTGCTGTTGCTGTTGCACAAGGCCAGTCAAGCAGTGTATGAGTGTGTGTGTGTGTGTGTGTGTGGCATGGGTGGTATCTTGAGGGAGGGAAGCGAAGGGTGCTGCTGCTAAAAGTGTGTGGTTGATCTGCCTGACTGCTGGACTCACGCTGTGCCACTCGCTCCCCATCAAACCGCCCCCCCCCCCCCCCAATCCTCCTTCCACCACGTGCTCAGCATCTTTTTTCCACACTCCACCCAGGCGCCGTTGCTTGGGCTCTTTGTGCGCTTTAACTTCAATTCTTTGCCATCCTTAAAGTAACCGCAAGCTCAGCCACAGCCCTGCCATGCCCTCAGCGTCCTTATTTAATTTTTTTTTTGGGTACTTTCTTGGGCGCCCAGCTGGGCGTAGACTGTTGCATTTGCCAAAGTGTGACGATTATTTTGAAGTCCTGAGTCCTGAGAAGTCTGTAAACCCCTCCAAAGATCTAAGCTCTTGAGTATTTTTGATTGCTTTGAGCCTTCGCATAATATATTATTGAGATTGCTTTAAGACTTGACAGTGTGTTTTATTCATATCTATGTATGTGTATAGCACTTATCTGAAGTCCTTCTGTAAGAGTGGTTAGTCTCAACTCTTGAGTCTGTCTTGAACTTATATATGTTACTTTCTATGGCAATTTATTCAAATTATACTCACATATAATGAGGGAAAGGTCCTTTGTAGTTTAATTTTTAAATGATTTTAATACTCCTAATTAAATTTGATTGGTTGTCTTAAGTCTTAAAATTATATTTACTTGAGGTAACTATTAATTATAGTATTTAAAAAGTGCAGGTAAATTGTATAAGCCATTGAACTGTTTTGCCCTAATCCTAACACACACACACACACACACACACACACACACAACATCAATGCAAATAATTATTTTTTTTGACTTGTCAAAGTATAAGTCAATTAGCCTCTCATAATTGATTTAACGGATTTACAGTTATGGCAATGAGGAAAGTCATTTAAAAATATAATTAAAGTAGTTTGGACTTTTCTTGTTTCTCAAGTAGTCAGCTAAGAGCAGCTTGTCTTCTCTTTATCAAGTCTAACGCTAAGCTTCAGAAAATAAGAATAAATATATTTTTCTCAAACTTTTCTAGACATTTTTTTTTCATTTGTATTTTATAAAAAGAAAACTCGCTTGTACATGGTAGATTAAAAGCGTATCTTGTAAAAATTACATTAAAACTTTGTCAAGCTAATGCTGTAGACTTTTTGTTGTAATTGCCTCAGGCGTAACATAAAATAAAAGATGTAAAATATAAAATTGTGTAGCTCCTTTGTGAAGCTTAGCGCTAAAACTACTTGCGAATTATAAGTTAAGCTGGTAAAGTTTGAACAAAATGCTATTTTAAATAATCCTCGTCGAAGATGATTTTTATTTTGTAAACACAACTGCCTATTCTGTTGCATTAACTAACTAATTAATATATCATCAAGGCATTTTTATTGCCATTTTTATTCACATCAACGGCTTCCAATGGAGGTGTGGCGATGAACATTTTGCGGCTTTCGTCAGTTCATCTTTACCGATTTGGCCCCATCCACAATGATTCTTTGTCTAGACGCGCCCAGTAAGAGATCAGAGAGAGAGAGAGAGAGAGAGAGAGAGAGAGTCGCACACGGAGACAATATAAATGCGATATCTCCTCGGGACAGAGGGAAGACGCACAGCATAAAAAGTCAATTAGTGTGCCATTCCAATCGTTTGAAAACAAACACACAAACACACACACACACACACACACACGCAGAGTGCCTATGCCAGAGGATGCTGCTGCTCCTACCTACTTTAAAGGCAGCTGGCAGGCAAACAAACTTCATAGGCAGAGCAGTCTGCCACGCCTATTCGAGATGCGTATCCTAATTGTCCGTCTGTTGACGCCGTCATCTCATTCATTGTCTGGACCTGATGGCCCCCACATTGCCAGCACATTTTCATTTTTCACACACACACACACACACACACACACACCCATACAAGCAAAAATAAAAATAAAAACGAAAAACATTTTTCACAAAAATCAAAAAACTTTTCGCTTTGTTTTTTTTTTTTCGTTTTGTAGCTCTCGCTTTGTTTGCGCCTCGTTGGCCACGCCCCTTAACCTGGTGGCCATCTTCAAATGTCTGTCAGAGTTTGCCTTTTGCTGGCATACCCTGTGAAAGTCTGCTTTAAAGATACAGTTCTTTATTTTTATTAATGGACTACTACTTCTAAGTAAATTTGAATTAAATTTTGTACATATCAGAAATTTATTGAAGCCATTTATATTCAGCCTAGTTTTTGGATTTTGAATTTGCGCTCGAAATTTGAAATTTTTAATTATAAAAAAACAATTTATTAATAGTTCAATTTGTTATGTGTTTCAAATTTGATGACTTAATACTTAATAATTAAGAGTATATACATTTAAGAATCAGAGTCAGAAATTCCATTTTGGACTCTCTTGGCCTCAAAATGTACGTGCAAAGTTTATATAAAATAGTATATATATTTTTTGTAACTTTTTGCATGCTGAAATATTTATTTGAGCTGAATATGTTGTTTATGTCTTCAATTCGAAAATTCGAAAACTTACTTAGATATCTAAATATGTCAATGCTAGTCGATGGCTTCAGGTTACGAATTTATTACTTTTTTATATTCCGATTCAGTTGGAATTCCGTTGGGATGCGTCTACGGGATGAGATTCAGTGCGTCACAGAGCATCTTTTAGTTTAGTATTCTTATATTTATATATTTTTTGATTTTGTTGTTGTTGTTTGAGCAGCACCTGGCGCTTGAAAATTCCGCATGGCTTCTGTTACATTTTGATTTATTTGCTGAAATTTATTGTAAAGTTGCCCCCGAGTTTGCCAAAGTGAAATGTTTTCAATGGGTGTGGTAGTGGTTTGGTGCTGGGGATTGGCAGTGGTTTGGGTTGACTTAATACCATCTACAGATACATATAGGTAGTGATTTGACTCGAGTACTCAACACTCGCAGAGCAAAAAACAACAGAAGACGACGATGACGACGACGATGACGACGACGATGACGACGACGACGACGACGCCGACGACCACAAAATCAAAAAGTCTGACAATCCATTCAGCGCCCACACAATCCTCCCGCCCCAAACACCCCCGAAGAACCCACCGAACAACCCCTAAGCAGTGGCATTCACAGCTGGGCATTGTTGCCCGTTGGCTTTTCCTTTCTTGTTTTTTTTTGTTTTTTTTTTTTTTGTAACCAGAAAAAATGGGAGCAAGGTGGGGAGTGATTCTCTCTTGTGACGGGGCAAGAACTGATTGAATTGAATATCAGTTTTCAGTTTTCAGTTAACAGTTTTTCAGTTTACAGCTTTTTTTTTGTTGGTTTTTATGCCGCCGCTAGCGACATGCCTCTGATATCTGCCCTCCCTCAATGTGCCCCTTGAAGCGTTGCCTGCCATTTGAATTTGAATGGAAATGGTTTTAGTTGATTTTCATATATTTTTATTATGCTCCCAGGCATTCAGCACGTCTTTGTAAGCCTTTGTAGGGCTTCTCCTCCTTCATATTACTTCTGTTTGTGCGGAAAATATGGTAAAATCTTTGAGAATTCATATTCACATTCGCTGTATGTAAAATTGTCAATCGTCAATCAACTAATTAGCTTACAATTCCTGTATAATTAAATACATTAGACAGTAAATATAGATTGAGGTTGCTGCATCAACATTTAAGTGGCACTTCATTTTAAATTGAATCGACCAAATATCGTTAAATGATGTGGCTGTATCAATGGATCAAAATTCACAACCGATTCCACTAGAATCACATTGGATTTCAAATTGAAAGCTGTAGAAAGAGTAAGAAATGTTTACCTTAGGCAAGCCGCCAATTCTACCCTTAATTATTATATTTTCGTATGTTTTAAGCAAATTTTATTTCTAGGTGTTCTTTGTCACGTCTCTCATTATCTCTTTAAATGTTTTTCTGTCCCTTCTCTGTTCGTTTTATTAAAAAAATGTTGTTTGCAAAAAATTTCGATTTATACAAATATTTTTTTATGATTCCAGTTTAAGGTTTGGCTTTTAATTGATTTGACAAAACAAAATTCATAATATTTCGAAACTTTCAATAAAAATGTGTATTTCAGCGAATTAACTAACTGAAACGATAACTGTACTTTCTTTTATTCAATGATATTGTAACTGTTTCTTTTGCGAAATATTTTTAGACACACTCACATAACGTGATTCCATGTTATTATTATTATTTTTATTATTAATATTGTGAGTTTCATATTTCGAGCACTTTGCGTAGCTTATTGATAATTTTGGACTTTGGCTTGTTGCCCTTTGATGCCCATTCTTTGATGCGAACGTATCAATTTCTTTTTTGCTTTCAAGTTGAACGATTCGCTTGTGTGTTTGGCCACTTGTCCACGATGCCCAGAAAGCCCAACCCAACCCAACCCCCCCCCCCCCCCCTCCCACCCCTTACCAATTTGCCCAAATCCCTTCGATATACATGTACATATATGCACACATATATATGCATTTATATGTACATGTATGTGTATGTATGCGATTGAAATAATGGCATGCAGATGCATAATTTAACGCAAAAGCGAAAAATAACAGCAAAGACAGACACACAGACAGATAGGCAGATAGAAAGAGAGAGAGAGAGAGAGACAGAGAAATGAAGATGGCCTAAAGAGGAAGATACAGAGAGATGAGAGAGAGAGAGAGAGAGAGAGAGAGAGAGAGAGGCAAAGTGAGAGAGCAGGCAATATGATTGCGTATACGCAATGTGAAAACTTCTTCAAGTTCAAGTGCGTCAAAACTTGTGTGTGTGTGTGTGTGTGTGTGTGCCTGGTCATTACGCACGTACCACTTGTATGAATGGCCACCTGCCGACTACGCAAAACTCTGCCACCCCCGCCTGCCGTCCTGCAACGGCACCCAGACCAGCTCGTTGAGCACATAAAAATAAATCAAGTTTTTCTTCATTTCCTTTGCCGCATTCTTTGTGTTTGGGTGTGTGTGTGTGTGTGTGTGTGTGTGTGTGCGCGCTGTATTGTGCATACAATATGGGGTGGCCTTTTAAGATTTTAACTTTATATTTTATCGCATACTTTTTGGGGCGCTGACCACGCCTTCTCCACTCCCTTCCACTGGCGTTTTGTGTTTTTTACGCGCTTTTTATGCTAACCAAATGAAGTCAACGCCGCGAACGAAATTTTGATTTTTATGCACACGCACAAGGTGCCAAGACAACAACAAGAACAACAATAACAACAACAACAATGACAAGCCAGAAACTGTTGTGCAAAATAAGAACGTTATTAAAGCTAATCATAAATTCTGTTGTTGTCCTCGCAAGGAAAAAATTAATTCAATTGAAAGTAATTTTATTGCGAACGCAATAAGCGCACGTGCACAACTAACAACGCCCATTTAACACAGCACACCGCCAACATTTGCAGCACGTTTTGTGGTACGTGTAGCCCCGCGACAATTTTGTGGTGCATGCTGCATAACAGTATCTGGCAACAACTTGCAACGGGGTCACCTTAACAACTCGCTGGCCTGAAGCCATTCAAACTGGACCATTAGCTGGGCGAACACCAAATAAATAAAAAAAACACACCTGTCGTCTGCAAAGCTTTTACCACACGTTAAGTACTTGAAAGCAAACAAAAAAAAAATCGAAATCATTAGAAATATGTTTAAAATTGAGTGGAGTTATCAACGTTTAATTTGACCCCATTTTTGAACATTAGTCTCGAGCAGCATGTATTTAATTATACACTGCACGGGTATAAAGGTTTAATGGAAATGTATGTAACAGGCCGAAGTATACATATATATGTATATATATTACTGATCAGGATCAACAACCGAGTGGCCATAGCCATGTTCGTCTGTCCGTCTGTCCGTCCGATCGTCTGTCTATATCAGAGACTAAAAGAGCTTAAAATTTAGGATATATAAGTTGTCGTATATCCGACGCAGATTGGGTTTGCTTATCAATATCGAATATCAATAAATTTCGCTGACTTGGTGTAGGTATTCCAGTTCGGTCTTGTTGATCAAATACGATGCATTCTTTTTTTTTTACTCTACAGTGCCTGTGCATGCCATAAGAAATGAGGTCACAAATGGACACCTGCTTACATTTGGGTGTAGAAAGTCTTCAGCGGGAAGTAGACTACGTTAACTGCTGGGTTCAGATTCTATCGTAGTCGAGCTCACTTCTCTACAGCATTTTTAGTTGTTGATATGGCATTTGACTTCCTTTTTATTTTGAATGTTGTCTTTTTTTCATAGTTATTACTTCAAGCAGCAATATAAAAGCAAGTTGTCCCTGCTCTGGAAATTGATGTTGACGCCTTATCGCAGCGACTCTGTTGCATTCCGCTTCACGCTCACACATACCCACATACCCACATACAGATGCATCTGTTTTTTTGTTTTTTTTTTATATATTCAGAGCACATTACGTTCTTTGTATGTGTATGCGATTGTGCGTGTGTGTGTGCGGAAGGCAGAGAATATCATTCATTGTTGACCGCTACATGTGAAAATATACGTTCAATTTAATAACGAGGCCTGAAATGCCTTTAAATACCAAACTTTCGAAAAACCACAAAAGAGCCTTGGCTCTTTTGTCATACACTTTAAAAAAAAAACACACACACAATATGAATATAACAATTTAACATGAAATAAATGACTAAAAATGTAATAAAATTGCTTAAATATTTTCACCAGCACTTTTCAATTAAACATTTGCTTCCATTTTATTTGGACATTTTTCGATTTCAGTTCACTTTTGTAATCATGGATTTGTTTTAGTTTATTTAAGGAATAACGATGAAATTCGTTTATAAAAATTTCTTTAAAAATGTTTGGGATTTTTTGTTTGATTTCGATTTGGATTTAGCCAAATCAAAAGTGGATAAGCCAAATCGAATAATCAATGAAGCGTTTGGGTGCTGAGATATTAAATCGAATAAACGTCAGCCGCATAGCATCCTTATCTAGTTAAAGCTTAAGGCGAGGAGCGGTTGTGGGAGGTGGTGGGGTGACTAGATACGGTAAGGGCTTCGGGCTATTCTATAAGTAATGACAACTAATAACCAAATGGACATTGGCCAAGAACCTTTTGCGATTGTTAAATCAAGCGTAAATAGTCAGATAAACACGATAAACAAAACAATTAATTGCATTGTGAATAAACACACACACACACACACACACACACATATGTGTGTGTGTTTAACTTGCTCGTTCTGCTTACTAAATTTGTGTTGTATCTAGAAAGCATGTTCTTTTAATGACTATTTTATACACACGACTGACGCTCGGGCCATACAATTTATTATGATTGTGGGGTTCACAACGGGTTTTTGGCTTGGTCCACTTTTCGGTCACTAACTTTCCTTACATTCTGTTTCACTCACTCACAGGCACACAACCGATACTGGCGCTCTCTTTTTACTTGTTGGAACGCTTATGCAATTTAACGCCTCACAGTTTGCTGCCCGCAAAAGTATGCTACGAAATATGCAACGAAATTAAAATTAACCTGAGGCTGAAGCTGAAGCTGAAGCTGAAGCTGCTTGTAAATTGCTAATTGGAATATTACCACAGTCAGCTACGTCAATTAAGTTATTGAGTAAAATTTAAAAGAATTAATAATTACTAATTATATACGCTCAATGGTAGATATTCCCTTTGCAGTGATTCCTATTTACATATCCATTTAATTTATTATTATTATTTGTTTTTTTTTTTGTCAATACAAATCAAATTATGAATTACGTGAATTGCAGCCATGATATGCAACAGTATTTGCGTTACCCAGTGAGCCTCCTCATCGGCCCCCTGCTGTTGAATGTGAAAGTCGCAATAGTCATGGAAATACTACAATATACACGGCATGCGGATACTGATACGGATACGGATACGGAGACTTGTACTTCCGTTCGGAGGAGTGTGGGAGGGGTTTGGGGACTTATTGTGAATGTGTCGCAACAAGCCACCAATTACGATAGAAATCTAGAAAATGTGCAAAATCGAGCAAAAATTTGCGACTATAAAACGCGAACAAATTTACATGCAAATCTGTCCGTAACCCCCTCTCTTTCCGTATCCTCCTCATCACTCTCTCCCAATTCGTATCGCTGTTAAAGGACACACGGTGTAGAATACGAAGGCCGACATTCGCCTGGGTCTGTGTGCCAGAGTATCAGGCAACAAATTATCTCAATTTAGCATAATATTTACTGAACTGAACTGCATTGAACCGTTGCTGGAGATGAGGCGGAAGAGATGAGGCTTGGGTGGGTGGGGGTTGACTTCATTTTGAGGTGGTGAAGTCTACTAGAGTGATAGGCGGAGTGGGAGCATTATTTTGAGGTTGAACTGCTGGTAATGTCGTGACATTCGGCGGCGTTTCATGAGCTAAGAAATTGAATTGGATTTCAAGTTTTTTGTTGTTGTCGCTTGCTTTTCACATTTGCCGTTCGTCCTTGTCCTTGTCCTCGTCCTTGTCTGCTATCCCCATGCAGCTTAACTTATGGATCTATATGAAGGTGGTACTAGGCAGTAAACAGTAGCGGACTGCATTAGGCGCCCAGTAATCAAACGTGTTTGCATGGTGTAACTAAACTTAGTTCGCTTAACTAAAATCAGCTAAAAATTTGTGTATTTTCTCTGTTTTACTTCAATCACTTCGATTACTCGTATATATATATATATATGTATATGTATATATGTGTTGAGTTCTTGCATTTGATATGCTTCACTTGTCAAAAAGGCGCTGTCAGAATGACATACAATTTGATCAATTCGGTAAACGGCTGACTGAGAAAACGAATACAAATACTGTCTGTCATCTGAACTTGAACTTTAACAATTGGCTATCAAAAGGGCACTTAAAGCTTTTGATATTCAATTACATGTTATTCAAGTGAAATGAATTTGATACAAATACTTTTGAATTTGCAGAAAGTGCATAATTGGTTGAAGTGACTCTGCTTAGTTCATTGCCCACAGAGTTTGGTAAACTGAGTAGAGTTCGCTCCTGTTTTTATCAGTCACCTGGAGCAGGAGGAAGCATTTCATAGATGTTGGCTTGACATTGTCATGCGTTCTATTTTGAAAGTAATTCGTGCTCAAGTCCATTTCCACACCAATCCACACTCGATGTCATTCGTTACGCTTCGCTTCTATTGAATTGGAGTCGATGCGCAGGATGTGAGCTGATTCGACTGCAAAATTTCGTTCGAGCTAATGTCGTTAGAATCTTTGGATTACGTCTATTCAGCGCCAGTTGTCAAGGTAACGGCCAAAATAATAATAATAAAAAAAATATATATATGAACATTTCGCAAGCAGAGGAAAATTGCAAGTGCAAAAGTTTTCATTACATTGGCATTGGAGCAGGTGCAAAGCAAATGATGATGATGACAACTCGCTGGTTCGAGACTAAAGTCTTTAACTATTGTAACTGAATTCCAAATTGACCCATAATTTGATGCCAATCAATGTGTCGCAGTGAAATTGTGCACGGCAAAAAAATAAAGCAAAATGGAAAAATGCGCCACGGGAAATTGCAGTCCTTTTTTTTTTTTTAGTCATTTGACTCGATTTTGGGGATTTTTTTCTAACAAGCTCGTCCTGTAGACACATTTTGGCTAGAGAGGTTGTGATTTAGTTGAATAGAAGATGAGACATTGGAAGAAAACCAGGAATCTTGTGGGAAAATAAAAGTTCCTAAACAATTTTCCCTTAAAGTAGCAAGTTTTTATGGTAAACTTCTTAAAACAATGACAATCTGTCCTGGACAGCTAAAATTTGATTTCCATTCCTTCCTAAACTCAAATACTGTTAGAGCTAAAAACTGAAAACGTTAATACTCCATACTATGTATACTGCAGACCTTTAAGTCTACAGGGTACCTTTAAGCGTAGCACATTTGCGAATATTGAATATTGAAGCAGCTTTTTTTTAGTTGTTGCCGATGTTGTTCATTTTGCTAGTTGTCAAAATGGAAATTGGAAATTAACGCAGTTGCCTTAGCCAAAATCTATGCCATTTAGTCATTTTTAGAGGCAATGCGTTTCTTTACCTTCTACTCCAATAGTCGTTTCAATATTTTTTCATTTCCAATTTACTAACGGAAATCCAAGCAGTTAAGCGCATTCAATCAACTGCTACTAAACTTAGCCCATCCGGTCGCTCAATGTGGAGCAGGATTGGTGAAGTGGCGGTGAGGAGGGTGGTGCCTTGGGCCTAGGTATTAAATTTATTTGCCAATAAATCTTGAAAAGAGCAAAAGGCAAACGCGAATTGCTGGCTTTACGATAGTAGTTGCTTCTCAATCCTACCCCCTGTTGCTCGCACTGACACGTATTCAACAAGGCCCGAAGTATCAGACATATGTTAAGGTCCCTGTCTAGCTCCAGGTCGTGGTCCAGTTCACAGTACCGTCCGTATCCACTGCAGGCATAAGTTCAGTCCGGGTTCGCCCGGGTCGGGTTGGGTGCGTCGGGGCACATGTCTATAAATCAGCCCTCAGACACAAACGGCAACGGTCCAGCAATGAACTTAGCCTTAAGCGCTTTATTGGTTACAAAAAACTCAATTATATATGAGTGTGTGAGTGCGATAAGATAGACAAATAACATACATGTATGTGTTTCAAAAATGCCCCATTAAATAGTGGTCGGAACTGAAAAAATTATTTATATTTACGCAAAGTTTAATTAAATAACTTGTTGATATAACACAGTTAGTGAATTAAATCAGACGGAGTAAGGGAAGACAGAGGGAAAAACAGATAATTAATTAGCTTAAATGCGAAATTCGGAAAATTTGGAAAATGGCAATCGAGAAAGAGAAGGAGGCAGGGAAAGACTACAAATGCAGAAAGAAAAGTTGCAAGTCTGAAAAACCGCACTGAACCAAAGTTGATGTTATTAAAATTGACGAGGAACAGAGCTAGACAGTTAACCAACAAGAAGAGAGAGAGAGAGGGAGAGAGATAGACAAGAAAAGAAGCTATGCAAAATATGAACGAAGAAAGCAGAAAGCAGTTTACAATGCCGGGAGAACATGGAGAACGGATGGAGAACATTTTACAAAGACGTTAGATATTTAAAGGAAAGTGGACGAGAAAGCGGAAGAAATGTTAAAAAAAAAACAAGTGAGAACGTTGCAGTCGGGCATAGTCGACGGCAAAACAATGTTATAATAAGGTAATACCAGTTGAGAAGAATGGTTTTTTCTTTGAAGGAGGTTTCTAGTAATCTACCTTCCAAGTTTCGTAACTTTTAAGAGTTTTTGTTTTCGATACGTAGACGCGGAGAAGATTTTACAAAATCCAATTCTTAAGGGCGGGGGAGGGTGATGCTTAAGTGAACATGGTCGAAGCCGATCCTTGAAGGACATCGCACACAATCTGCCAATGAAATTTGGGGACTGCTGTCTCAAAATTATGGAAGTTATGTGATGTTATCGGTTTGCAATTATCGATTTCTCAGCGCCATAGTTGATATACAATTAATAAAGTGCATGAAAACTGAGACAAAGATGGGTATTCAATAATTTCAGTAAATTTAAAACGTTTCAGTAGAAAGCTGAATTTGATATACTATAATTAAATCAGCGGACTTTTTAAGAGCATCATTTAAAACCTTAACAAAAGCAGTGCACAGTTTTTGAATGTCCGCTCTTATTGTTTTTGTCACAATATCATCTTATATTAAGATTCTCAACATTAACAAACCGCTGACATCAATAGAAAAATCAAATCATTATCCTTTGTGCGGAACTAATTCCACATTTTGCTTTCGCTCAATGCCAGAATGTTGTGGGACAGTAGTCGACAATGGGATTATAATGAACTTAAACGTAAAAAGCTCAATTTATTTCAACTGTAATTGCATATTCAATAATGCTTAACAAAAAATACAATATATATGGATATAATATATATATATATATATCCAATTTCCTATGTTGTGTCCCAAAAAAAAAAAACCAATATGTTTAGATTAAATAAATAGGAAAAGGAACTCATCTCCTGTCTGTCTTAACACGCACATGTAAGCACATCCCAAGTGGCTCAAAGCCTCAGCAGAGCTTATGGCCAAGCATTAAAGACGCACACGCACACACACACACACACACAACCCAATGACTGTGTGTGTGGGTGTGGCTGCTAATCGGAGCGCTTCATAATTCGGCAATTCGTTTTGCTGCTGGCATTAAGAGCTGCTAATTAATCAGTGAACGCTACACAGCACAGCCGCCGCCAACAAATGTGAGGGAGCAATGGCACTGCACCAGCAACACCAGGAGCACCAGCAACACCAGGAGCACCAGCAACACCAGGATACACGCATAAATCTCAGCTCAGAGGTAGAGGAATAGTTCGTGTTTGCGGTGGAAGGTGGTGCGGTTGCTTGTTGCAAAGACAACGCGTCGTATGAGTTATGTCAAATGCAGGCTAAGTGAGAGGCTGAGAACTGCCGCCAGAGTTGCCATCATTAATAATATTTTTAGTTTGCCTGCATGCGTAGCGGGGTGTGGAGTTGGAACAGGGTTTACACGGTGCTAACAAATGGAAGTCAACCAGAAACAGAAGAAACACCCGACTGACGGTTGCGTATCTCTTGTTCGCCGTTACATAATGCAATTAATCAAGCAGACAACAAATCTGGCAACGTCTGCGGCCAGAGTTGACATCGCTGCAATTCGATATAAGGGCAATCACGCTGATGGGCGGTGTAAGGTGTGTGTGACTCTGTGTGTGTGTGTGTGTGTGTGTGCTGTTGTGTGTGAGTGTATGGATTATATCACCTTCAAAATGCCGTCGCTTTAACTTGTCTGTTGAGCTGTTTCACCTTTGTTGGCCCGGCAGTCAAAGCGTTTTATTACCTCCATCAAGTTAAGATTAAGTATATTCAATTTGAGGGCAAATGCTTGACATTTCGTTTAATATTAAATAAAGAAATCATTTCTTTTTTTTATGTTGTTGTATGAACTTTCTAGCGAAAGGATTTCATTGCACTATACGCACATACATGTATACAATATGAGTATATATAAAATGAGTTTCCTTACACTTGGCTAACATTTTCAGTCAAACTTTCCATCGCATTCTAATAACTCTAAATAATTAATAAAAAAAACAAACAAATTTGTTTAATTTCATAAACACTAAACCTATTTCAATTGCTTTCATCTTAAACGTTTTATAGACCACAAATAAATACACCCAAAATCGATAAATTCTTTAAACTGGCATTACAATAAAACTGTTTAAATTGTAAATTGTATATATGCAGGTCTCAATATCTTGAGTCTAATAACATTATTTATTTATTTCGATTATTAACTGCAAATAGGAATACGGAATTTGGCAAGTGCGGTTGATGTGGCCATCGATGAGCGGCGCACAGTCAAAGCCATAAATACGACTTGGTCCTTTAAGTTGTTGGCCAAGTTTGAGGGGACAACATAGACACACACACACACACAGACACAGACACAGACACAGACACACACACACATATATACATCCGCAAAAAAGATGGCCCAGAGAAATTAAATTATTTGTTAGCAGCAAAACAGGCTAAAATGTAAACCCCATGAAGGGGCATCTAGAAAAGCGAGCATGACAACAAGGACATACAGATTACATAATATACACACATATATACACACACATACATGCATATGTGTGTGGGTGTGTGTATAGATGGGGGCAACAAGTGAAAATCCATTTGTTAGAGGAAATCGTGCAAAAAGCTTAAATACAAAGCTTAAACATAAGTAGCAACAAGCAACACACACAGACACACACTGACCCGACTGCCAACCATACACATACACACACACACACACACACACACACACACACACACACACAGAGAGAAAGTGAACATTTGGTTATGCATATGTGGAGCAGGGACTTAGGCTGGGGCCAAAGTCTAAATGAAGCTGCCTTCGTCTGCCTTTTTTTTGTTGTTGTTGGTTTTGTTTGGTTTTTGTTGCTTTCGCGTCTTACCTTTTAGCGTGTTTCACCGTTCGTTTCTTCTTTATAGCAGCCTTCGCATAAAATGAGCAGCCACCATCTGCATACACACACACACACACACACATATATATATATATATATATATATGCACATACACATGTGTGTGGCTCGTATCCCTTGGGTAAATTTTCGTATTTAATATATATGACCAAGAACTTTTCAAACATTATTTTTTAATTTTATACAAGCATAAAATGTTTGTGTTTTTTTCTTTGCTCCTTAGAACCTTCATTTGTGCTTGACTTAAGCTGAACTGAAGAGGAAAAGGATTGGGATTCAGTTGTGGGCTGGTGCTGGGGCTAAGACTGGGCTGCCAATGTGCATCAGTTGTGAAAAGTGCCTAAAAATGCATAAAAGCTAACTGCTGCGCAACTCTGGCAGGGATTAGCCGAAAAGCCGACGTCAGTGGATAAATCAAGCTGTGTGTTTTATGATCAGTGACTTAAACATTCAAAATTCTGGATGGAATTCTAAAAGCAGCAGAAATGGATAAGAGATAAAACCCACACAAAAATATGCTGTAAGGGGTCTAGAAGAGGTTAATATGGATATGGATATGGATAAAAGCCGAACAAAAGTAGATAAAACATTTTTGACTCGTGTATAATAAAGCGATAGTTGTTGAAATTGAGGTATATGATAAAGTAGATTTGAATATATGTGATTAGAATACAACAGCAATTATAAAGGCCCAGCAGAAGAGTGCAGACTATAATGAGTGTAGATAATACTGTGTAATTTGTGCGGCAAATCGAGAATATATAATAATAATAATAATAGATAAACGAGAACGAGTGCGTGACTGATAAGCACAATGTGTTGAACACGTTTAACAGCCAATATAGATGTGTCTATTCGCAGTTCTTTGATAAGGGAAACACGATTGGCCGTCCAATGTGCAGGCGAGAAGTTCACTGAATTATCAATACATCAAATACATTCGGCGTTGGCATGAAACTCGGATATACATAACTCAAAGTCCTCTTAAATGCAAACTCATCAAAGGAATTTATTAAATTGCTATCTTAATGCAAGTAATCAGGCTATAATAATAAATCCGCTGCATAGTGGTCAACCGTCATATTGAAGAAATTAACATTCTTTCTTTATAGATTGAGGCATTAATAAATATCTTTCGCTTGAGTGTTCCTACGGTACCTATGTATATATATATATATATATATATTGTTCCAATCCGGCATTCTGCCTCCAACAAAATTATGGATATATATAGCAAAACGGACATGGCTATATCGACTCGGTTAGTGATGACTTGAAGACAAAATTAAAATCAGATCGAATGAGTTTTTACACAATATTTTCTTTTTCAAAATCGTTAATAGTATTTTTTTCTTTCCGTTTTTTTTTTAAATTATTTTTATTGGATTACTTTATTGGCGAAATATCAATGCAATAATTTACTAATAAGCATGCAAACATATTTAAACTTGGCGACATCATTTATATATATATATATATATTAGTAATATATTAATTAAACTCTTTTGAATTTGTGTACTTTTCTGCTCAAGAATCGTTTGTTGGCCACTGTACGCTGGTCAGTTTAGTCGCGACAAGAAAGTATGTCGTCAATGTCGCCAATGATAAGATTAATGAATTTAAGTTTTGGGTTTTTGGTTTTTGGTTTTTGGTTTATGGTTTGTGTGTGCAAAAGCCCGCCGTTAGTATTAATCGTATAAAGCATATAAAATGTGGCCAAAACACTGCCGGCGACACAGTTGAACGTTTGCCCCGCAAGAGGCAGCAACACATTCCGGGAGACAGAGATAGCAATGGCTACGAGTCATTGGATTGGTGGTGGCGGTGGTTGTGGTGCAAGCGTTAACTGGACGCGACTGCTGATGCTATTGTTAGCCGGCATTGGGATGAGTCAGCAGGTTAGTTTTTATTTTTGGCCAGATTAGCGTTAGCCTAGTTTAATCGGTAAATCACATTATTATTGCAGACGCCTATCGCTGGGAATTTCTACACAGCCGGCGTTGTTGAATTTCGTCAGGCAGTTGGCCAAGATGCCAATGCGAATTTAGCGGATAATTTGGCTGGATATTTGTCGATTATTCAGTCGTCCGATGCCAATGTTACGGATATTATTGTTTTTCCGGAGTCAACGTTAAACGGACTCGACACGCTCAGTTTTGTGCCGGCGGTCGAGGAGCAGGTAACACCCTGTTTATCCGATCCAAATGCCAGCTACTATGCCCCATTTCTGGTGGCGATCTCCTGCGCTGCTCGCACTGCCAGCAAATATGTTGTGATCAATATTAGTGAACGGCAGCTCTGCTCCGTTACGCCCGAGGATACGCGTCCCTGTGCACCCAGTGGCCATAATATCTTCAATACGAATGTGGTCTTTGATCGCAGTGGCTTGGTCGTCTCCAGATATCGCAAGGTTCATCTCTATGGTGAGCCAAGGAATACCACATTTGTGCCAGAGTCCATCAGCTTTGAGACGGACTTCAATGTCACATTTGGACATTTCGTCTGCTTCGACATCCTCTTCTATGTACCCGCCCATCAAATGGCTGTTGAGCAGGGTATTACCGATTTTATCTTTCCCAGCATGTGGTTCTCCCAGCTGCCATTTCTCACTGGTGAGTCTGACCGTATATAGATAATTAAAATATTTCTTAGACTAAGCTTGGAGACAAAAGTGAGTTTTCAATGCGGCTTAAGAGATAAATAAATTTAGTTCGAATAGTTGTCAGTCGAGTACATCATTGCTTTCCTGTTTACAGCCGTCCAAGTGCAGCAGGCCTGGGCATACAGCAACGATGTGAATCTATTGGCATCGGGTGCCAGTCATCCGGAGTACGGCAGTTCTGGTACGGGAATCTATCATGGAAGGGCGGGCACCATCACAAGCATGATGAAGACGGGAGAAGGCGAGCGTCGCTTGTATGTCTCTCAGGTGCCAAAATATGCAAAGGCTGAGCCAGTGCAAAGAGAGCGACGCTCTTTAAGGCAGGCAGAGTTGCCCAAGTCCCCAAGCAGTACAGATTTCCGAATGAAACAGGACTACGTGGATCAATATGAGAGTAAACTGCTCCAGCTGGACGAAGAAAAGGCAACGGGAATCGTGCAAGAGAAGGTGTGCCATGGCAAGTTGTGCTGCCGCTTCGACCTGGAGTGGCGACACTCGAAGGATGGATTATACAATGGTAGCCACTATAGCTATAGGGTGGCCGCCTATGACGGCTGGCGCAATGAGCAGAAAGTGGATGCAAATTATGTGCGAAATTGTGGCATCTTCGCCTGCAACGGACCCCACATCATGGATTGCGGGCAGTTGCTAGATGGCAGTCGAGCTCAGTTAATCTTCAGCCGGTTGGTCATTGATGTCGACTATCCTAAGTCGCGGGAGTTTCTTATAATGACCAACAGTGTGCGAGAAGATCTGCTGCCCCTGGAGCCGTCACAGTTCAAGTTTGCGCTCTCAGACCTCAAAAATGGGTGAGTTGCTCATTCTTAGTCTTACTAACTGAGACGATTGAACAAATATGGTACTTATTCTGAATTTAGTAAGAAAGATTCAAAACTGTTAAGCGATTTTTATTGGTGTCTCCAATTTTAATGTGATTTTTCAAAGAAGTATCTTGTTTGCAATGTACTCAATTGATTGATTGAATTGATTTTTATGTGCAGCAATCAGGTGAATGCACGTTACGCATTGGCTGACGACTTGGAGGTGTCGGACCTGCTGACTTTTGCCATCTATGGCAACTACTATGATAATATTTGCACATTTGGCGCTGGCACCCAGCAACAGGATCTCGATTGCGGCTTCAAGCCAACTGATGATGGCGCAGCTCAACTTCATTTGAGTGTTGGCCCTTGGCTGATTTTGACTCTAACGTTCGCATTTCATTCAACCAGTGTTAGACAAACAATTTTTTAGTTTTCTTGGAAATTAAACAATATATGATTCATTCATGCTTACGTTCATATCATATTCTGAGGCTTCTCTTTATTAGCTAAGCTGAGTAGAACTCATTTTCATATATATATATATATCGTGTATAAATAATTTATGTTTGCTAATGCGCTTTAAGAGTGTCTAATTTAAGAGAGACAAATAAAATAATTGGGTGTAAAGTGTTTCCCTAGAAAATCGAAAATGAACATCCGTAACTAGAACCGATTGATTTAGGATAGAATTTAAACATGATTTACAAGATTTCTGTTGAACTCTTTCAATGCCTCAAAGTATGCAGATTAGAGTCACTCTAAAGAAGTTCTCTGCAAGTCAAATCGAAAAACCATAGAGCAGAGTCGACCATCTCAGACTCAGATTCAGAATGAACAGCATAATGGAGATTAAAATTGCAGTCAGAACCGATTTACATAGTGCAAAGATAGTGCACAGAAAATTCATTCGATTTGGATTTGCTGCATCGCCGGTCGCATTTTGCTGCTGCTTTCAATTTGTTTCAATTGTTATATATGCATCTGTCGAAATATGTAAATTCCGATCGAACACGCCACTCCATGTGCACTTTTGTCGGATGACGTAATTAAAATATGTGCGCACGTTGATAGCTGAATACCCTATTTCATATGGTGTATGTATAATATTGATATTAACTAAACAATAACCATACATGAATTAGCCAATGTGGAAAATCGTAGTTACTTAGTTGTTGCAGTGGCAAACTTGTTTACAAACTGGCATGGAAATTGTCCCAAAAAAACGACGATGAAGATGAAATATGAAGTCAGAAAGTATTCGTGAAGACCTGTTCTATTCATAGATTTTCGTTTATAATCTTCCAACTTGATTCTCTTCTACAACTTTAGAAAAAAGACGGCGAGCATAATCCGAAGTGTGTCCGATACGAAACGAGAGAGATAAGATTGAATTCAACTCTTGCTCTGTCTCTGTCTCAGTCTCAATCTGTGTCCCAGTCTCTCTCGGGCTCTCTGTTCTGTGATTTTTTTCTCTTGCTGATAATCACAGTCGAGGCGAGCTGTGAGCACAGTCTGAAGGGAACATCATGAGTGGCAAGTGGCTGCAGACATTACTCCAGCTGCTGTGTTTCGCTGCGAGCAGCTGTAGGGCCCGGAACACCCTTGAGTACTACACAGCGGGTGTGATTGAGTTTCGGCCGGCGTTCGGCGCTGGTACTTCCGAACAGTTGCTGGGACAGAATCTTGCTGCATATCTGGAGCTGATTGCGTCGGCAAATGGAACAGCGGATATACTTGTTTTCCCCGAGGGCACCCTCAATAGCCAGTTGCAGTTGACGGCCGTACCGGGGCCGTCGAAGCGCAGCCTGTGCCACGTTGTGGTTGCACCCGCCGATGGGGTTGCCAACTTTTTGCGACAATTGGCCTGTGCCGCCGTCGAAGCGCACAGTTATCTGCTACTCAATGTGAATGAACGGGAGCGCTGCGATCCGCTAACGGAGAAAGATTGCCCTGCCCGTGGCTACAATGTGTACAATACGAATGTGGTTCTGGATCGCAGTGGTGCAGTAGTGTCGCGATATCGCAAATGGAATTTGTATCTGGAGCCGCAGCTCAACCGCACCAAACAGCCAGAGTATGCCGTCTTCGAGACGGACTTCAATGTGACCTTCGGGCATTTCATTTGCTTCGATATGTTGTTCTACACGCCCGCTCAGGAGCTGGTCGAGCGTTATAATCTCCATAATCTGATTGTCAGCAATATGTTCAAGTCGGAGCTGCCTTTCCTAACCGGTGAGTTTATTGCATATTGTCAGTCGCACAATAATAATAACAAAATACACATAAGTGCAGTAGTTGACTGTGAAATACCCTGTAAACTCGAATTCGAATATAATTGTAAATTCGAAGCGAATAATTTATATATTATTAATATAATATATTCATAATATTCTATATTTTATATTATATGTATTGATGTAGGCATGTAGATATGTACATATGCTTATAGGGTATAAGCATATCTCTTCTCTTTTTGCTTTATTTAACTGTAACTGTAAACTACTCTTACACAGTTTTATGATTAGTATTAGATTAGTCTAATAAAAATACAGCGTTCCGAGAAGATTATCAGCTTTGATAAAGAAAAAGTGACAAAGAAAATAAATACTGTGTAATTATTCGAGTTAAATCTAGTTGATGGAGCTCGACCAGTAGATACCCTGAACCCAGCCGTTAGATATATTTTTAATCGATTCAAATTCCCCTTTAATTAGCATTTCCCACTGAAAAGTAACCCGGCCAAATAAAGAAAATCATTCAGACCCCATCAAGTATATATATATTCGAGATCCGCATCAACAGAGGCCCATATAATTTGGCATAGTTCTCGTACACTATACGCTGATCTGGTTCATTTCATTTTATCGCTAAGTTAATTCGTTGCCAGCAACGATTGTGGGTGCTTCAATTGGAACGGTTTTTAATTAACGAACGTGGATTATTTCCTTTCATTCAAACTTAATGCAAGTGTAAGCTGCTTGTTAATTCTTTCTTTTGTATTTGCAGCCAGCCAACTGCAGCAGGGCTGGGCCTGGGCGAACAATGTGAATCTGTTGGCGGCCGGCGCGAGTCTGCCCCATGGTGGCATCAGTGGCAGCGGCATTTACGTTGGCGAACGTGGCGCCCTGAAGCGCCTCATGGTTGGCAGCAACGCAGCTGTTGGCGAGCGACAATTGTTGCTGGCACGCGTGCCCCGCTCGCCGCTGGTAGAGAGCAGCGCCGTCCAGTTGGATGAGGAGCGCGTTGGTCCCGCACAGCGGCAATTGCCGATGTTACAACAGCCGCTGCTGGACGAATTCAATAGTTGGCAAGTGCCACAGCTCGCTGGCCGCCTCCAAAGGAAGCGTATTTGTCAGGCTGATCTGTGTTGCAACTTTGAGTGGCAGCTGGCAGACTTGCCACGAGTCGAACCGCAGCCGGAGTTCGTTTATCGGCTGGGCGTGTTTGTGGGGCAGCGTCGCTACGAGGAGGCACAGTACAGTGTGGTTCGACTATGCGGTCTCTTTGCCTGCCGCAATGACAGCATCAGCAGCTGCGGTCAGCTGAGCGAGAGCGACACTGCCGCTGTGCAGTTCAACGTATTGAGAATTAACGCTGATTTTGTGCATCGCCCGCGTCGCCTTCTAATGCCCAGCACTCTAAGTGCCTCACTCTATGCCCTGCAGTCCAGTGAAATCGAGTGGCAACAGCATGTTCAGCCGGACAAGAAGTCACATGTGCAGCTGCAGTTGAGAAAGCCGCATGCCCAACTGCTCACCTTTGCTATTTATGGCAACTACTTTGATGAGATACTGCAGCCGGGTGGTGGCGGTGGGGGTGGTGCTGCAACAGCAGTTATGGGTGTGAGTTTGTTGCACTTACTGCTGCTGCTGGTGTTGCTGCTGACAATGTCTTATCATGGGGCTAACCGCTAAGCAAACACTTTGCTGATTAACTTGAGTCCGTGTATCGTTAAACGGATAACGGCGACAAAAGTGGCGACTCGGAATGAGTGGAATGGAACATGGCATGGAAAGAAGCTAAAATCTTGAAATGGAAATGAAACAGGACATATTATAAATGTGCAAAGAACAAACAGAATCTTGGTTCCCAACTTATAACTATTTTAACAATGTGCAGGCCTACGTGTTATGAACATTAGCTTTCTATTACATGGATATCAGTTCTTAAGTCTTTCGTACAAGATAAATGTATACGTACCACGGGTATCTCATTGTTATAAATCCGATTTTTTTTAGTTTTTTTTTTAGGTATTTACTTTTTTTTTATTCTGAGTTAAGATTATCTCTTAGTCAGAAAGTGTATTTAATATATTTTTCATGTGAGGACCTTGAAAATGATTGGTCTGGGTATATGGTATTTTATAAGTTAATTATTAGATATGAATGTATTTAATCAAATTAAATTTATCAATAAATTATGCAGGCAATAATATAATTCGATTTCACTTTAAATTAGTAATAGGTTACTTTGCATTAAAATAGATGGTATATTTGGCAATTAAAATAACTGCACAATTAATCATCGTTAATCGCACAAATAATTAATTTAGTTCACATTCAAATAAGTATATAAAGATCTGGCTATCAAGTTGTATAATAAATCTTGACTGTGCATCAATAATAAATTTCAATTATACATTACAATAATTACTTATCCGACTAATCTGCATATTAATTCAATAAAAGTTGTATAAATATATTCGTAACTTCGTAACGGATCTTCTAAAGAAAATCAGTTTGGTTGTCTTTGTCGCCTGGCAGCTCATTAAAAAGCAAAACGGCGCCTCCTGTTTTGTGAGTGGTTTTTGTGTGTTTAAGTGTTGTTATGGTGTATTTTGTGGTGCATTCCGAGATGCTGCATGCGGCATGCTGCAGTTGATTTTGCTGCTGTTGTTGTTGTTACTATTAAAATAGCGGACAAACTGTAATTAAGTGACGCACACACACACACACACAAAGACAGATGTGTGTAAGCGAAACCACAGGCTTAATTATTTGGTTATCCGTAAATTGATGGTGATTATTGGGAGGTGGATTTTGGGGGTCCCATCGAAAATGGTGTCAAGTTCATGTCATTAAGGTGTGATTAACAAAAATTAGTTGCTGCTTAACACACACACACACACACACACACACACACGCACACACACAAACACACATAGACCACAGAGCAACAGTGCCCCTAACCATGAGTGTGTGTGTGTGCGTGTGTGTGTACTGTGACTGGAAGGCAGCGCTGCCTCAGCCTCCCACAAAAAAGTTTCAGACGGCAGGTGTAAAAGCAGCAAGCAACACATGAAAGTAACTGCGACGCCGGCGTCGCTGCCCATGCGCTCGTGCAGAACGTTTTCATTCATTTCAACTGTTGCGCTCCTCCACACTTGTTAGCACGATGCGACTGGAAAGCCGAAGAGAGACGAAAAGAGGCAGACTGCTTCCAAGCAGTGGAGACCGCACCTGAAGCAAGTGTGTGTCTGTGCGTAGATTGTGTGAGTGTGTAGACTTTTTAGGCGCCATGTGTGCTGGTATGTGTGTGCTGTGTGTGTGTGTGTGTGTGTGTGTGTGTGCTGTGTAGACTGCGTTATATTTGCTTTAAATTATTCAGCATTTAAAATATTTGATGAAGCGCAGAGCAAAAAGCTACTGCTGCGCTTTTGCCAGCTGAAATGCAATTAAAAAGCGCAGCAGCAGCGAAACAGACGAATATACATGCACAAACATACACACACACACACACACACACACACACACACACTAACACACACCGAACACAAATACACGCACACGACGAGCTTCGGCTGGCATTCGTCAGCGCTGCCAGTGGCGCTGCCGTCTTCGACAGCGCAGTCGAAGCCAACGCCAACGTCAAACGCGTTGCGTGGCCGACGTTCGTCGCATTCTGCGACAGCTTTTCGGCGCGCGTTTAACATCCAGTAGGCGTTCAGCCTCCGAGCGGATAACATTGCGTTGTTGTTAGTTCTTGGAGTTAGCAACATTCGTTTCTCACTCAACATTCAACAGCCCCAACTGAAATTCAAACTTCGAGTTCGAGTTCGTTTCTTGAGTCGTGCGTCAAATCAACTAAAGCAAAGCTTCAAAACATTTTCAGCCAGTGGACGGACACACGCTTAAATACAGATATTGTAAATGAAAAATATCAAAAAAAATAAATAAATTAAATAAATAAATAAACCACATATTTTCGAAATTTTGAATATCGTTTTCAGCACGCGCGAAATTATTGGTTGCCTGAAACTCTATCAAAAATAGTAGTTCCTCTTTTTTCTGTTTTTTTTTTATGTCTTTTTTTTGTTGTTGTTCTTGGTGTTAAATATATACTACAAGTTAAACCAAAAATATAAAACAAAAGCCTTTTTGTTGTTGCATCTTCAATTTTTTATGTGCGAAAGAGCGACAGATAAATAAGAAGATAGAGAGATATAGACAACGAGAAAGAGAGAGAGAGAGAGAGAGAGGAAGAGAGAGAGAGAGAGAGAGAGACAAAAGTGCAAAGAGTGCAACATCAATTGCAATAAAGAACAACAAAGAAAGAGCAAAAGGTAAATAAAATTTTGTAATTTTTCAATATTTTCATATTTTAAAAATTAATGAAAACAGTGTGAATAAAAGATCTGATGTGAATAAAATTTGGTTTTGTGTTATTTTATTTTCTTGAAAGTGCCTTGTAACAAAATTTGAAGGTCAGTGATGGAAAATTTGTGTGGGTGTTCTTGCAGTGCGTGCATAATTGTGAAGGACCGATCCAAATGAAGATGGAGTGAGTTGAAAAGAAAAGTGAACTGAAGCTGAAACTTAAACGGCTGCCTTGCCAAATGCAGTTCACTTTAAGTTTATTACAACTTACAATTTTTAGTCGTTATACAAAACATGAAATGAGTAAAATAGTGTTGTAAAGTTTTATGTTTTCTGCGTTTTAATTTAGCGTATAACATATTTAATGTATTGTTGAAGTTAAAGAAGTATTTATTTTTATACAAAAAGTTCTTAAAATGATTAAGTTTGTGAAAATTTTGATCATTGATATGCGTTTAAAAACATGTGTTGAAAATCATGTATTCTTGCAAATGCTATAAATGCCGTACGGTTAGAACGTATTGAAGGAGACACATCCATGTATATTTATATATATATATATATATATATATATATATATATATATTAATTTATTTATTATAGCATCACTAGTCGAGTCAATATATCCATATCCGCCTGTCTGTCAGTTTGTCCATATTTAAGCCTTTATGCAAACTTGTCTCTCAGTTTTAAAACTTTGTTGACGAAACTTGGAATATATTAATGCTAAGATATTATTTTGGCAAATAATAGCTAAATATATGTGAGCATATTGAAGCTTTAATTTAAAGTGATATTATGCAGCAGAAGTTTCTTGAAAATTCCTTTTAATACCAATCAGCATATTAAATTTCCTTTAATTTACATTTATAAAATTTGTCAAATTGGCAAAAAGTTTGTGCGCATCTCTTCATTTATTTGCTCATTTTCGTTATTAGTTTGACTTCTGTTTTTCATGCTCTTTGGATTTACTTTTGCTAAACAAAGTTTTTCTTGTAATTTTGTTTTTTGCATTTCTAATAAAACGCTTTCTTTTTGTAGCTAATAAAACGCAGCGTTTTCCACTTATATATTTTTATTATGTATTTTAATTTAAACTTTGTCTCTGCTTTTCTTTTTATTCATTTTCGGCATCTTTTTCTCTTCCCCTTGTAGTTTGCTCTTGTGTTAACATTTATTTTTTGGGGCACTTCCGTTATCATTGCCCAACAACTGCTTATCTGCTGCTTGCCTCAATTGAAGACCCTAAAGATTTCCGCCACGGACACAGCTGCTCTGTGGCGCCATCTGTTGCTGCGATTCGTTACATTTCGTCTTTTTTTCTCATATTCTTTATTTCTTATTTTTCTTCTTATTGCCCGCAACTGATTTGCACAGTCTGCGCTCAATCTTTCAATAATTTATGTACTTTTGCCTGCATCAAATCAATTTTGGCAAACTGTGCGTATGATTAATATTTAAAAATATGTGAAAAACAAAAAGCAGAAAATTAAATCAAAACAATTAGGAAACGTTGCAATCGAAAATCTAACGACTTCGCCATACTCTATATTAGCTATAAAATTCTTAATAGTTGTGATTCAATAATTACATCCAGATAGTAATTAAAATTGTTAACAAGTCATACAGATATAATTTTTTTAAATAAGGAATTTTTGACAACTTTAATTGCCATTACGTCACATTGAAATGTGAAAAAAGTATTTACTTAAAATAAGTGATATTAAAAAAAGAAAATGTGTGAAAGCAATGCGAAATGAGAGCAAAAATCGCAAGTGTTTTTTTTTTTTTTGGATTGAGACCTATGAAAAGACGAAAAACGCTTGCTGGCACCTCCGACGCTGTGCTCCATTGTTTTTGCCTTAATTATTGACCAAACGGCATTAAATTTTCAAGTATTTACTAAAGCTAAACAAAACACAACAAATCTACAACAACAATAATAACAACAACAACATTAGAAAAATATAAAGAAAAATTCTTTTGGTCGATTTTTGCTCGATAATTCACTAAATAAACTCGAAACGGCAACTGTTGCCCGTTACCTCCCACCAACCCCTTACCCATTAGTGCACACGTTGATATTTCTTTCGAGATGTGTGTATTTGGACCATGTGCCGAAAACAGTTTTCAGTCAGCTTCGATCGCCGAATGGGGCTATATAATAGTATAGATTGTAGAGCGGGTCTCCAACCAGTCAAGCATAAGTATTAATATGTATGTATTCATACAAATGCAGTAGTCCAGCATTTGGCAATCGACAGTTTAAATACATCTACATTCATAAATATGTATGCATATATATATGTATAAGCCTCTATATTAAATAAACTTTTCTCTGAGTGTATATGAATATTTATATATATATATATAAATATATATATATAAATATATATATAGTATATATAGTGATATACACAAATAATTGTGTTGTTATGCAGCTAATGAATTGATTTGAAAGCCATTCCGCCAGCATATTTACATAAACAATGAACTTGTTGTCGTTGTTTTTGTTTGTTTGTTTGTTCTAATGAACTTTAAACTTTACCGATTGGAAGAAATGCTACGGAAAATGCGCGCACAAATTTCCGTTTTCCAAAATTTTCAAGGGGATTGGTATTGGGTTAGGGGAACATGGGCAAATTGAATTAGCCGTAAATGTAATACGCACAATAAAGAAGAAATGCCAAGAATTGTGTATCTATTTGTATATACATACAGATGTATTGTGTATATATTATGTATGTATATATACATGTATATATATGTACACAAACAAAATATATATGTCGATATCTGTCCGACAAACAGACAGCGACATGTAAACAGAGCCGAGCCAAAGGTAACAAATGGATTTGCAAATAAATTAACTGGCGGTCAATTGTAAACAGTGAGAGAAAGAGAGAGAGAGAGAGAGAGAGAGAGAGAGAGAGAGAGAGAGGAGAGAGAGAGAGAGGAAGAGCGACAAAGGGAGCGCAATAGAAAGAGAGAGAGAGAGAGAGAGAGAGAGAGAGTGCATTGCACTGGTTACGGCTGGATATGCGCGGGTGGTTCAAGTATTATTTTCCGCGACTTAACTCGATTTGATAGTGTAATTTGTGTTTCGAGAACCGATTAAATATGTATAAAAGGGGTATCGTAAAGTTGTTGCAGCCTAATAGTTTCTTAACCAGTAAAGTTCGATACTGAATATTAAATATTGAGGACAGACGCTGACATTTCTATTTGTATCAAAATTCTTAGTCGCAATATTAATTTTTAATTTCTCACTTTGTATGCATTCGAAATGTGCTTGTGTATTAGTGGCACGCTTTCGACCACATAAGACCGTTAAGCTCTGCTTGAAGCTCTGTACGTGAGTTGGAAAAAGTTGGGCAATAATGTGGAAAAAATCTGTGCAGCTGCGGAAACAAAAATTGTACTGATATTTAACTATGCAAGCATTATTAAAATCTGCATGGAGTCTATTGGAAACAATGGTCTAATGCATGATTAAAAGTGTATTTGAAAATAAAGCAAGGCATTTGAAAACCAACATATTTAAAAATTGGTTTAGTTTTGAATCAGGGTTGTATGCTTTTTAAAACTGCCCTCGAACAAGCGAGAGCAGGTAAGGTGCAGCAGTTTCTGATCTAAACGCTTTAATATTTGGTTTGATACATTTCGTGGTTTTGGTCAAGGTAAAATTGTAAAACTAAGGCAGTGGCTTAAAGGTATAAGGAATTAATTATTTAACAATCAACTGAAGGCACAGCGGCTACGCTTCGGTTACATTGTTTCTGTTTGTCACCACAAGTATGCTCTACAAGAGAGTGATAAATATAATGAATATGTCTACAAATAAAATGCATACACTCCCAAGACCGTAGTAGTTTTCCACAAAGTTCATGCTTAAGCTCTGCTACAAGAAACAAAAAGGAAAATGAAAACAGTTTGGGTTGGGTTAAAACTTTCGGCAGACTTTGAGAAACTGAACGGAACTTTGGAAGAAATGCCTTTTTTGATCAGGAGTTGGCTTCTATATGAATACTGTATTCAAGTTTTGAAATATGAAACACAGTCTTCTCTCGAGATCTCAGGTGAATTTTGAATCGCATATTTTAATAGTAGAATAGAGGGTATCTGCTAATCGAGCACATTACACTGTTTTTTTAAATATGTTGTTAGCTTTTCTGTTCTGTTTTTTTTATTTTTGGTTTTTTGGGAGGCAGGCGATTTGAAGGACGGCGGACAACCCACAAGCATTTCAATTAACGTCCCATGTGGTTCGCCGGGCTATGGAGAAGTTTGCACTAAATGCGGGTAAGGGGTGTGTGTGGAGGTAGTGGCGGGGGGATGCGGTATGGGAGAACACAGACGTTCCGTATGGACTAAATGCACTGCTAGTTCAGCTAGGTTACCCGAGAGGCAATTCATTAATTACACAATTAGAGCTTGCATTCAAACGGGCGACGGGGGCGGGGTGGTCTCTAGCCAGTGTTGGCTAAGGTGTAGTCGAGAGGGGCTTGTGGGTGGTGGGATTTCAGCAGCTACACAGCAATTCATGGAAAATGTTTTTTTTTTTTTTTTTTTTGCTGCTGCTCTGCTTGTATTTTTTTTTGTTTTTCCCCCTAGTATTTTCATTTTTTTTTTCTCGATATGCGAAATACAGAAAGTTTACCTTGAAATATGCCATGTCATTTTGCCAGTCTCCTCCATCCCCCTGCGCCACTGCGCATCAGTATGCCAGTGAGATATGCCGAATACTCAATGGACATCTTGTTTGCCATATCTGTGAAAAAAAGACACGATTACAATTGGCAGCTGAGCTGCAGTCGTTGTAGTAGTTGTCAAAACATTTGAAACGAGTACAGAAAATGTATATAACACTTGATGAAGTAGAAAGCGAAAGTGAACCACTGTGAAATATGAGAATGAGCATGAGTATAAATTACTAACAGCCAAAGGATACTAGAGAATTACTTGACTCCTCTCAATTGCAAAAAACCCTTAAGGCAGATACCTATCTGTACAATAATGTTCTTGAGAAATTGGCAAGTTTCACAAATTTCATTATATTTCACTCTCAAGTTGCTTACATTTCCGTTATGTTTAAGTGGAGTGCAGATTTTTGAAATCTCATTTTTGCCCCATTGAATTTAATGGCTAAGTTCGCTTCTGCTTGTAAATTGAGTTGATAAGCTAGATCCCGTTAGTCTTTCGTTAAATGTTGAAATTGTGCACCACTTGAGCTCTACACTTTCTGTACTGTCTGATAACCATTTCAGACACAAATTCAACCAATCATATACGCACACACACTCGCACACCCACCCAGGGCAGATGGTGCTTCTGATTGGATAAGCGTGTTGCATTCTGTTGACCGTTTCGACTTGAATGTGTGTGTGTGGGTTGCTGCTTGTGTAATCTGTGTGCTGTGGGCTGTGTGCTGCCTTGCTCGTGTCCCAGATGCTGATGGAAGGACTACATTTTGTCTCAGCAAATTCAATATGACAGCGCATTTCCGCTTTCAGTTAAATGATGCAACATGGCAGCCCAGTTCCTGCCATCCGGTGCACGCAGAAAAATGTGTATGGAAATGGAGAAACGTGCAGTTCATAAGAAAACTGTAAAGTACTCGACTCGACCATACCAATCAAGTATACACAAAACAAAATAAATAATAAACAAGTAAGAGTGCTGTAGACGAGTGAACTCGACTACAATATACCCTGAACCCAGTTATTAAATATATTCAATTATTATTGGCAAATTCCCCCATTCCCAGATTTCCTCCAAAATGCGAGCAGCTCTGCGCCCTCTGCCGACAATCTTGTCAAACACGCAATCGTAACGGGGAATACGCACAAAAACATATCGACACTCGCGTCGATTATCATGCCATCTCTTTCTTCATATATATATATATATATATATATATGTATAAATAAGAAGACTCTGCCTTTAAAGTTGTGGCATTTATTTCTATCGGAAATTTAAATGTGTCGATATTCGATAAGCGGAGGCAGTTATCGATAAAAATAACGCAAACTCGATCTGCGCCGGGTATACGAGAACCTATATTCCATTTGAATTTGAAGTCTGTAGCTCTTATTTATCGACGAGATATCTGTTGAACGTTTTAGGTCGAGTAGTTTTAATTGTAGGTTCAGTTGGTGAGGAAGCAGTTGAGTAGCGCCCTTAAAGCAAAAAGTTCTTGAAGTAACTGTACTTAACTGGGCTTCAGAGTATTTGCAGCTGAGGTACACTTTGTTTGTTGTCAGTGTACACTGTTCCTTTGCCTGCCACACTGTGTTGCGGGGCATCTGTCTCTCGGTTGGACAGCACGTGGACAGCTGCTTTGTTGACCGTTGCAAACAGTGGGTGGCGTGTGGTGTGTGTGTGAGTTGACGCTGCCATCAGCTACAGTTTACACGCCCACATCCCCTACCCCTGGCCTGTATCCTCTACGCCTACTCGACCCCAACAGCCATATTCCATATTCTTGTTTGTTATTTGCCATTGCATGTGCGGCCATGTGTAACTGTTGCTGTAATTGTAACTGTAAATGCTTGGCATTGGCCCTGGCAGCCCCCACCCACCATTACCCGCACCTGGCACCCCTCGTTTGCAATTACATTTTGTGTTTATTTGCGGCTTCTGCTTCAATGCGAAACCTCCTCTGAAAACTTTGCTTTCTTTCTTTTGTCTGCCTAAGCTCATTTTCGAAGAGGAGAAAGGCGGAAATGGGCCTGTGGGGAGGGGGAGGGGTTTGGGGTTTGGGGTGTTGGTTCAGTTGCGTAGCTTGGCACGCGTTTTGTTAACCGCGAATACATTTTAATTAGCAGCTAAAATATTCAAACTGAAAATTGGCCTTTGCCCCGCGGCCAGGGACAAGAAGTAAAACCCAACACGAGCCGTCCAAACTCCGTGGCATCTAAATACACCTGTGTGTGTATGTATATGTATATGTGTGTGTGTGTGTGTGTCTGTGTGTCTGTGTGTGTGTGTGTGTATATGTGCAAAACTTTTTGGCAGCCAACCCGAATCCAACTGTAGCTATGAATTTTTCAAGCGTATCCCCTTAGAGAGCCATGTATTGCTTTCTCTCTCTCTCTCTCTCTCTCTCTCTCTGCCAGACGAGCGTTCTCCCTCTAAATGCTTGTGGAAAATATGTCAGCAAAATGTTTAAGCTGCCGTTGCCAAGGCAGGCAGCCCATGAATTTTAATTTACGGATTTTTTACTCGAGTTGAATTCCTTTTGTATTTAAATGTTTTTCGCGGCAGATCAAACAAAATGGCGTCCCAAACTTGTTTGTTCTGAGCAAATATTTATGCAGCAAATATGCTCAAAATACTCACATACAAAATTTCAGCAGGAAAGCAACCACAACACCCAACTCCCCAATATATTCACTCTCTTGTCAACCTACCTGGCTAAGTTTCAATTGGAGCTGAGCAAAAGTTTCAAAATGCAGGCAGTTAATTAAATTTAACTGACAATTCAGGGGTGAGAAAGAATAAGAGACAGAGATAGAGACAGAGAGAGAGAGAGAGAGAGAGAGAGAGAGTATTTAATCCCCAACCCTTAAGTAAGCATAACTGATAATGTGTAACGCATCAAGTTGCATCAAATCTGAATAATTATTCACATGACAGTAATATGTAGCTAATCAATGGATGCCAGAGGGCGAAGTGGGAGTGGCTGACAAAGAGGATTACAGTGGAGCTTAAAGCTAGAAATTAAAGTGAATAAATAGATGGAGAGCGAGACGCTCTCAATTTTTAAAATATATATCACACAGAGAGCGAGCGATAAATTAAATGGTATTATGACCCAAATCCTTTTAAAGTCCGCGAAAAGTATTTTTTTTATATATATTATTTTCAACACAATGTTTAAGTCCAGGCAGAGGCTGGCAGTCAGTCATGTTGTGTATGGGGCACCCGGGAAACCAATTCGCCGTAGAAAACGCTTTGCTTATCAAATAATAATTTTGTGAATGTATTGCAAAGAGTACCTTAAGCCGTGTTATATATACAATATCTTTTTTTGTTTGCTCATGTTCCTTTTAAATGACCTTCGCAGTTAACTGTTTTGAATTCTTACTGATCTTGAGTGTTCTCAAACTTGTTTTCCCATGCTCCGATTCATATAATCTGCAGCTAACTTCATAATAATATGCTCTTTCATTTCCCATTACCTTGGATAATACTGTTTTGCTTTCTATTGTTTTAAATGGTCTGATTTGTACTGATATTTCAATATCTATGTATCGTTTTGTGAGTGAATCAAGAGGACACAAATGGAATCATTTTAATTTGCTGAATAGACTCGCGTATCCATAACTGCAAATTAATAATAGATTTAACTTCCATATGGGACATAAAGAGACATAAAAAAGAAATGCGCAGAAACAATGGAAAGCGTTTAGTAGAGGAAATTTTCACGCACCACCTCCTCGTCAGTCTTTGTAGCACTTGGCATCATTGGTTGACCATATTTTGACAACTGTTACCGCAAAAAAAAAAGAAAAAAGTAGAACTAAAAATAACATAAAAAGGAGCCACGAGTCGGGCCCGTGGTTGGGATGGGGCATCTGTGGTGCAGAGAAAAGATGAACAAGAAAAAAAAAAAATTGGTTGGGCAGCTGTGGCCTGTGGTAAGCGGCATGTGGCAACAACTTGTGGTTATTGTTGTCAGAACTTTTGCTTTTTGCGTACTTGCGCCACTTGCAGACTGTTATTTTAACCAGCGTCATATACATTTGTGTGTGTGTGTGTGTGTGTGTGTGTGTATATGAATGTGTGCTATGCCAGAAGCATTTGCTTCATTTGTGGGTATACACACTAGCAAACAGCTGCAACGGACTTCAACTGTATACAGTAAAAGAGAGTCTCAAAATCAGGGACATGTCAATAATTAATACACATAAGGTAGTCGCAGTCTAAAAACAAATTGGTGGTCGAAGGACTATTCAAAATTGTATCTTTTCGAATATGGGCAAATGAATTATGTAATTTAATGTTCATCTGAGTTGTGTATAAAAAGATGTTGCCTACTTTTAGGCGAACGTGTTGTGCTTAAAATGAAGAGCATTAAAAGCATTCGTTGCGCTTTCTCGTTTGGAATCTTAAATGCTGTAGACACATGCACATACAATACACACACACACAATACGCATACACAATACACACACACACACAATACGCACACACTTATATATACTCAAAAACAAAGAATATCCTCGAAATGCCTTTGCCGCAAAAACATTTTTGAAACTCGCAAATCGAAACTGATACGCAACTGCTGTGTGTGTGTATGTGTGTGTTTGCGAGTGTGTGACAGTCACATACACATGGCTCTGCTTACTTCTGCTATGCTCCCAACAAACCATTTGCAAGCTTTTCAATTTCCTTCATTTTGCGCTTGTTGTCGAGGGCTTTTTTTGGTATTTGTTGTTCTTTTATTTTTTGCTCTTTTTGCTTATGTTTTGCTTTTGGGCTAACTTTGTTAACCGCTAGCTGGCATGTGGGTGTGTGTGTGTGTTTGAGTGTGTGTGTGTCACTGTGGTTGTGGGTGTGCGTGAGTGCGTTGGCATCTCGTTGGGACAACTGTTGCCACAAGGACACGCTTCCCCACGCATATTCCTTGTCTGCTTGTTGATTTCTCTGTCAGCTACCCTCTCTCATCGCCTCTCCACCTATCGCTCTTGCTGTCGCCCCCTCTCAAACAATTTAATTTGTTGGCAGCAATATCAACACACAGCTACGGAGAGAGAGAGCGAGAGAGAGAGAGAGAGAGAGAGAGAGAGCCTTGCCTAGAAAGTAGCTGAACTTGTTAAGTACACCCGCCCCCTCCCCCTCCTCCTCCCCCACCACTCCCCTTTAAAGAGCAGTTCCCCATCTCATTTGCTATCTGTTAGATGCAGTTGTTTCTTTTCCTTGTCAACCTAACTTTACCGTTGCATTTCTCTTATCCCACTAACAACCTCTTTTAAAACGAAAAAAAATCTTAAAATTATTGGTTGTCGTCTGCTAAACTTTTTCCTCTACCGTTAATGTTATTGTTGTTGGTCTTATTGTTTATTACCTGTGCGCGATGCTGAGTGTTTTGTTTATTGCCCCCGAGCCAGCATATCGAAACGAGCAAAGGTAGCATTTTAGCTCAGTGGGTGCGAGCGATGACAGGTGGGGTATTTGCCAATGACGCTATGAATTTATTGACTGCCAGTGCCAGACTGGTTCTGAAATGTATAAATACTATTGAACCAGCAGGCTAGCGAACTATGCTCTCGTTTTATTCTGAAGAGGCACTTCAAAAAGTAGGTTCTGCAGGCAAAGGGTTTGAGTGACTTTGATACAAAATAAGACAAGGGCAAATCGAAGCACCGTTATAATTATTTTTAAGTGGTACTAACTATAAAGAGTAATAAATCAGTGAGTAAATGTTAAAGTGCGCAATTCCCAAATATTGTTTATAGATGATTTAAACAATCTATCTTTCTATATATCGTTTCAATTTTTACAAAAATCCAAAAATTAGTTTCGTTTGAAAGAATGCAAGATGTCTGTGGTTGGGAACTATTCAAGGTTCCTTGTCCTATCCAAATGAGCTGATATCACTATCATATCAAATATTCAACCTGCATATTATATATACTTATGCACATTTATTCTAGTCAATGCAACCTTGCAAATGTTCCAACGTCATTGATGAAAATAACAGTACAGAGAGTAACAAAATGATATATGTATTAGGAAAATAGAAGATTTTGTATATTCTTTTTCGAAAATATCCAAAAACCTTAAATAAATAAATATCAATCGAGCTCTTTATTCAAAGTCTTAACGCTGAGCTGTTTGCAAATGCCATTTTAGCCAATAAATGAAATTGACAATCGGATTCACTTTCAACGCAAATGTAAATACATACCTATATATTTGCACCTCTATTTGCGCCCCGGCCTTTAGTCTCTATCACATTTTGGCCCCTCTGGGAATACAATTTCAGCATAAACTCAAACAACGACAACAATTGTAATTGAGCATTAACATAAGCTGGCACCCAACAGCCCCTCGTCCTTTGTCTCGCTCGCAGATGCCCTCAGGCAGCGCTGCCCCGTCAGCTCTACCGCCTAAAATCAACCATGCCCCCCCCCTCGCACACCCCATTCCTGTCTCAAACCCTTGTATTAAGCCCCATTTCAATTTTGGCTCCTCTTTTCATTTGAATGTTTCATTTGAGCGTCAATTTATTGAATTTTAATTAATTTTATTATCAGGGGGATGTTGAATGGGGTGGTGGGTGTGGTGTGGTGTGTGGTGCGATGGTTGTTGGCAGTGGTACTTGGAGCGTAAAGCTCTTAATGATACCATCGCGCCACGCCCACTCGACTGTTAAATGGGGCGTAGATATGCGAATTTTATACAAATGCGAAAAATTATGGAAACTGTTCTTGTTTTGACGCATCAACATAAAAACAAATGTGCGCGGCTCAGCGGGGTTTGGGGCGGCGCATAACGGAAGGGGAAGTAGGTTTTATTTTTTTGTAAGTTTCACCTGCAGCCAAGGTCAGAACAGTTGTTGGCCAGGGGCTCAGTCAGTAGGAGGCTCATTATGCCAAGCCTCCGTACAACTGCTTAGCGATAGAGACAGATAGACAAGTTTAGGAATCGAGCAATTTGACAACTGGTTTCAATACAGAAGAAAATAAGCTTATAAATAGTTAAGGATTAGCTGAACTTAAGGATTAGAGAGGTGTAACGAGAAGCTAAGCAACATGTGAAGCTTATGATATTTCTGGTCCACCTTCAATTCTCGTCTACTGCTGTTAAGTTACTTGTTCTATCTACCCTCTCGCTAGTTACCTGTTCTATCTACCCTCTCGCTAGTCACTACTCGTTATTTGTTAAATACTCGTTAACCGATTTTCGTTACTCGCTACTCTCTAAATGGTACTATTTTCTTATAAGTTAACCTTGCTCGCTTCAAGCCACTTGCTTTTGTCCTTTCGCTACTCACTTCTCGTCGCTCGCTATTTGCTACTCGCCAGTTCTTGCTTTATATTATTTAAGCGCTCCTCGCTTCCCGTTGCATTCAAAAAACAAAGAACTATTGCAACTAGTAATAAAGAAAACTGGGCCATAACGCAGCGGACTGTGGGTGAAGAAATTGTTTTGTTTTTTATTGCCTATTGGGCTGTGGAGAGACGGAAGGTTGTCGGCCACTTAAACTCGATTTGTCGCCATCACGTGGCCAATTAGCACGCAATGCACATAAAAACAACAAGAGAGGAATATAAAACAAACAAGAAAATGGAAACAAAAGACCAAAATAGCAACAAAAAAATAGAATAAATAGAAGCAAAAAGAAATAAATAAATAGCAACACGTCTCCACCGCTTCCCTCTGATTCCTCACCCTCAGCCCTACTGCGTTGCATGTCTGTTGGCCATTGGATTGGACGTGTTGGAAGCACTTTTGGGGGCACTTCAATCACTTCATCATAACCCGAATTCCAGGGAGAAACGTAGGCAACATAAAAACGCCAAATGAAAATAAGCAAATGAAATTGGGTATAAATGGGTTGAAGACAGAATGGTTGGAGAAAGAAGTGGCTATTCAGTTCAGGCTTACAAATTGGCAATATTATGAGAGACGTCCGAAGGGGCAAAGGAAGAGCAAGCAGCAATGTAACGAATAAAAATTGAGTGGATCGCCTGACGTGCGCAAGTGGAAAAGGTATTCTATATTCAAGAGTTGAAGAAAAGGACATGAAAGAATTAAAGGACTTAACTGAAAGTCAAAGAATCACAATTGAAATGAATGAACATCACTTAGGAAAGGTTAGTGGTAGGAAAAATGCTAACAAACTTAATATAACAGATAAAGCCAGGTAACTATGCAGCTAGACAAAAATACAGACACTGAACGAGTAGAAAGAGACTTCAAAAATTGAAAAGGCCTTGAACACAACAAAATTATTAAGAAAGAGAATCTGCTGTATAACGAAAACAATTAATATGAAAATAAGAAGTATGAAATTATAGAACTTTCACTTTAAAGGACATGCTTAAGATGCGATTTGATAAAATAAGTAAAGAAAAAAATCTTGTATTTAATTGAATGCATCAAAATATGTTAATGTATAATATTTTTACAATTCCGTCAGCAACTTTCCGCTTTAGATTGCCTGTAAGATTGTTTTTAAGAGTTAAACTTGATATTTGTCGGCTTGTTGACCAATCAAGTGACCACAAAATGTGTTTGCGGTTCATTGAGCCCATAAAGTGGTCAGCAATATCCATTCGACTGCACTACCCTTTGCCCATGGGCGTCATAGATTGCATTTGTCTGTGTCCCATTGCGAAACTGTTTCTCTTAAATTTCCCCTTCTCTATGCTGCTTTTCTTAACCAGTTTTCACAATTCTCTCTTTTGTTTCTCAAATTGTTTCGCTGCCACCAAGTATGCCATGCGGCATCCGGCATTTGGCACTTGTTTTTTAGACTTGCCTCAACTTCCGGCACGACAAACTGCCAGCTGCCCGCTGCTTGTTCTCTCTATCTGCACCGTCCCGCCCCTCTCCCTACTCATCGCTCACACCGCTTTGCAGCACATTGAAAATGCCGGCAAATTTACGCGAATTTCCGCTTGACGGAAATGCACAAAATGAAATTGAAAGCAAAACGCGAAGGCTATGCAGGCAGAGCTGTAGAATGGGTGTGTGTGTGTGAGTGTGGGTGCGGGTGTGTGTATGGCACACAATGAACAACGACAACTTAAGCTGTCATCATCACATGGACAACAGTTGACAACAACAGCACAGGGATATTAAAGCAGCTTGCTGACCACCTTAACAATCTATCCTTATTCCTATATATGCCTCTCCACTTGCATTTAGAAATTTATTCTTAATTATTGCTTTACTTTCAATATGCAGTTGTACAAATTGTGCATTTTTTATAATTTTACAGAGGTTTTCACCCATTTCTTTTGCATAATCCACCACGCAAAGCTAAATAGGAAGAAGCAGAAGAAGTCAATTATATCAAAATGCACGCACAGTTGAATATAAATAGTGTTTATGCAAGTGCAGTGTGACCGCCTTTTGTGTGTAACTACAGAAGCCACAATAACAATTCAGTTTAGGCGCTTAATGGGCGCCACTCAAAAGTATGCAATGGAAATTGGCACGGAATGGCAAGTCATTTGAGAATGAGGCAGCAAAAAACAAAAATAAAATGGAAATAGGCAAGGAGAGAGCAGTGTGGAGTGTGGAGTGTGGAGTGAGGAGAGAGTAGAGAGCAAAGGGGAAGGGAGAACAAACCAAAAAAAAAAGAAATGAAAAGAAGCTTGTCATAAGCAAGTCAATTGGTCGCTTGTCGGCGACGAAATGTATCTAAAAGTTATCCGCTAAAGTAGTTTCACAGTCAATGGAGGGGGGTGAGAAGGGGATTTGTTTCACAGCTTACAACAATTTGATGCGAGCAGCAGCAGTCAAGCAAGCAACAAAAACCAAACGAAACAAAACGAGAACAACAAAATGTTGCTCATATTGCGCTGAGCATGGCAAAAGCAAAAGCTAAAAGCTAAAAGCGAAAATGAAAATGAAAAGCAGCTGCAAACGTCGTCGTCAACATTTAGCTTACCTACAAATAGAGGTAAGGCAGGGGGAGGGGTTGTGGTGGGTTTAGAGACAACTAACTGTTACTGTAACTGTAATACTTTAAGCCTTTACGCAGACGACGAACACAGCAGTCGTCGTCGCAGTAGCAAAAGGAAGCACAAAGCCGGTGGAGAGGGAGAGGGAGATAGAGAGGGAGAGGGAGAGGGGCACCGAAGCCGACCGCAGGCGACAACCGCATAATGCAGTGGGGCGACCGCGTTGCGAACAGCGACGTCAACGTTCGCGTCGACGTCAACTGCTGCTGTGCTATTTTATGCCACGTTGGCTAAACACTAAAAGTAGGCAAACAACAGAGGAGAAACAACAACAACAAAACTACAACAAACAGCAACAACAACAACAACAACAACGAAAAGGAGACTCATATATAAGTATGAGAAGCAAAAACAAAAAAAAAACAATAACAGGATCAAGCTGGTTAGATGCAGGAAACGGCAGCAAGCATATGCTCGACTTAAGGCATACCCTTGCTCAGTAAGTGAAGCGGGCGGGCTCAAAAGTTGGAAAGTTGGACAGAGAGAGAGAGAGAGAGAGAGAGAGAGAGAGAGAGTAAATGATATATGTAACTCCTCGTTTGGAGTTGAAAACGAGTTGATTTCACAGATGTCAATAATAATATGTTAATAACAGTTGTAATCGCTAATTGTATTATCGATAAACATGCACATTTATCGATATGCGCGCTTTTGGTGCCTATAAGACTTAGGACTGAAGCAGTGCATCACATACAATATACTTTTGAAGTCCTGCTAAAGGGTATCACAAAGATTTGCACAAATAAAACTGAGCTGAGCATTTCAAGCGGGTCGAGATGCGGCCGAGCGAGAGAGAGGAGAAATGGGAAACAAAGAGAGAGAGAGAGAGAAAGAGGGACAGAGAAAGAGGCACAGAGAAAGAGTGAGAAACAGAAAGATAGAGCGAGAGTGAAAGCAAAGATGAAAGTTTCCTCGGACAAGCCGAATGCCAAACTGAGTCTGAATCCCTAATCCAAGTCCCATATATGTGCGTGTATTTGGTTGCATATGTTGCCACTTCACTTACAACATTGACCATGACACCCCACCAATCAACACCACCACCTTCTGCCTTGACCGACTCCCTTCTCCCCCAGCTGATGGCCACTTGCCGTGCGGTGGCACATAATCACATTTTGCGCTAGTTTGGAATTTCGCTTTGAGCAAGTTGTTAGACATGCGCTTCCGCTTTACGCTGTTTCCGCTTCCGTTTCCGTGTGCCGTTTTTTTTTTTTTTTTTCTTTGCAACAGCGGCCCAGATGCTAAGCTCGGACTGGGCCACAGACTTTATGCGTGTCAGATTTTCATGGACACACACGCAAGACATATAAAGGGAAGCAGAAAGTTACCCACCCCAATTTGGGGGGGCTGAGAATGAGCCTGGTAGCCAGCCACATGTGCGCCATAACTCAAAGCCAGAAGCATTCTGGCCCGCCGCACTAACTCCTCGATTTGGGCAACTGCTTGCAAAAAAAAACTGCATATGATTTATTATGCCACACTCAGTTGTCCATTGCAAGACCAACCCCACCACGACCGCATCCCAAGAGGCAAGAATAGCTGGCCAATTAGCTGGCGCTAATGATCTTAAGTAAAAGCTCTCGCTGCACATCCTCCACTAAAATTATTAGCGCTTATCGCTCATTAGCCAACAATTTATTTATATCCGTTTTGGGCTTTTGCTTCAGCCACTTTCTCCAATTAGCTGTGCTCAGTTTTGTTATTGCCTAAAACAGTTGCGTTCTACAAGCGAGTGCACTGAACTATGCTCTTCCTCTTGGCCCTCGTGTTAAGCGTGTTTGTGTTTGTGTTTGTGTTTGTGTTTGTGTTTGTTCTTGTTGTTGTCATTAGGAAGATCGATCCTATGAGAATCAAAGAATCTGATGCATTTGTTCTTATGAACAGTCATTTTTACTTGCACAAACTAAAATTCATATATCTTCCAACTGTTTATTTAACAACTACATCTTCAATTTTGGAAAAAAGTATATATTATTAAATAACCTAAATTAAAGATAATTAAAAAAGTATTCTGCCTAATCTAGCATATTTTATTAGCTTTGTGTGTGATTTATACATAAATTACGAATATGTAATATGAGAATTGTATATGTTTTGATATCAAATAAAATGTGCCCCTTAATATTAGTTGGAAGCTAGACCTCTAAGCTAATTTAACTTATTTTATACTTTAATTAATGGTACCTATTAAAAAAAGGCAAAAATAATGAAGGCAAATCAAATTAAACACACACAGGAAGCAAATAAAATGAAACAAAATAAAAGAGAGAGTTTTGCTAACGAAATGCGAGAAATCTCTGATTGAGTGGCTGGGCATGGCCCAGGGGCGGCAATTAATTTATGAGCCACCCCTCATCGCAAACACACACACACACACACGCACAACATACACACGCACACTCACATTAATTAATTACTGTGATTTCCTTCAGCGCGCGATTTTTTTTTATATATATATATATATAAATATATTTATTCTGTTTTTGTTCTTTTTTTTTGGGTGCTTGTTTTGTGCCGCTGATTTATGTGACTTCGACGGCGCCGCCAGCTGCAACATTGACGGCGACGTCGACAGAGACTGGTGCTTATTAATTTGCCACAACAATCACTGCTGCAACAACAACAACAACGACGACAATAACACAAAAGGTCGCACAATTTGCTTGAAGTAGCTTTGCTTGCTTTAAGGTGATGCAAAGTAGTGAGTGAGTGAGGGTGGGGGGTTTGGGATTGGGGATTGGGGATGTCTGTGGGTTGGTTAGTCCAGGATTGGATGAGGGTTTTTGCAATTTAGCTTAAAGCGGGTCGCGACTTTTATTTCGTTTTTTATTTGGCTCTAGCATAATGCGCTTTGTGTGCGCAACTCGCAATCGAGTGTCTTTGTTCGGCTCTACCACGCCCCTCTCCACCCCACCCCATACCCGTCCCTCTCGCAACGCTCCACCTCGCCCAGCTGCGCTGCCGACAATTGTCAACTGGTAAACAACAACAGACAGTCAAGTTATCCTAAATAAACACATTTTCCAAGCTTCGCAGCGCAAGCAATTTTTTCCGCCTACTAAGTCCAAGCCTCTGCCTCCCTATTCCCTTCCCCACCGATTCAGTTGCGCTTTGTTAGTCTTTGGGCATTCAGCAAACTGTTGCTGCTGATGCGCCCCACACAACAGGTGAGAGTCTGCCCAACTAGCAGATATTCTGCACAGACAGGTACAATTTACAACAGAATTCAAACTCATTTCCCATAGAATTGGGTAGATATGTTAAATAAAATAAGTAAATACAAGTTTTTAGCATAAAAATGATTAATCTTAAGTTATTAATATGTGCAATAAAACAAATAATAAACAAATCGAGTCGAATCTTGTCACAACCCTTTTACGGACAACCCTACAGGGTATAACAAGAAGAGCAGCAACAGCAGCAACCAGCTGGACTCGTTATTCCTTATGGGGGTTGTTTTTAGGGTGGTAGAGACAGGGGGGGGGGGGTGGTGTTGTTGTTGGATGGTAGTGTTGTTGGTGCACGTGTAGGGTGCTTTGGCCGGGCGCAGCTTTCAAATTAAACTCCAAAGAAAAACAAATTAGGCGCCACCGGACAACGTATTTGTCTGATGTTTGTTGTTTGCTTGCTTTGCTTGGCAGCCAGCACTGGAGAGGGGTATGTAAGTGTGTGTGTGTTCGAGGGGGGCCATATACATGCATACATATATAATTGTGGCACAGCAACTGGCCGCTCAACTTGTCGCACGGCTCGTTGCAGACACTTAATGGGCCCTGCTTCAAAATGCTTTAATATTAAGTGTCAGCAGATTTGTCTAAACGCGCTATCTCGTTTGCACCCCCTCTCCCACTCGCTATCTGTGACTCGCTCACACATCTGACTAAAGATTCATATTTTTGTCATACAAGTTGAAAGTCATGCATCAAATTTGAAGTTGAGCCATTTTTCCCCTACTTTAGTTAGTTGTACCAAAGCTTGCTGTGTGGCAGGGGGGGGGGGGGGGGGTAGGGGGGTGTAATAAGATATTGTGATTTTACGGGGCTTTCAAACTTAAGATTAAGTTCTTAATTGCGAGCTGAATTTAAGTACACAATTATAATGTTTGTTTCGTTTGTCTTAACAACTGACAACTAATTTTCATTTCATGTGCGTTTCAAGTTTATTTTTCATCAGGGTTATTTCTTTACCAGCTTTATGTGATACTATGTCGACTATAGCTTAAAAATGTGTCACAATCCCATTAGTTTATGCTGCTGTGGTTATTTGAGTGTTTGCAAAAGAAAGTGATTATTTTTTATTTACATCTAATTTGGAGATCGCGCCCAGTCGTATTATATTTTCCAAGAGAGACTTACCTTGTGCCACGTTCTCCATTTTTGGCATATTTGGTGTTCATTTGAATGCATATTAAACGTTTTTATTTACCTAATCATATAATGAAGCATTTGCCCATAAATCGATTCGGATGTAGCGAAGTGGGAACCGAAAATGCACAAAATAAATGGTGGAACTTGTGTCATTTGCATAATTAATCAACTTTGTTTTCCCTGCAACTCCGTTTGAGTTTATTTAGTGTAAGTGTGTGTGTGTGTGTGTGTGTGTGTGTTTGTGTTTGTGTGTTTGTAAAGTAGCGCAATCTGCGATGTGAATGGATGGACATATGTGGGTCATATACATATGAACACATGTATATTTATAGAAATCCGATTACTGGTCAACACCAGTCCCAGTCCCAGTCGCAGTCTGCAACTTCAGTCCCAACTGAATCCTGTGTCAAGTGCGTACATACACCTCTACAGCACACACACACACACTCACACAGACACATGCATATACATGCACATATATTTGAGTGGGCTCTGCAGCCTATATACAACCCCATTCAGCTCTACCTTTACCCAGCTGTGTCCACGCTGCGTATACGTGTTTTTTTATTTATATTTTTGTACGCAATGACCAGCACATTTTTTTCTGAATACCCGTTGAGCATCCACAGCAATGGGGTATATAAGCACATATATTCCCATGAAAGCTGTTAAATACTGAATAAGAAAGTGCTGCATCCAGGGAAGAATTTGATTTTGCATAACCGTTAAGAGGTAGAAAAGTATAAATATCTGAAATGAATGCGTGGAAATCTAGTAATAAAAATATGAAAAGCACAGCTGCAATGCTAGATATTATCGTGGCTAATTGCCACATTCTTTTTCGATTTCTAAGTGGAAATCATTTTCAGAAGAATACTTTTAAAATACAGAGTGACTTTGTGGTCACAACAATATTTCTTGTTCATATTGCTTCCCATTTCCATTTCCATCTCCATCTTTTTTTTTCTTTTGTTGCTGTTACTGCTGCTGCTGTAGTTGTTGTTGCTGTTGCTGTTGTTGTTGTTGTTGCTGTTATTTAAGTTGGTGTGTCTGCACACACATCAATCGTGGTGTGTGCGTGTGTGTGTGTTTGTTTGTTGTGGCTGTGTGTGTGTCTGTGTTTGAGATGTGTTGTGTTCTTTTGCACATGCAGTATACATGCAAAGGCCGCCGGCAAACGGCTGCCGCTTTCCTCGTTTGTCTGTCTGTCCCTGTATGTCATGCAACTCCCCCCAACCCCCTTCTCTGAACACTCCCCTCAGGTCACTAGCTATAGAGAGAGAAAGAGAGAGAGAGAGAGAGAGAGAGAGACGCACAGCACATTTCATTTTTAATAGTTTTCAGCTCGCATCTAGTTGACGTCGACGTCGACTCAGCGTCAGCATCAGCATCAGCATCAGCGTCGGCGTCGGCGTCGACGTCGTTTCATTTGCCGCTTGTTTACTTTGTAAACTGGGCCTCTTCCCCCTGCCTCCCTCACTACTCGTAGCTGCTATTGCTGCAGCTATTTCGCTCTTGAAAACAACAATGAAAAAACAGAAAACAAACAAATTTGCAGTTTCGCAAACAAAAAACACAACAGAAAAAAAACTATGGGAAATATTTTTTGTTGAGATTTGCGGATTTATGCAGTGCAATTTAACGCCTACAGTCACAGCAGCCACGCCTACGTCTAAGTGTCTTGTTGACACGCGAGTTATGGCCTTTTCATGAACTTTGCCGCCATCAATTGGCATATGGACGCCAGGTGGCGCCACCAAAAGAGCAAATTTCAACCGAAATGTGCTGAAAAATGCGCCAATAAATAAATAGCTAAGAAAATAAATAGAGAGAGGGAGAGAAATAGATAGATAGACCAGTGGCGAGAGAGTGAGAGGGGCATAGATAGGAAGAAAGTTAGAGAGAATAATAAAAAGCAGAGAATAGAAAGAATCGTAGAGGAATAGCTGCAGATGACATAATAAAAGTTTACTTTCAGAGATGTTAAAAAATATTTATTATTACTGCCAATACACAGTTTAATATCAATCATTTCTAAAAATGGGAGAAACACATATTTTCTAATCTATTAATCTTTAGAATACTGACTATATGGGATTGATTTTGAATAAAGATCAGTATTTGTGCCGGAGTGATGGATCCATCTGATTTTTTACACTCTGTTTTAAAACTTTAATTTGGTAGTCTTATTGTTGTCGTAGTTGCCTCAATTGAATGATGTCACACGAGGCGATGCACCATAAACAAACAGAATGACAAACGGTTCACTGTGCATGATACACAAATCATGCAGCACACACACACACACACACACACACTCGCATAGCATAGCCCGATTGCACTTGAGAACCAAAGAGGCAGACAAAAGGCTTAGCGAAGCGTTGCAAGACGCCAAAGACGCATGAGTGGATGCCACCAGCTACATCAACGGCAACAACAGCACCAAAACCAGCAGCAACAGCGATGTCTGAATTGACGCTAACAGCGAGAACATTGCTCAGCATTGAACATTCACACACACACACACACATACATGCAGACGCACATCATCAAACGGAATGAAGAGACTCTGACGAGGTGGCAAGGACACGATTTGTTGCTGCCGACAAAAACAGAATAAAGAGTTCCAAGGCTTAAAAAAATTATTTGTTATCGAACATCTTCTTGTGTCTGTGCATGTATATGAGTGTGTAATTGTGTGTGTGTGTGTGTAAGTGTGACAATCCTGCTTTGTTATCTAGTATGAACATTTCGATGATATAAAAGCTAAGCTCATGTTATCGATAGATAATGCTATCATTTATGGCAGTCTTAAATGCAACTTCCGTTCGATAATTCTCAGTGTATCTTTTGAAAACTCCTATCAAATATCCACTAATTTTATTTACTCTCTTTCCTTTTTTCTCTTTCAGATAGTAAGTTATCGAATCTACAAGCGTTAAGCTATCGAATTGAATTCCAACAGCTTGAAATATTCTGCTCAGTTATCTCAAGTTAGAAACGTTAAAATTGTAAGTAATCCTATAAATCTGTATTTCTGGTACCTTCTGACATCGATAGACATTCATTTAGACATTTGTAATGTGTGGTATTCCTGGAAATGGATGTCCATTTAAGTAAAACAATAAGCTATTTCTTAAATTACTTGTGCATAAATGTTGCCAGACGTAGGTCTAGTCTATGAGTGAACATAATTATCGATACAGTATCGATAAATGTTTATTTTTTAAAGATCTTGAGCATTGTTGAAATGACATTTTTTGTCGCCTGTGCCTCTCCCTGTCATATTAAGTGAAAGTATCTATGAAGCGAAGTGTAAGTACTTGCACAATATGTATATGTGTGTGTATGTGTGTGCGTGTGTGTGTGTGATTGAGTGTGTGTTAATCTGTTCATATTTTATGTCCGCATCATGACATAAAATCAAAATAAAAAGCAAAGCCAATGCAATATGCATATATGCACTTTGATGCTCATGCTCATACTTATGCTTAAACTCAGATTCGCATTCGCAGTCGCAGTCGCATTCGCATTTGTATTCGTATTCGCATTTGTATTCGTTGTCATATTCAGGGTTGTAGACACGAATATCATTTGCATAAAGGCTTAGTCAGCATTTGCATTTATATAGACAGATACTCTTGCCAGCTTGTCTGTGTGCTTGCTGATATTTCTGCTATTGTGAGTTTTGACAATGTTGCCTTATTGCGGCCAACGAGTTGCATCTAATGCAAATGCATAAATGCGATTTATGACAACCCTGGATATGCTCTGGTCCCCCAGCTAGACACCGCCCCACCCCTCCCTCCGCCCCACCCAGTTTTCAGCTAAGACAAACATTGCGCCTTGTTTTTGGTCACTCACACCATACGCAGCTAGCAAACATTTACACACACACACACACACACACCCAACACACATACACACACACGCACATTCAGTTACTTATACGTCATTCATCATTTTGTGGAGCATTTGGCTGTTTGGCACTCTGTCAGCTGGCCCATTAACGAGCCCAAGTCTCACACCGCAACTCTTGGGTGGTTTTGGTCATGTGATATATTTATGATAGGCAACGAGACTTAACCCAACATTTGTCTCCTCTCGCTCTCTGGTTTGTTGTCTGTTTGCCAGCCACACACAACATTCAATAAAAATATTTGATTAATTGTGCAAAATGCACAAATGTTTGCATAGTTTTCGCTTACCAATCGCAGATACTAGATACATGGAGAGACGGAGAAAGATACAGACAGAGAGAGAGAGAGAGAGAGAAAGAGAGAGAGAAAGAGAGAGAGAGAGAGAGAAGGCGAGTGAGTGGGTGTTTATGGTAGGAATAGAAATATATAAGCATGAAAGGAAACTTAATTGAGGCCTCTATAACTGCAATAGATCATTATTAATGCAAAGCCTTTCACTAATTTGAATAAATGTTGGCAAAAGCTAAATCTAGAAGACAGTTGTTTATACTTTGAATTTTGAGTGTACCTTTTTTTGAATTTGTCTTTAACCCACTTTGAAACATTACTGAACAGATTTTGTATAACAGTATCTTGACTGGCAGTGAGTTAAAAGTTAATTGTTCAGTGACAGTTGGTGCTTTATAACCATGTATGCAAACTAAGAATCGCATAGAGAGGCAGCTGATGCTGAGCATCTTTTTAAAATGTTTGCATATTTAATTTATTTATTTTCTGTTCTTTTTTTGTTTTTTTTTTTTGTGCGGCGCAAAGTCAAAGAGACTGAGGGCGAGAGAGAGAGAGAAAGAGATGGAATGAGTATTTCGATTTAAATATTTCATTGGGCAAAGTTTGTTGGGTGGTCCACTGAGTTGGCTGCTCATCTGTTTTGTCAGTTCGTCTGTTGCATTATTCATTAGGGCGGCACTGGCAAAGCCACCTGGTGATGGGACAAGCAACGACTTCCGCTACAGCTAGATGGATGGATGAATAGATGGATGGTTAGGAAAGGGGGCGAAAGATACAAGGAGAACGCGAGGGTTAGAAATGCGGGGAATCGGAAATTGCAAGCATGACCAAATAATGACTTTTACACACACACACACACACACACACACACGCACACACACACACTCTGCCAAAGCAATTTGGAGAAAAAGCAGCAAAGCAAAATTGCTGTTTGGTGTATGAACGGTTAGGGTATGCAGGATGTCTGCTTGATAGCTGGCAAAATCAGCGCACTTGTCAAACATGTTGATAGACACTTGAAAGGCAAAGGCAAAAAGGCTGTCGAGACAGGCAAAAGCCTGGCATGCCAAAAGCCAAATTGCTTTCCAAAATACATGTTCATAATTTGTATTTTATTATTTTTTTTTACTCTTGTCTTGGGTTACTCTGTAAAAATGAATGTACAGCGTAGTATGCGTACTTTGACAAGGCTCAAGAAACATATTGCAATTTTAACAATAATTATTAACAAATAAATATGTTTACTTATAGCACATTGTTACAGTGGACGACTGGTAGATAGGCAAATACTTTGATTAAGGGTATCTCTTAGTCAAGAGCTAGAAACCACTAGAAAACTCTTAGTGTGTTTTTTTTTTTCGTGATGCTATAATTTTGAAATTTGTTGCTAAAAAGTTCAGTTGCACGAAGAATGAAAATGGAAATTCTTTTTATATACATTTCGTTTCTTTTGTTAAATGCTTTTGGCTTGCCTAAAAATAGTTGCATGATTGGGGGCCATGGGGTATGCTACAGTAATGTTTGTGTGTGTGTGTGACGCCTGTGAGTCATAAAGATATGACATGCACATGCATAGAGGGGCGCATATCATAATATCAAGTAATCGCCATGTGTTACGGGCCGAACCCAAAAGGCGCCAGCCGTCAACGTAGCCAAGTTCAATTTGCTTTCAAGTGGTGTATGTGACATGTGTAGCTATTGTTGTTGCTGCTGTTACCACCCACCATGGCATAGTTCACAAACACACACACACACAAACACAAACACACATTCACTACACACTCTGTATTTATCTCTATCTATCTATCTATCGATGTACACGCTGTCTATGCACACAAATGATTTATTTATTTATTTACTTATTGCCAATGACGCGAGTTTTTCCATGACGCAGCTGCCACAAGCTGCCAATACCAGTCCTTCCCACTCGCTCCTCTCCCACAAATCTCGACACACACTATAAACCACCTTGTATGGGTATTTAGAGTACACGAGTTCTGTTCAAATTTATTGGGCATTTGTCGCTGGACGCGGAATAAACACACTAAAAGTGTATTACGAACAGCGGACTAACGACACTTAAATACCCTTTACTAAGCACTTTTCTCATGTGTTAAGTTGTGTCAATGGATGAAAATGTTTGAGTTTTTGATCAATGTTTCTTATAGGCCCCACTTAATGCTATGGTGTTGAGATTTTAATAAACAAATAAATAATAATAAAAAATGAACAATATAAGAATACAAGATTTTTTTAAAATGATCATATTCCCAGAAGCTAGCGCATAGTTTTATATTTATATATGGTTTAAATGGACTTCGAGATGAATCGTTTTAAGTGTTACACATCTGGTAGTAAAAGGCAAATATCCCAGCCGGATTAGGATATCGAGCATAGGAACAAGTAATTGTTGCTCGCCCAACCACAAAATTAGGCATACAAACAAATTTGTTTGGTTGGTTTGTTCCGCAATTAGCTGCAATTAGAAATAGATGATCAGATAGAATTTCCGAGGGATTGGGAAAAAGAGTTAGGTAGACAACTCAGATAGATGAATTTCGAAATAATGTAGACATAATTTCTCAATTGGTAGCCATTTCCTAATGTGTATAGGGTATAAATGAATTCAGCGAAATCAAAGTCCTAATTAGATGGTAAACATTCTGTCGAAAGATATACAATCCTCTCCCTTTGCAATCAGAGTATCAACAAACGGAGGAAACAGAAAAAACTGCAACTCTTATATCTCTTTACTTTAAACGAACATTAAGTGAATTAATTAATTAATAGGCGAAAGCTTAAATGAGTTTAAACCTAAACTTTTAACTTGTCAAACAGCTTACAATTCCAGCTGCTGTTGAAATTCGAGTCAGAATCATTGAGAATGAATGAATCACTCATTAGGCATTCATGATAATGACTACAGTCGAGAATATCGCTCTAATTGCCAGAGTCAAGGGGAGGAACAAGAAACGGAAACAGAATTAGTAACAGAAACAAGAACAAGGACAGCAACAGGAATTTGAGGTTGAGTTTGATTCTATTAGCTCATTAGTCTGATGTAATCACATCAATATCAAAATGCTTTGGCTTTGTCCTTGTTCTGTTGCTTGTCCTTGCAGCGCTCTCAATAAATTGCCCATTTTTTGTGGGTGTGTTTTATATACAAACATAGCTATTTCTTTTTCCAAAATATTTGCACAAATTATTCTTGCAATCTTAGGCGCTGCACAAACTTTGTGCTTAACAAGTGCTTGGGCAACTAAGGCAACAATTGCCATTAAACGCCAACACAGACTCGTTATGTATGGGTGTATGTGTGTGAGCGGATGTGTGTGTGTGTATGTGTGTGCGTGTGTGTTGAACACATGTTGCTGCCAGCCCTTGAGGCAAGACTTCGTGGCAAGCGGAACAAACGCAAAAGTCCTTCAGTTGGGCGCAACAGCTGCTTTTGCTTGCTGTAATTTGCCACACACACATACAAATACCTTTTTCTCCCTCTCTTTCCGTCTCTTTCCGTCTCTTTCCGTCTGTCGTCTAGCCTAATTGCAAATATATTTTGACTTACAAGTTGTTGCGGCAACGAGTTTGCGTGCCTTGAGTCTCAAATTTCAGTTTGCGCAGCTTGGGGCGCCAAATGAAATTTACATTCTTGACTCCATTTAACTCGACAGCTGTGTTCCAATTGACTTGTAGCTGACGCTGAGCGACATGTCATTTAAAACGCCTTTTGTAACGCTATGAATTTTATATAACCCGCATGTCAAAACCTCGCTTAATATAGCCTTTTAATAATCAGTCTATTATTTATATAATCTCCATCTAAATCTCTGTTGCATGTTAACCGATTATTTCGAAAACTGTTAGTTTAAAGTTAGTTACTCCTACGTTGATACAAAATATGTGTTTAATAAAAAGCACTCTAAATTCATCAGGTTGCCTTCGCAAATTAGATATGCAGCAATTTTCACTACTAAACTAAAACTAAATTTAGTTTCATAAATGCAGCAGTTTAAAGAAATGCAGCCCAATTAAACGACGTAAAAGACTTCCCAAGTAATGGTATAATTCAACTATTGGCAGAAGGAATGAATTCAGAATTAGACCTTGATCATAACTAGAACGATGCCGAAAATCATTTCTTATTGATCAAAGTTTGGCTTAGCTGCTGATGAATTTGATGGCATATATTCCATTAGGAATCAATTTAAACAAAAGTTGCATTCGTGGATTCATCATTGGTGTTTGCGTCATCAGCTAGAGACTAAGGGGCATCTCTTAGTCAAGCAAACATCTCCACATCTCCACGTCACCCCCCCGTTTCCTTTGCGACGTGTTTGCTTTGTTTGTAACCACATCCGACAAGGTCGCCACATTGTTCGTTTCGTTGCGCGTTGAGCGTTAAAAGATTTCCCACTTTCTTCCACTGGTTCACCCAGAGCTATTGTGTTTGGCCGGCCTCCGTTTGATGGCCTTATGCAACTTTAATTGAATTGCATGTTAAGCCACGGGGCTTTGTCTCCGACTCGATGTGCTGACACTTTGAGACATCCTGAATGCTGAAGGACGAATTCCCAAAATGGAAGAAAACCTTTTGGCTAAATCTATAGACAATTTCATTAGTTTTATTGACCGTCCCCAAAATAGAATCGCACTCGCACTCACACTAAGCCTATTCATTCACTTTGGTATTTTGGTTTTAGTCGAACTTTCCAAAGTTTTTTCTTCTTCTTTTTTGTTATAAAATAATTTACAATGAACTGTGAGCAGATGTCGCCAGTTTGTTATTTATTTTCAATGTGGCTGTTTGTTTATTTAGCTGCAATTTGCAATAAATAATTGCATTATAATGCAACCTATTTAAATATGTACTGGACAGATGACTGTGGTCATCAACAGTGGCCAGTGAATGTTTTTGCGTGTGGATAAAACATGATTTCTATTATTTGAATGAACCCAAAAACAACAAAATGAATGATATGTGTCATAAGTATGAACACAAATAATGTCAACTGGGTCTTACACATAAATATTGGTTAAATAAACATATTTTTGCCATACTGTTTGTGGTATATTGGCGTGTTGGTTAAGTCCATAACTAGCGGTGAAACTATTTGTAAGTTATAAACTAAGCTAGATGTGAGCAGGTGATTCAGATCATTTATCAAGTTAGGAAATCATTAACTGCATTCTTTTGAAATATTTGAACGATTTCCCTTTCACATTCCATTTAAATCGTTACAGAATCGTTGACAAAGTCAATCATTTGGCAATTATGGCATATTTTGCAATTTTGCAATTTTGCAAATTTCACAAATTTTCCAATTTTGATTTATCATCACAAAACAAATTGTAAATGCACAGAGCCAATTGTAGTCGGTTGCCTCTGTCAACGCATCGTATGCGTAATGAGTAATGCGCCATGGAAAATGTTGTTACTGCTTTTGTAGCCATTATTCGTGGATAATTATCGATTTTGTGAACATTTTCCAAATTGATAACGAACATTCTGTTGGACATTTATGTCGCAGCCAGTCAAAACGAAACAAAAAGCTAAACAATGTGCATTTTTGTCGAGCACAGGAAATAAAACTGCCAAAATAGACAGTTATAAATGGGAACACAATATGTGAAAAGGGAATGGGTGGGCGGAGACCGGAGGGCGGAGGGCGTAGGGTGGCACTGTGGCGAAGGTAGTCTATTATATGTGTGTCCAACAGCAGCTGGCTGCAATTGCTGCTGACCTTGCACATTGTTGCAAAAGTCAAAAGTGAATTTTCAATTTTCAATTTTCAAGAAGAGTTCCGAAATTGTAACTACATTTTTTCTCACATGGAAAAGCCCGAATATGCTGAAGGTGTTTTTTTTCTTTTTGTTCGGTTAACTTAAAATTGTGTGCATGTGTGTGTGTGTGTGTGTGTACATACAAATAGAAAAATGTCAAATGTGATTTTTGGGATAATTACACATGTTAATTGGATTTGTCAGAGAGTATCATTTAAAATTGATTAAATTCTTAACTTATTATGGAGTAGAGTTCAAGTTGAACTATATTTGCGGTATGACTGCAGTTAAATGATGATGGAAGACCCAACAAATAAAATAGTATGGATCAGCTGTGTATTCATATCTGCAGATTATACCGAATCAATAAAAGATGCTGGCCCTATTTTTCCATAAAAAGAAATTGATGAGTTAAGTTATCTGAGAGATAATAACGTGAGCATCGTGGTTGTAAATGTTAATCAAATAATGTTGAAGCATTATGTATGTCATTAAATGGTTCTTGAATGTGAAGCTCTAAAAAGAAATAAAGTGAATATGGATTTAAATTGGGATTCAAGATTTGCTAAGCAGAATCATTTAAGTCGGCAAATAAAACATCAGACTGTCGTCTGCATTTGAGTTCTGCTCTTTGGTTTTTGTGCACTCTGCTGATTTATGTGTAGTTTGCTGCATGCCACGCAGCACTATCGATCATTTGTGGTACTTAAGCTGCTGCGCTGTTAAGCAATTTGCAACTGCAGCAGCAGCACCAGCCCAAAAAAATAAGGAAATAAACATCTAAAAAACATATGCAAGAAATTTGGGCTGCATCGCACACTGGAGATGCATTTGGTGGAATTTATGAGTGGTTTGCAGCACTGCCAACCGAAATTTCCGTGGTCTTAGAATTTATGTGCCAACGAGTTTCTTATGCCATCATCCTACATAAGTTCGCCGCCTTTTTTGGTGTGTGAAAGATTGTTTTTCGTTTGCTGGCAAACTATGTACAAGTGCAGCAGCAGTTGGAAAATAAAGTTTTTTTTTTTTTTTTATACATCGGTGCTGTAAGTCCTGAAATTTGTAGACTTCATATGCCAGAAATCTTGACAGAATTCCATCGAATTTCAAGAGTAAAGCATTTAGATGAAAAATTAATTCGAAAGATAATCTATATTTAAAACTTACTTTCTTTAATTCGATACAATTGCTATAATTGAAAAACTAATCTTGTCAATAACTTACCGTAATCAATCTGGTATATCTCATAGTTCCGATAGGAACAATTAATAAACGCAATGGGCTATATTTGATGTTGTACACTTCTTGGAAGGGGTCTTAAGCATTAGCTGTCTCAAATGATACTACTTTTCTCTCTTTTTGCTTTCTGCTTAAGGCCATGGCCATTGCTCTCTGGCTATAGGTTGTTAGTGGTTTGTTGCGGATGCCGGTGGGGGGGGGGGAGGGGGGATATCGGAGATTGCAGTGGCTCAGCGCAAACAATGCGCGCCTGGGTCGTCAACGCCTGCGGTTGTAATTACAGCGTTTCGTAGACTCCCTGTTTGGGAGCAACGGGCTTGTTGGAGGGGGGGGGGGAGAGGGGCAGCTTCAATTGGCCATTGTCTGTGCAGTGCTGTGGCAGGTGCAACAGGGTCAGTAAAAGGGAGGCGGTGAGGAGGGGACAGGTCATTGTTGTGCCAAACAATTGCAAACTGGCAACAGCAACTAGGTTGCCAGCCTCTAAACTGCCGGAAGTGTTGGAACCCGCCTTCCACGGTGACTCTCCCCTCTCCATCACTCCTCTACCCACCCCCTGGCTGCGCCACTGTTTCGTGCACGTCCTCATCCTCGTCCTCGTCCTCGAATTCTCAGTTTCAGTGCTTTCAGTTTTCGTTTAACTTGCCCGCCGGGCGGGTAACAAGTGGTGCATCTGCTGGGAGGTTTTACAGAACCAGCGCAGCTACTCAGTCTGTCTTCAGGTTTGTTAGGCCTCATTGTGCAAGAATGATGCACATTGGTCGTGTCATATCTCGTCTCTCATGGCTGACATTATTGCTGTTGTTGTTGCTGTTGATGTTGCAGTTGGTGCGCTTCGGGGCACAACTAAATTGATAAATGCAGCTCTGACTGCCATCTATGCATCTATCATGCTCATTGAGTCTCCCCACACAACCCCCTTCCCCCTGCACCCGTTAAGCAACCTTTTGTTTCTGTTATTCCTATTTTGTAGTTGGGCATTGTTTGGAGCCATTTGTTCGATTGATTTGCTTGCAGGCAGGCTCTAATCAATTCGTTTTTGTGAAGAGCTCACCATTTAAGGGTCGAGGGTTGTAATTAGAAGCTCATATTGTTTAGATCTTGTATAACCATTCCGCTGTATGTGTAGTAGTTTAAAAATATTACTTTAATTATTGTTTGCCTAAAGAAGCTCATCACTTGCACTAGCCATAATATGAAAGTAGTGAAATGTAATCATTTACAAAACTAGTTAACCAATTACAATTACAGTTGTATAGTAGCTGTTATTTGGTAATAAATAAACTTATGTAATACATTTTGTGAATTATATACAATTAAACAGTTCAATGGCTATATACAATTTGTATAATCTGCTGACAGATATGGATCTTACAGTGATTATTTATGATATGGCACTTGCATTCAACTTTATCTGTATCTGTATAGCATCTGTGTAACAGTTAGACAGATCAATTGAATTGATGATGCAGAACGCACCCAAAAGCGATTCGCACTCACATTTGCGTCTCGTTGCCCCAGTTTCAACCACGACCGATGTCCCATGCCACATGCCATATGCGAAGCAACTGGCATGCCAGGTTTTGCGTAAATGCCATTCATTAAAAACGAAAAGTGCAATGCCAAAAAAGCAATTGCCAAAACCAAAAAGAAGAAAGTAATCCAAACACAAAAACAACGAGTCGCGTTGCATTAGCATTTGGTGCAGCTGCAGCAAAGCGAACGACCAACACACAAAGGGTTGGCTAAAAGTGTTTCAACATACAAGAGAGCCCCAGGTGTGCATTAGTATACTTCGTATACGCAGGTGCATGTGCGTGTATGTGCGTGTGTATGAGTGTGTGTGTGTGTGTGTGTGTGTGTATATATGTTATATGTTTGTTATAGCGCTGCATTCTCCACTTTCTGTTTGCCATTTGCTATTTGCAGCTTCTTTTTTCTTGGCGTCCACCTGCACTTCCTTTTCCATATTTTCCACTCTATTTGTCGTCGTTTTCCTTTTTTTCTTTGCACTTTCAGCTGACAGAGCATCAAGCGCTTTGCTAGACAATTCACAAAAGCAGCAAAAAAAAAAAGAACACAAAAAAAAAATAGGCAACGTTTGCGCCATGAGCCATGAGTTGAAAGTTGAAGATTAGAGTGCAGTAGATCACACCAACTGTTGGTGGTACTGTTCAGAATACAGTCACTGCTCGAATCTAATCAAAGGCAACGGCAGCTGTCAGCTCAGAGCCAACTAAAAGCAAACTGATATGACAAGTGCAAGTGGGACAGACAGTTAAAAAAGATAGAGGGAGAAAGTACACCAGCTGATTCCCTTAGATGTTGATTTCAGTGACAGCTGTTAAGTGCCCGTATATCAATTGTGGCAACTGCAACAGATCTCTTCATACTTGTGGGTTCATTCCTATTAAAATGTTTGTCCACTAAATATATTACCTCTTACACAGCTTTAACTCTTTTAGCTGGCACAGGTTTTCTATCTTTTACTAATATAATAATATTAGATATTAGATACTCCTTCATTTGTGTAATGTTAACTGTTATACAGTAATTATATATATTTTGTGGTTATATATTGTGCTGTTATACAAAACACAACTGATATATGTGTCTGTTATACTGTTAAACTGGTGATTTACCTGCACTCATCATATATATTATGCGTATACACGATTTCGCATATCTTATATCTAACCGCATCTGCCGAAAAGTGTTGGCGACATGCTGACCCCTGACCTCACACAAACACAAACACACACACACGCAGACAGACAGACGGATATGGTGCACTTGGGCAGCTGCAACTGACAACAGTTGCAACTGTCGCGAGTTGAGAGAATCGCTGACACTGACAAGCGTCAAGGGCTGCTGCGTCATAAGCAAAAAACGAGGCAAGCAGCGAAAAAAACTGTTTTAAGTTTGCGTATTTAAATAGCGAAAAAATTCAAACTTGCACAACAGGAAAAAACCAAGTCTCATTTTCAGGCTGTTCGCTGCTGTTGCTAAAATGCGACAGCTGCGCGGTTTTTAATTTCATTCTTTTGTACATTTGTCTTGCTAGAGAGTGATGGGCGCTAATTGATTCCAATACCAGAGGGCTAACAAAAAGAAATAAAACTTATCAACGATGACAACGAGCAAAAGGAGAGGCAATGGCGAAGACGGCTTAATTATGTTTTGAGTTTTTGGCCAATTGTTTGCTATTCGCCAAAAAATGTGGGCAGAAAGCCTTGTACTCTTATATTTGTAGCTGGCCAGCCAAGGCCAAGTTAATTAATTTTGCCCTTTGGTGCAGTAGCCCAGCACCCTTTCCCTGTCCCTTTTTCTCTGCACCATATTCGGGCTTGCGGCAGGTAGGAAAGTTTTTATTCAATCAACGGCGAGAAATAACTTTGAACTTGAAGTTCTCGCTGAACTCCGCTTACAGCTAACGTTTTAATTAGTCTAATTAATTTTTGACAACGAAAACAAAGAGCAGCGACAACAGCCACAGAATAATAATAAAAGCAGGAACAGCACAACTTTAGCCCCAAACTAAAAGAAGTGCTCAAGAGTTTTTCATGGCCGACACTAAATACGGCGCCAGTTTTTGGCTAAAAGTTTTTTTTGGTTTTCTTCTTTTTTTTGGGGACGAACATCATCTGCAGCCAAACTCGGTGCCTCGGGGCTAGTTGCTCGATGGTCGCTGCGGAAATGCGGAAACCTCAGACACGGGAATGCATTTAATATAACGGTAATTGAATGTATATACATTTTTGTACATATATGTACGTATAAGAAGAAAAACAAAAACGAGCGATTTTCTCGTTTGCGCAATATACGTTAATGGGAGGTCTAGTTTCGAATAATGCTATGACAACAATTTGATTACGTATAGCTACTGTATAACAGTCGTTGAAGGAATGTAATAGAAGGCTACTCAAATTAAGATAGTGTGTAAAAGTGTTTTATATCAGTAAAGGCAATGCCAAACCACAATTGATTATAAAATATTAAGATTTATGCAATAAAACTGGAATAAACGTAATATTTAACAGTAGCAGTGTCAAGTAAGCCAGCTTAAATTCAATACAATGATTTTTGAAAATGTTCTGAATATATGGCTGAAAATATTGTTGCTTTCAGTCAGAGTTGCATTCCTGCTAAATGTAAATTATGTATAAAAACATTGATAAGCTTCACAAAATTCGATAAGCAAATGTATAACAAATTTTTTGTGTATAACTTGGGGCCTAGATTGCCGGAAATGACTGAATGACTGAATGACTGAACGACTGAGACTCGAAGAATATTTGAGATAGGTTCATAGTCAAAGCATATCTAGAATCGTCCCTTAGTTACAATTTGACTAAACACGTTTAGGCAGTACGCAAATCGCTGATGCTGTCGATATTTTGGTTTTTGCTGTTGCTGTTGCTGTTACTGTTCCTGTTATTGTTGCAGGAAGGAAGTCGGAAGCGTGTGTACGGAAGCTTGCAACCAAATATGCAACAAGCTGCCAAAGCCACCAACTGTCGACCAAATGACCAGCAAACAAAACCAATCCGCACCAAACCGAGCCCAACTCAGGCAACGACAAGCAGCAGAGGTGTCTGTCTGTCTATCTGTCTGTCCGTCCATCTGTTTCTCTGGTGGGGGCTATGGATGGCTAAATGCACTTACTGTATCCATCAATGATGCGTGAGATGGAGTTATCTCGGCTAAAGACTTTGACGAGAGACAGTGGTCAAGCCATTTTCTAGCCAACTCCAATTAAGCTTTGTGCAAAAATACAATTAAATACATGCTACAAGCTAGAAAATATAAAAAGCTTATATTTATGACAATTGCACAGTAATAATGAAATTATAAGTGTTTCCTTTGCATCTGCTGCCCAAATTATAAGCAAATAATGAAAAATGTGTAAGCGAGTGTAAATGAAAAATATTTAATGGTTATGTATTCAAAGTAATGCTGAATTTATATTTCAATGCATAGGGTAACTTCTAGTTGGGAAGACATTGGTCAATAGCCTTGTGGCCTCCAGTTGCAGTTGTCCCCAAAATGAGATACGCAAACAGAGACAGAGTTATGTATTTTTGGCTTTTGGGTAGTGCATAAATCGTGCCAAATTTGTGCGTTTTAGGAGCCAAAAAAGTTACATCTAATGCTTATGGGTTTTGGGTGGATGGTTGGGGTCACAGGGAACTTGAGTGAAACATTTATAGCCAAAAACAAATGGCTGTCAGGCAGCTGCTGGCAGTGGCTCAAGTACCCATAATGGCATAGACGACGACGTGCAGGAAACGTTTGTTGTTGTCGCTGTTGTTGCTGTGGTTGTTGTCGTTGCTGCTAGGGGGAAGTGTCACCGGAAGCCGGAAGTGCGGCAGATAGCAGGCAAGCAAGTTGACAAAAGTTGGCTTCTTTCTCCGCTCATGCAACGCATGAAGTACAAGTAAAAGCAACTGGAACACAGGACACACACAGAGGACGACGACCGGGCAATCTACAGCACTCGATACTCTATCTCCATAACTGCTATCTACCACCTTTCCACAGCCAGACAGTTTGCCTCTGTGTGCCCCTGCTAACTGCTAACAATTTTATCCGTTTTCCAACCAGTCCTTGAATTACATGGCAAATAAATATTACTCGAGAAAAGATCTTAGAGTAACGCTTAACGCTTACTTAGAGAGAACTCTTCTCAATTTTGTAATGGTGCCTCGAGTGCATTTTTCAATAATTTTGCTTTATCTTAGGATCGTTAGAAGCAAGCGTTGAACAGTTTGGTTTGAGAACTCTTCAACGGATAAATACATCTCGACTGTGTTGGCCAGATATATAGAGAAAATCATGGCATGCTAATGTTTATTTCTAGCCAATGACCTTTCCAATACAATCGCTTTAATCTCAGTATCTATAAGCTTACCAAATTTGGTATTCGGCATTAAAACTGATTTTGTATTCGTACTAATTGGTAAGTTCTTTATCATTTATTATCAATTTTGGTCTATAAATACTTGATCATTTTATGTGTTTATTCAGGCTATATGTTAATGTTATGAATATAAAAGTTCCGTACTTAATTCGGGCTTTAAAATTAAAAATGAAGAGATTTTAATGCTATTCCCTTTTTTCCTTTCGGTACGCTTTTTATATAATTAAAAATAATCCAAAAAGATGTATAAATGCTTTTTGCAATTCGGTTGACATACTTAGTTTGCCATTATACCTTGCATAATGTATATTTTGTTTATTATTTTCTTTACTTTGCTATTTGCTTGTAATTTTTTTTTAATGCATATCCGACTTTTTTTCTCTGGTCATTTTTTGTTTTTGCCTTTCGTGAATGTCGCAGATTTTTGTTCAATTGAATGCATTTCATTTCATTCGTGACGACGCGACGGCAGCAAGCGGACAAATTTCTTAATTGCAACTCGGCCATACGTTTTCATTTTGCACTTACCCCCACCGCTCTCCATTGACCACCCCCATCCCCCCCCTCCCCCACGCATACACCCACCGCCTCTTTTACTATACCTATAAATTTTAGCTGGCTCTTTTTATGCGCTGCGCTTTTTTGGAGCTGCATAAAAGCGAAAAAAAATCAGGCCAAAGGCAGCCAGCAGAAATGACAGAAAATGCGATGCAAAATGCTGGCTGCTCTACAGGATGATGGGGGGGGCGGTATGGTTTACAAGGGGAGTGGCTGGAAGGCTGGTTGGTGTACACCGCCACAGCTGGCTCTTCATAATACCTAATGGCCGCTAGCTGTGGACTTGTGGTTGTTGTTGTCTTGTTCTTGCTAGATGCCAACCTTGAAAAGTACGCACAGAAAAGAATGTAAGAAAAAAATATTGAATTTAATTCAAATTGAACAGCAACACTCAGAAAAAAAGCGTCGATGTATTTTTGAAATGCATTATTTGAAAATATCTTAATTATAGTGTTTCCAAGTTGAGTTATATTCAAATAAATGCTCAAAATTGCTTAAATTAAGTGCTTCAATAACATATACATTTTGGTTAAGTGTAGTAGCAGCAGCAAAAGCAGCAACAAATAACTTGGCATACTTTTGCCATGTCTTCGTCTATCTTTCTCTCTCTTAGAAGTTCTTTTTCTCGTGCTTCTAAAATAGACAAGTTTATTGCCAGTTTGGGGCTTTGGGGCAAACAATGACGAGGCCAAAAAGGGTAGACAAGTGCCGGGGCTATGTGGTTGCAGTCCTCTGCCCTGCTCCATCACTCACCACATCCCCATATTCACTCACTCTTTGTGGCAAAGGTCAACAGTTGTTTATGTTGTTGTTGCTGTTGCTGTTGCTGTTGCTGTTGCAGTTGCAGTTGCTGCATGTAGCGTCGCATTCGGACCAGGTCAAAATGTGAGTCCATAGGCTGACAGTTGCCATATTGTTGGCAAGCGGCCTTGTCACAGTTGCTGTTGTTGTTCTGCCTGAGACTCAAGGTGACAGTCGCCCTTGCAACAACTTGAGCCTTAGGCTCTGGCTTTGCTTCTGGCTTGGGCTCGGGCTTGTGGCTGTGCCAACTGTCGCCGACTCTGCCACATCAGCTGCCACAAATGGACAAGCCCTAGTCCTTTCCCTGGCCATTTATATTTTGCTGCTGGTGTATATTGTATGATATGTAACCAAGGCTGAAAAAATGAAAATTGTTCGAGTCAGATTAAGACAAAAACAGTAGTAATAAGTAAGAGTGCTGTAGTCGAGTGAACTCGACTACGATATACCCTGAACCCAGTTATAAAATATTTTCTATTATAAATGGCAAATTCCCCTTTAAAAAGAATTGCACTAGATGCGAGTAGCTCTGGAAGCGCCCTCTGTCGACAAACACACGCAGAATACACACAAAAACATATTGACGCTCACGTCGATTATCAAGCCATCTCTTTCTCACACATGCGCTCGCATATTTATGCATACAGAAAATGCTTGCGGCTGCTGATAGAAATGAGATCAATATGAGAAAATATTTTCGACTATAACTTGGGTGTTTCATATCCGATTTTGATGAAATTTGGGCAGTTGATCAATAGTATGCATATGCATATTGTGTATTAATTAGATTCTGCCTGTTAAATTGTGGCACTTATTGCTATCGGAAATTTAAACTTGATCTGCGCCTGGTATACGAGAACCTATATTCCAAATTTGAACAGACGGACGGACAGACGGACATGGCTATATCGACTCGACTGTTGACCCTGATCAAGAATATACATACGGAGGTCGGAGATGCTTCCTTCTGCCTGTTACATAAAAATGCACAAAACCATTATACCATTTTTACCCATTTTTAATGGGTTCTGGGTAAATAAATGTATTGAAAATTCTACTATTCGGCTACCAAAAACTTAGTTTTAGAAACGGTTGCAATCTTTCCACAACCAGAGCGTTGTGAAAACTTACCCTATGTTCACAACCAATTATTGTTGTGAATGGTTAGGCCATTCAAATAAAACATTTTGAGAAAATTGTGCCGGAAAATTGCAAACCTTTTTTAACATCGGCTAACGTCTTAAAAAATAAATTGGAACATATAACCTAGATTAAATGAGTGGTTTAAATTGTTTAGCTTAATGGTGTAAAGTTAATAAAACAACACGTAGCTGACAAAATAAGTTATAAATGGAACTATGCATTTTAATGGACTAACGATATGACAGCTGTATAACAGTTATTCGTATAACATTTTGCAAAAGCTTTGTGGCAGGTCTATTTAAAAATTCATAGCTGCCATATTTGCGGAGGCTGTTCTGGCTTTTTTTATGACGCCCACAAAAGCGGCGAGCACCATTTTTGTGGCCAACTTTTTGCGTAAAAAGTTTACGCGCTGCCCCCAACGGCATCTGCAACAACAGAAGCAGCGACAGCGGCCAATTAGGCAAGTTTTAAGACGCTCCTTATGCCACGTAATGGGCGCCTTTTGTGCCCAGGACATTGGCCTAATCAACAGCCTCTGGTGTAAGAACAGCAAGAGCCATAATAAAAACAACAAAAAGCATTGGTACTAAATTATTTTGTAATTTTGTCGCTTGTCGCTTTTGACCTGCCGTTGAATTAAACAACAACATCAGCAGCAACAACAACAACAACAACAACAAATCAAAACACAGATGAAAATTATTTGCGCAAAAGTTTAATAGAATAGAATCAGCAATAACAAAAAGAAGACAAACAACAAAATAAAAATAAAGCAATCAAGTGGAAACCAAGCAAAGCCGACGTTGTAATATCCTTTAAATAAACGCGTATTTTGAGTAAGAAAATGGTTGGTGGTTGGTGGCAATATACACTAACTTACTTCAATTGTGTATATAGTTTTTATTCAGTGATAAAGTCTAATAAAAATTCAAGATATAATTCTCCATCATTTTCACTACAGCATTTATCAATGCGTTACATAATCAGCAACATCATCTGAGAGCAGCTAACAGAAAACAAGTCTTATGACAAGAACAAAAAACAGATAATTGAAAAAAAAAGAAATAAAATCAGAGCATTGCGGATACTAAGGACGACATAAGCTATTCAATGTTAATGTGTATATGACTTTTTGGACATCCTTAAAGCAAGAAAAAGGCCGCTAAAATTGTGGCAAGCTTATGATTTCATAGAGGAATTGCAGTAGAATAAATTTCATTATAAATAAAATTGTAAGGCAGGATTGTGTTTCCCTTTTTGAGACGACTGCTCTCAAAATTTGACTCTCCTCAATCTGAAGCATTCAAAAATTACGGTTTTGATTTCGATAAAGTTTCTCGTTAAATGGACATCGAAAATACTTAACAGGATTGAGTGAGACTGCTTATCGTCTTAACGGATAACACTCGACTGTAAAGAGAATAATGATATGAAACTAGTGGGACAACAAAACGGGATTCTTTCAACAACAACGGAGAGTTTGTTCTTTCAAGGTGCCATCTTGTGAGTGTCCTTGTTGCACGTGTGTGTGCCTGTCTGTGTGTGTGTGTGTGCTAGTGTCCTGTGCTGTGCGCGCCCGACACGTTTTCATTGTTTGAGATAAAATGAAATTTTATGGCAGACGAGGCGGGGAATTGCCGCAGGCCAAGAGGACAACAGGACATCGAGCAGAGGCCAAAAATTGAAACAGAGTGGCTATGAATTTTCAGTCCAAGCTAAGACAATAGCCTTAACGTGGCCCAGCGATAAGTGGGGCGAAATAAAGATAACAGAGAGAGAGAGAGAGAGAGAGAGAGAGAGAGAGTGTGTCCCTCGTGCAGTTTGGGGCTAGTTTGCGTCCCCAGACAAATAAAACAAACAAACAAACAACAAGAACAACAAAAAGAAGAAGACCAGGCTCAAAACCTGTATAAGGATAGCAGCAGCAGCCAGGCAAATGTTGAGGATAATTGAATGAAAATTCATTCGTGTGCTTTTCGATTTGGGGCCAAAATAAAACTTGTTTCCCTGCTGTTCTTGTTGTCGTGTTGTCAACAAAATTCTAAGCATTTCCGCTATGGCAGGTTTGGCGGGGGCAAAAGTATTTACATGTCGTTGTCATTTCCCAAGATGCTTGAGACAGAGACAGAGAGAGTAAGAGAGAGAGAGAGAGCGAGAGAGAGAAAGTAAATGCCGTCGCTGTACTCGACATGGAGATCCACTGTTAAACATTTTTAGGTATGCTTCATACTTAATTATGATGTGTTTGAGTGTCCCATTTAAAGGATTTTTATTTGTAAAATGAGATCGTCATTTGGTTATTTGAATATGGATAGAGTGCGTGATCTACCCAACTAAACAATCGATAGTCACTCTACTAGATAGACGATAGACGGCACTTCAATTGGTTAGACATCGATGGGTTATAACAACGAGCATCAAAGTCCCTGAGATCATAAGGGTAATGAAAAAAAATATCACGACTATTGTTCTTGCTTATCAAATCCATATTGCATAGCTTAGGATTGTTCGAAAATCTTTTGTACTGCATAACTTAATGCCTATTTTTTCTTAAACCTCTTTTAATGACTACATGGTATACGAAATAAACAACAACTGAGCTGAAATCGGATTTGTTTTAGTATGTGTGATGTGTTGTTGTGCAGTTTGATGTTCTTGCTGTTATCTTATTTGTTTAATTTGTCAACGTTGCTGGCAGGCGCCAGAAACCCAACGAACAAGTAACCAGACAAGGGCCAAGGACCAGCCGAACTTGCACCCTTGTTGACTGACAAGAGAGAGAAGAGAACGTTTCCCATTAAATCAAACCAAACCCAAATTTGAACCTGAATCCGACCCAAACCAAAACAGAACAACAAGTTACAATACCACAGCTCCCTAAACAACAGGATGTGGCAACAAGTTGCTGCTGCTTTTGTTTCTGGTTAGCAAAAGAATTTGCATAAAAATTCAAAGGGTTGCCTTGGGCATTTGGGAAATGACGAACGAGGTGAGGGGATTAGAACGGGAGGTGGTTAAACTGCATGCAGAGTGCGTGGCATTGTCCCAAAAGGACGGAGCATAATACCTAGAAAACACTTCAGCCCTTGGTCAGAGCGAGCGATTAGTTTGGCTTTGTAACCCCCATCCGAATACTCTGCGAGCTCTTCCACATATGGGATCTCTTGTTGGGTTCTCTTCTCTGAGAGCACAGCTTGGGGAATCCAAACTGAGGCATTAAATCAACACAAATGCTCTGATTTGATTTATATTTTCATTTTAAGATTTTGTATCCACTTTGGAGAGAAATAATGTTTCATTTACTTTGTAATTGTATTTCTAGGATTTCTTATTGCTTGCTAACTCACTTGAGTTAGGCTTTAAATGTTTTCCACTGATTTAATACCAGTGCAATAATCTATAACCAATTTTAAATAAGTTCTTTGAGAAACCAAATGCAAGATGCACTGAATATTGATTTGGTTTGGGATATTACGTGTATCAAAATAAAATTACAATGTTATCGATTTAAATCGATTATGTCATGTGGTTGTCAAGCGAGCTTGTCATTTAAATTCATATGACTTCCTTATATTCTATTACCAAAAATAATAAACATTTCTATCGCTAATATCGAACGTATTTTAAACACCAATTTATTTCATATGTATATGCACGAAGCACAGAAACAAATATTTATATATATATTTTTCGAATTGTGAAAGATGGTTCTTAATTTGTTTGTGTTTTGTTAGCAATATTTCAAAATAGTTTTTCTCTCACAGATTATCAACTTTCAAAGCTCATGCGGTTAAGACATTACAAATCGAATTTTATGATATTGCCAACGCGATATTAAAAATCCAGAGAGATTGGGATCTGTACATAAAACACATTACATAAAATAGTGTACGATTTCTGCATTGATTTAGGTATTTTTCTTGAGTTTTTTTTTTGTAGTAGTTAAAGTTTTTTTTTGTTCACTTCTAAAAGTTTCACAATTTAAGTAATTTGCAATATCGATAGGGATACGTCCGCAGCCTTGGCTCAAGATTCACATTATCTTGAAGGTGGTTGCTTTTAACTTGTTTCTGTTTTCGCTTGTGTATTTCAATAGCTGCAGCTGCTGCCAAATGTGACGCAGGTGTAAGCGAGAAGAGTCGCGAAGAGAAATGTGTAAAGAGTGGGTGGAGTTAAGGGGATAAAAGAGTCAAGGGTAGACGGAAGACGGAGATAGAGAGGGAGATGCAGACGCATGTGGATGTGGATGTGGATGTGGCTGTGGATGTGGATGTGGCGTTGCTGGCGACGATGTCCTCATTACTTAAAAGCGCGCCAACGCTTGCCAACTTGATTGAATGTGTTGGGCGTAAGCGTGGGGGCGTGGCATGACGTGACTTGGCAAGTCGTGGGCGTATTGGAAAAATACCCCGACAAAGCAAATAAATGGGGTGGCGATGGTTATAAGCGGGTTGCAGGGCAAAATGCTTGCATGGTTTGCGATGGTTTACCTGGCGTATACGTAATATTTGCACTTTGAGGCACAATTACGATTCCAATTCACATAATTACTTATATGCGGTGAATTGCAAACACAAATTGTAAGCCAAACTCAAATTTGTTGAACATTGCTCGTACATATTTGAAGTAGTTCCAAAATCTGTATGTCCTACAGTTGACTAAATATGACTTTTATTATTATTAATCTTGAAATCCTTTTGGAATCTTGTATCTTGAAAGCCTATTAGTTATGCAGTTTTTCAATCAAAAAACTGCAATATTCCTATAGATATAACTTTGAATTTGTTTTGGAAATAAGACCAATTGTCCAAGCAAATAAAATTCTTAAAATTGAAATAGTTTTTCGATCAATATAGGTAAATTGTAAAAGTTGTTGGCAAGAAATTGAGAAATCTATTAATTTGATAAGGCAAAGGTCTAATTTATGCATACACCATCTGGAATGGCAGCAATAATACGTTTAGTACGCATGAGAGACTTTGTGGCTTGTGGCATCGATGACATTTAACATTTATATGTATATGGCACTGAAGCAATTCAAACGTCAATGCACCAAGGCTGTTCTGTAGGAGCTCAGGTACTCGAATTGCCCTTAGGCAGCAGATATAAATATAAATACAGGTATGGACACACAGATACAGAGATATACTCATACATTTTATATTATGTTAGTCGTTTCTCTTGGACATTTGCGTATATGGCCAACTGGCCAACTGGCTGCAAGGTGCTACAGCGAATGGCCAATAAAAGCAACGGCATCAAAATATGAATTTTACGGCTGTGTATTTAAAACGACAATCATCACACAAGCACACACACACACACACACACACACATACACAGACAATGACATTGGGTTCTTAAGGCATAAAAATAAAGTTAAACTGAAGTCAAAAGCGGACAGAAGCGCGAATGGAAAGGAACAACTGCGCCCAATGAAGCTGAAAAGCAACAGAGCAAACGAAAAGCCAATGAGATTGGAAAATGAAATGGAAAAACTTCAACAAACAGTTGTATAAGTGTGTGTGTGTGTGTGTGTTGTAGTGTTTGTGTACGGTATACAAAGGTAAAGATTTCGATGTGCGTTTTTCAGCCGCTGAGCATGAAAATGAGCTTTTGTATTTTTATGCGCCACGCTAAATAAAAAAGAAGAAAACAAACAAAAAAAAGAAGAAAAAAAGAAAAGGAAAACAAATAATGCTCGTAATAAAATCAGCGCAATAAACAAGCAATGAAAATGTGATGGCGAATGCAAGGCAAGAGACGAGCCTCGGCACATCAGCATCAGCATCAGCATCGACATTTATACACAGATGAGCAATCATAAATATTAATGCTAAATACATCAGAGCCTCCGTGTTGGCCCCCCTGTTGGTGCATGAGCAGGAATCGCATGGTGAGCACCTCAGCGCCAATGGAGAGAGTCGACCGCCCGAGCAGGAAGTGAATGAGTGGGTGCCTGACCAGGTATTGCTACACTCCGAATTATTGCCAAGGGCAGCAAAACTTATTTTTCAAAAAATGAAAGAACGGATGGTTGCGAACCTTGATGTTATGCAAGACAGATTTTAATTAAATTAAGACAAAAAGTGTAAAGTCCAGTGTGATTTCAATGTATACACCAAATTTTAAATGAATGAATTTGTTTTTAATAATCTACTATCCACATATTAAATGTTAGACACATCTTAAAAATCAGTACGATTTTTGCTCAAGATAAGATAAGTCTCAAACGGGAAATGTGTTCACTGAGCGTCCGACCATCAAATGCCTTTCGAGTAGGGACTTCAACTGGACAACCGATTACGATTACGAGTTGGCGCTGTTGACAGTCGGCGCTGTTCATTGCTTAATGGAATGGCAAAAGTAACGTATCGGGCCAAAGATAAACATTTTAATACAATGACTGACACGATCGGGGGCAGCTACTGCTACTGAGGAGAACGGGGGAGCAGCTTAACTATTTGGATTTATGCTAATGTGTGGCTACAACGGCAGTCTGCCTGTCGGAAGGGGCACGGCTCGGGCTCCCGGCTCCAGGCTCATAAACAACGGCGAGCATAAATCTCAGTATGCCAGCCAGCCAGTAAAAAAGAAAAAAAGAAAGAAAGAAATGCCATTTAAGGGACGACGAATATTTAATACCCTTGCAGATCGGGGCATCTAATTATCATTATAAAGTATGAAAAACGACCAATGCAAGATAAATGATATAGATGAATCACCATTACCATTAGCTCGTTTATTAACTGAGTGCAGATTAAGCACGGATGCATTCCATGCTTCATCAAGATAGCTTTGAGGGTGAGAGACTAGTTCGAATATATTTCGCATATATGCTGATCAGGAATATATATAATTTGGAATAACATTTTGGCACAGTGTGCGACAAAGATAAAGAACACTTGGCAAGGGTATAATAAAAGAACCGGGAAGCAACACCAAGAAGAAAATAACGGGCATCTCGGCGCCGCGGTGTCGTCGTCGTTGTTCATGCTTTGATTTATTTGCCACCGTGCACAACGCCGCGTATGCGTATTTTTTGTTGTTGTCTTCATCTTTGTTGCTTTCATTTTGATCAGAATCCCCGAGTAGGAAGTGGAACTGGAACTGGGACTGGGACTGGGTGTGGAACGTGGCAGCAGCAGCCTCATATCAATGACAGCGCGCGACTCGATTTTACATTTAAAAGTAAATTATGCCACACATTCCCACATTCCCACATTCCCACATTCGCATTTCTTCATGTTTGCCTTTCCATTTTGTTTTTATTTATTGGTCGGTTGCAGCCTTTCTTTCGCAGAGGGGTGAAAGGCTGTCAAAATAAAATACATAAATAAGTAAAAAAAGAGACACACACAGAGACAAACAGGCGAATCTATTTGCATAACTTTTGGGGGAAATTGTGGGTGCGGCAGATAAAGAGAGAGTTTGAAAATAACAAAGCTAAATCAACAACAATGCGGATAATCAGTTAAAAGCTGCTCAAATTTGAAACATGCCTATAACAGTAATTTCATGTTTGCACGTGGCCCAACAGTCAATAGCTTGTTTTGTGTGAAAGCAATAGCAATATTAATAGAGCCACAAAACTTTAGGCAAATATAGAAGAACACGAAGAACACGAAGAGCAGAATGGCTGAATAGCTGAATAACTGAATAGCTGAAGCTGCAAAAAATTCAATTTGTGGGCTGTAAGCTATGCTACGTATATAATATCTTTATATGATTATAAAATTAATTATGTGAGTGTGGCGACCGAGCAAGGACTTTTAGGACTGCAGGCTTAAGTTATAAAATGAAAGGCACCATTAAAGTCAGTTTAATTGAAAAAAGTTAGCCAAAGTCAAAATTATGGAACTTAAGTGAACTGAGGATTGCAAAGTAATACCAACAGTATATATATATATATATATATTTGGAAATTAAATATGCATGTGTGGCGCTCGAGCAGCAACTTTAATGATATCCACTTAAATGTGTTTGCCAACAGTGGTTGAACCGTTGCCAAACTTTAATTAAATCAGATTAGTTAAGCCGTATTAAAATTGCAAATACTACTAATAAATAAAACTGCGAAAGTCATCCACAGAGTTATAGATACTATATATATATATATATATATATGTGCAATAAGATGCACATTTTTTTAATTGGCAATTTAAAGTTGGGCGAAAGCCAAGTTGAGATCGAAGTGGCACTCGGTGACTATCTAGCCAGAGTCATCTCTAAACTCAAATGACCCACTTCAAAAATTATTGTGGTTGGCACTCTGAAGACCGAGGCAGATCTCTACTCTAAGCATCAAGACATCTAGACAAATCAGACATTTTTATTTTGTCATGCTAATCCCATTTCTTTATGCCACTGTGCCGATATATATATATATATATATATATATATATTTATTTATTTATTATGCACATGTATTTGTGTGTTAGCTGTGTGGCTTGTGAGCATTTTAGCTGCTTCTTCTGCTTTGCCACGCTTTACGTTAGCTGCGCCACGCCATCCACTTCCTTCTTCCCTCTTCCGCGCTGTTTGTGTTTAATTATAAATGTATGTGTCTGTGTGTGTGTGTGTGTGTGTGTGCATTACATATGTGCGATGTGTTATTCCACAAGACGCTTACATTGCTGTTCACATTATTGTTGCTCAGCTCGTTGTTGGTATTGTTTCGTACCATTCTTGTTATTCTCGCTTTCCCTCTCTCTCTCTCTCTCTCTCATTATCTCCCTCCCTCTCTGTCACTGTCTTTCTCTCTCTCTCTCTCTGGTACTTTATGCTTGTTATTGGTCGCACAGTTTCTGGGTTTAAATACTTGGCTATGTTTTTGGTCTTTTCGCCTTGTTTAACATTTCAAATTCATATGGAAAGTTATGCTGGCGCACATACATATCAACATAAATGGGAAACTTGGGCAGTGCTTTGTTTGGCTTGGGGACTGACTTCCGTTTCCGGTTTGTAAACAAATGGCGCCAGCCTACGATTAATTATTGTTGATTTCTAGGCCGTCGTTGTGTCGGTGTCTGTGTCTATGTTTGTGGCAGGACACGTGCCACAGGCAATGCCAACAAATCCCTAACACGTATAGCCCCATCTCACTCTTCATCACTGTCACCCTCTCACTCTCACTCTCTTTCTCTATTTATATATGTATTTCTATGTATCTCAGTATGCCTCTGGACACACAAACAATTGTGTGAATAAAACTGATGAATGATTTCATAAACCTGCGTTGATTTTTTTTAATACTTCATAAAATTTGATTTTTGGAACGTTCAATAGTTAAATATGAATGTATTGTTGTTGTTAATAATATTTCCCTTTGTTTATTAACACAAAACAACTTCATTACAATGGATATTTATTATGTTCGTTATAGAATTGTGTTGCATAATTGTTGCAATTGTGTATCGATAAATGTGCAAAATCCTGCTTATTATAATTGACGTTATATGTTGCTCAATATTCATTCATTCATTCATCGCATAATCGATCACAGTGACGCTTAGCCTGTCAGCCCCCTCATCGCACATACACATGCAGACAATATATTGTTCATTTATATTGCTGTTGCTGTTGTAATTATGTTATATGCCATTGTTGCTGTTGTTGTCGCTGTTGCAAACTATGCAAAGGTTGCCTATTTTGTTAGCCTCTCAATAAACCAATTTTCACACAATTGCAGTACGCACATGTGTGTGTGTGCGTGTGTGTGTGACCGCGTGTGTGTGTCAAAACCACAACGTGGCACTTTTTGGCAAGTTAATGTGTTATTCTTTAGGTGGGTCACACACACACACACACAAGTGTAATACACAGGCACACACACCAGCCTTTTGCCACATGAGGGTCGTAATTAATGATTGAACACACATACACGTAACACAACACCCACACACACCCACACACACCCACACACATGCGCAACGAGCTCCCCACTTGCTCTGAAAAGTATGCCACAATATTCGTTGTGGACACCAAATATGCTGCTCATTATTTTTAGAGCTCCCAACACACCCACACACCCCCCCCCCCACACACACACACACAAAGACTTGCACACCACACGCATATAAATTATGTTTGGGCTTCATTATGCGAGCTGCTTTTATGGCAGCAGCTATGGCTGCTCGGACGGGGCGAGGGCGGAGCTTGTGGCAATTTGGGACGCGCTTCAAGGCGCCGCATTAAAAATCAATTCACAAACTTTGCACGTACCTTTGAGTGAAGCGTGCGAGTATAAGTGTGTGTGTGTGTGTGTGTAGGTATGAATGTCTATGCTGCTGTATGTGTGTGCATGAGCAGCAACAGCTTGTTATGTGGCTTTGATGAAGCTGCTGCTGCTGCTGCTCAAAAACAAATTAATAAATAAATAAAAATAAAATAAATTATTTAGATTGAAGTTGTTCTTAAATTGAAACAGAATAAAATTCTTCAATACACTTTCTTGTATTTATTAATTCCATTCTTATTGCTAACTTGGTCAAGTGAAAATCAGACTAATTAACTCGACGAACTCGATTTCGTTGCAGAGAGCAGCTGGACAAAATGGAATGACCAGAGGCGCACACACGTCGCCAACGGAAGATGCTGCAGCAGGCAGCAGCAACACCAACAGCAACACCAACAGCATCAGCAGCAGCAACAACTGACGCCAACAACGATGGCCAGCGACGTCGCGTGGCAGCAAGCGACAGCTGCAGCAGTTACAATTACAACAATAATAAGAAATTGAAGCCAACGCAAATGCATTCCAACGAGGAGCCGCCAATGGCGGTGATCGTCGACAGCGGCAATCAGCAGCACCAGCAGCACCAGCAGCATCAGCAGCACCAGCAGCAACAACAAAAACAACAGAAGCAGCGACGCAGCGGCAGTCAGCAGCGTCAGCGCAAATCGAGTTCCTGCAGCAACAGTGCAAAGACCACACCCACGCCGCATACGCGACGCCCACACCGACAGCACTCCAATGCTTCCGACACCAAGCAGCAGCAGCAGCAGCAACAACAACAGCAACAACAACAACAACAGCAACAGCAACCGCAGCAACAGCGACGCTATCAGCACTCGAGTCGCGGGGGCAGCAGAGAGCGGAGTCATGATGGCAGTGGACGAAGACGACGGCGGCGTCACAGCGGCGCCTCCTCAACGCTGAGCGGTCAGCGAACGACGGGCCGGAGTCGACAGGCTGCCTCAGCGGGCAGCTCCTCAACGTCCTCCAGTTGCAATGGCAGCTGTAGCTCGGATGATGGCGGCTCCTCGCACACATCCTCGTCGTCGTCGTCGAGTTCGTCGGGTGAGCCGAACTTGCCGTATCCGGGCTTTCCAGAGATTGCGATGAAGGCACTGACGCAATATACGCGACCGCGCAACTGGTGCCTCATGCTTATCACCAATCCATATCCTTTTGACAAAACAAAACATCTCCTTCCTTTGGTTGTCCTCGTCTGCCAAAATGTACCTGCAATTTCATCAAATTGATTTTTACTATCTCATGTCCCATGTCCTTGTCAAGAAGGTTAAGTTACAAAACTCAAAAGTAATTTCGCTAAGATCAGAAAAAAACCCAGTTGATTATTCGATTATTCAAATATAAAATCGCAAATTGTTAATGGAGCTGAAAATGATTACTCTTGAATTTGAATATTTTAGTCTTGGTCGATTTTCTACTGGCAACCCATCTAGTTAGTCTAATCAGTTTCATTGCAATAAAAATGATAGATATTTGTTTTTTACCTTTTTAATCTTTTAGATTGTAGTGTATTCTGCCAAACTAGCTGGCAACTTCTAGAAAAGAAATTCTGATTTATAGTATTTCTCAATTTAAAGTTGGCTTAGTAATTTAAATTCAATTATACATGTTTCAAAAAAGTAGCAAATCATGTGTTTCTTCTGCCAACGCTCGATGATTACAAAAGTGCTTCGATCAGCCCCAATCAATTTCAGGTTATCAGCAGATTTTAAGCTTGAAAAACTGCGGTTTTGTGAAACGTGTTCATTTTTTGATTGTATTAATTTTTTTGTTGGAATATTTATTTACGCTGTTTTCGTTGCCTGCCTGTTGCAACAGTTATTCAAATATGCGTGAGTGTGTGCGTGTGTGCGTGTGTTTGTAGCCCATAAATAACAAATATCGGCGCACGGCAGCGGCTCGGCGGCGGAAGACACTGCCAGGGTTGCCGCAGTTGCCAAAGCCTTGCAAAGCCGTCATTTGCAGTTGCTGCTTCCTGTGAAGCGTCCTGTTTTGTTGTTTTTATTGTCGCGAGGGGATAATGTGCGTCAATCAGTGTAGCATATGTGTCTCGGCGTCCACACGCCACCCAAGCGCATCCCACGACCAATCCCCCCCCCTACTCTACCCTCAGCCCAATGCCTATCAGATGTCCTGTTCATGGCATGTGTCTGGCATGAGCATGAAAAATCACTTTACATACTTTCGAGCGCACTTGATATTTAATTTAAGCTGAAATTAAAATTGACTGACGTTAATATTTAAGTTAAACATATTCCGTACATTGAAAACAACTGCCTCGTACTCTGTGTCCTCCTTGGGGACTCTAATTTAAAAATAACCAAGAAATCGACAAATGAGAAATGTTGAATATGGAAAATATATTATTCAAAACTATCATTATAACATTATAACATCATTAACTATATATTTGTCCATTCATACAGAAAGAATGGTTTGACTTTGAAATCGCTATTTAAGAAATCATCATATTTAAAGAAATGAACAGATTTTACTATCGGATATCTTCCAAAATCAATAAACACAGCCTCATCGCAGAGCAAGCCAATAGCTTTTACTTCTGTTGGATATTGTGGTTGTTTTAGTTGCTTTGAACTTATTATCATCATCGTCATCTTTCATCCTTGAACAACAGCTGTTAAGCGTTGACTAATGAAGCTCTTTAAATATCAAATTAATTATATTAATTCGACCTGTCAATAAACAATTTGACTTAAAAGTATTTACTAATTGCAACTGCATCTCTTTTACATTTGCGTCATTTCTTCTTCTGTGGCACTTCCTTTTTGTATATCTTTTGGCATTTCCTGTCGTGCATCCGATTTGTGATGCCGAGATTCCCATTGCCAATTGCCAATTGCCAATTGCCAACTTCCAACTTCCAATTGGCAAATGCCAATTGCATTTCACAGTCAGCGGCAATAACAGGATAATCGCTCTACCGACAACCTCTCACCTTGACTCCATCCCCACATCCCCTCTTCCAACCACTTAATTGTTAGCTATAAATTTTCCCCCATTGCTCTTCGAGCTCCTTTTCGGCTCAAACATTATTTGCGCTATCTTGTTGGAGTGTTTATTCGCCTAACAAGGATTTCATTTGTTAAATATTTATTAATATATATATTAAATGTTTAGCTCGTGGACACATAATATTAATACTATACTTAAATAGTGTATATAGAAATTGTCAGTCAAAAATATTTCTTATCAAAGGGTATTTAAGGTTCGTCAGCTCAAAGTTTTACAGTTGTATATTTCTCGTTGCTTATATTTTCTCTCACAAGGATTAAGTCCCATTTTATCTCCATCCCATCCTAGTAATAATTATAAACGATTTCTTGCATTTGTAAGTTGCAAGCATTTTCCGCTCGCAACTTTATAACTTCGACAGAACCGGATGCCATTCAATTGCTTTTGATTAATATCAATTTCTTAGCACTGCTGGTAATTTGGTTTTTTGTTGTTGTTAAACTAAATTCAGTTAAGAACTTTTCGTTCGTCTACATGGCGCTATAATCAATGCCACAAATTGTGGCATGCACAACGAAACTCGAGAAGAGGTCAACTGTGCTAATTGTAAAGAAAAAAACAAAAACGAAAAATAATAAGAAAGAAAGCTGCAGTTGAGTCAGCTCGACTACGATATACCCTGAGTGCAGCTGTTAAATATATTCTAGATTAATTGGTCGGAGATGCTTCCATCTGCCTGGTATATACACTTACACAAAGCTCTCGTTCCATTTTGTAGCCATTTTTAATGGGTTCAGCGTAAAAAAAACAAAATGGTGGAGTCAAGGACCTGTCAAGGACTCAACTGCTACCCTCATGAACATATTTGAGTGCTCCACGCGAAATGTAGTGCATCGTGCAACATGCTGTAACATAAACCCAGCACACTTGCAGTATGCCACTAGATCTACCAAGGAACACTCATACCTATTTTACGGCGAATATAATTTACAAGGACAACAACTACAACACAATCCACTCAAGAACGTCTGGCTTGCAATGCATATAATTAGCATGCTAGAAGAGAGGGGATGGGGAATAATGTATGAGGTAGTAATACGATATCCACGCCCTGCAACTAATTATAGCATCTACTTTGTCCATTTAAAAGCAGTAAATTACTTCTGCCACCTCCAAACAGCAATAACCTACCCCAGCACCACCTTACACACCACACAACCGCTGTGCTCTGTGGGTGAACTCATATCTCTGATTACCAACCACTTGCTTCAGATTCATTACATGCCATCAGCTTCAATTCCATTTGTAGCACTTGAAGCGGTGGTCAACAGCAAGAGTGGTTTGATGTGTGGCTTCATCTTCTTTGGTGGCTCAGTGCCCTTGGTGAACTAAGGAGCACTTGTTATTGCTACTATATAAACGACTTCAAAGCCCAAGTAGTTTCCAATAGCTACAGTATACACTCAAGTTTAAGCTTAAGCACCAGTTAATGCTGTGTTATCGTTAAAATTGATGCGACTCCTGAAATACTTTAAATGATTTTGGACTTAATTTAAGGGGACAATGTTTGAACAATTGCATTTATAAAATATATACTTACCACAAACTTTACTTTCGATACATTTGCTGGACATAAGCGCTAAACATTTAATTTCTATATATTCATGTATACATGTCTTGAGGGCGTATGGCTCAAGTAAATGAATACCTAGGACCCCCAACTATAATCCGCTCTAAATTAAGGAATCTACCTTTGATTGCATCAGCTTTCAAACATTGACTGTGAGTGAGTATTAAACTCACTAAATTTAACACTACAATGAACAAATGCATTTCCTTTTGAACTTAGGAACTGCAAGTCAACTAGCATTTTGCACTTCGATAAGTCGTCCTTAGTCCCTCGTCCTTCATCATTTCAATTGGCAATCCACACATCACTTGGATTTGCCTTCAATTTAATGAATGCATTCACAACATATTCCATGAAACAGATTCAAACTTTTTGTCGTTTATTTTGTTTTTCCAAAAAGCATCGCTTTGCTTCGTTGTAGTATATATATTAGTATATATATATAAATGTATAAATGTGTATATGTATATATATGTATATACATATATTCATATATATATTGAAGGCCAATTTGTTTGGAAACATTTTTGCTGCTGCTGCTGCTGCTGCTACTTTTGCCAATTATTTCCAGTATTGCCATGCCACAAGCTTTATTCTTCTGGCTTTCATCTTTGCACCTTTTGCTTGACGCGTTCGATTTGTGTGCTTCTGCGCTTTTTTTGGTGGTATTCATATAAATTATTTGTGTCCAGTCATCTGCAGCAGCTTCAAGGGCGCCTTTTTTGTTTGTCAGTTCTTTTAATTTGTTGCGATTTTTGCACGCTCCCATGCGTATACCCTTGCCCCACTCGCCACGCTCCTTCCGCCCCCCCTATTTTTGGGGATCCTCTGTGTGTGTGTGTGTGTGTGTGAGTTGGCCGACTTTACGCTCGACTTAATTTGTTTACTGTTGGTTTGGTGGCCTTTGCCGTCGTCGCTGTGCGCCAAATCAAAAATAATGGCCAGCCCACTACCCCTACTTGACTTAACACCACCCTCCCAACCAAGCAATCCTTGCAACGAGAGCAACAGTGTGAGACAGAAAGCCAGCTTCGCCATTTCGGCAGTGTCCCATATTTGAGCTGTTGCAATATTTATACAGCTCGATTGCCAGCCTCCAAACCGCCCAAAAAGCGCTGACCTTTTCTGTGCGTCCATGTATATGCGTGTGTATGTATGTATGTGTGTGTGTGTGCGTGTTTGTGTGTGTATCTCACATTTGTTTTTATGACACTGGCGACATGACCTGCATATGCCCTCGTACACTTGGCCACTTGTACACTCGTGCATTGAAACCGCTGCCTTCTAATGAATTGAAGCAAGGACTCCCGGACGATTGTGTTTTTTTTTTGTCGTTGTTGCTGTTTTTGTGGTTTTGTTTTTGGTCTCGATTTTGGCTGCCATTGTTGGGTCCGTTTTTATCTTTAATTGTGCGTTAATAGCATAAACCTTTTATGCATTGTTTTTATTATTATTTGTTGTTGTTGTTGTCGTTTTTTGTTTTCTCGTTTCGCATTTGCCTCGTAATTGCGCACGCCATAAAAAATGTGGGTCCTTGGTGGCTATATGGAATGCATGAAAGAGGAGGCTCTGTTTTCCTCCATCTGCTGCTGCCTTTGGCTTTGCATTGTTTGTCTGCCGTTGACCGTTGTTGAGTCGCGACAAAAAAACAACAACTGATTGCTCTTTTAATGCAAATGCTTGGCCATTTTGCGGGCTATTTGATATCGGAAGTGAAGCGGCGTGAAGCGGCATATCGAAGCGAGAAGAATCATTATTATAGGTTTTGATACAAAGAAAAATCCTCAAAACTAATTTCGATTGAACACGAGGGGCAATTTCAGTTGCTTTTCTAACTGCATTTGCTACTCGATTTGCATGACAAGTTCTCACCTTGCTTTTTTGTTCACTGTGCTTCTCGCTTCTCGCTTCTCTTTTTCATTCCATTATTGTATCTGGCTCTGATTGTCATTTAATTTCTCCCAAAGTTTGTTACTTCTCAGACTTCTTAGCTTTTTTTGGAGTTTGTCTTTGATACATGCTTCTTTCATTGCTATCTTACTTTTGATTTACCCTACTCCCCTCCTCTTTGATTATTCCCATTTCTTCTAAATGAACTTCTCACTTCGGATCGAAATAAAACTTTTCAATTAGCCAAATAAATTAGCGTCAATTTATTTCCCTCTCGTAAGCGTTTCATAAAAGTTTTGTATCTCAATTCAATTCACTTGTACAAAGTTGAGAACACAGACATTAATCATGCACTAACTACCACTCTGACTCAACTTACTCTAGCTTGCTCACATTGACAGTCATTCTGAGTGAGCAGTCAAGCCCAAAGCCAGTGATCCTGATGGAGTGAGATACTTTCAGTTTGGGCATAATCTGTATTTAAGTGCCCAGCCACAGTAAATGCACTGACTGCCTAATAAGCCGGCTGAAAGGCTTACGAGCGAACTTCTTGCTTGAAAACAGCAGTTGCAACATTGCATTATGTTGCCACTGACTGCCTGACTGACTGCCTGGCTGACTGCCTGAGTAACTGTCATCAATTTGTGCCATTTCTTTGCCATTTTGCTTCAAGCAAAACCGCACTAAACTAACAACAACAAGGAAACGCACGACGAGTACAAAATGCAGCCTCGAGTGCGCATTAGAAGCGATGGTAAACAGCTAGAAGAATCTCCCATCAAGAGCTTAGAGACGCAACTGTCGAATGCTTTCGCCCACAGTTCTTGCCTTGACTGGTTTTGCGTAAATCAGAGGACAAAAGCGCAGTTAATAAACGAAATGACATTCCATTTTATACCCTGAGGTCATTTTGGAACTGGTCTAAATGGCATAATGAAGTTGTGCTGAAGTATGTAGACAGGCATCTCTGAGCCCTTCGACGTAAGGTATATATATATATATATTCTTGATCAACAGGAACAGTCGAGTCGGTTTAGCGTTTTAGGTAATGACTTATGTCCAGAGTATTGCTTAGTCGAGCTCTCTCTCGTCCAACGCATTCTTACTCGTTGTAACCCCAATAATGACAATTCGATTGGACAAAACTCGTGGTATTCAGAATTTTATTAAAAAAAACCGTTATATTCTTTTAGCATTTTAAATTGGCGAATTCAAGTTTCGGGGACAAATAATCCACTTATTTGATGATTTGATTAATGAACATTTCATTGCATGTAATTGGATTTAGAGGAAATTGAACTTTCCCATTGCATCGTCATATTTTGGTTAAAATCCTTAATTCTAACTTTTATTATTCGATTTCTACGTGGTTCGAGCGTATCTCGATCTTGGTCATATTACTAAATTGCATAACGTTGGGTATGTACCAGCCCTGTGTGGACGACACCTGTCTGAAGCCGCGCTGCAAGATACTGCAGGTGAGTAAATATAGCTTTCCTACATATATAAATAAATATATATATATATATATATATATATACATATACATCTACATATACATATACATATATATATATATGTATAGCATAATGACTTTCCTCAGATACCACTCTTTCCCTAATTCCCTCCATTGCCAAGCTAAGCTGTCACCGCTGGCGTCACATTAACTGTCATTTATTTAAGCAATTTTTTGGCTCACTTCCTGTGTCTGCTTTGCTGATGACATCAAACAGGCACTTCGGCTCATTAGGCAGCCAACGCACACTGCGAAATCGAGGAACGGGGAGTGAGAGGGGGGTGGGGGGGGGAGGGGAAGGGTCGGACAGACAGGGCAGGGGTAGCTAGCTTTTTTGGGGGCAATTACAGTGCCACGGCGTATAGAAAATGTTGAGCGCAACGTGCGAAAATGTTTGTAAATGATATGGAAGGCAGACATTTTTGGCCGCAGCCAAGTGTAAAGCATACGAAGGGCGACCAGCAGAGTCGTCCAAGGTGTGTGTGGTGGAGGGACGAGACGAGCCATTGCCAAATTAGCCACAAATGAGAATGGGAATGAACACCGACAAGGACATAAGTGGCGCCCAAATTGCTGAGAGTTATTTGAGCATCGCCCCAGACTCTGAGACGAAAACTGAGTCAGGGACAACTTCCTCCGAGATGCGACATACATACATACATACATATATATATATATATATATATATATATACATGTGCGTCAGTTTATGCACGACTCACCGCCGCTTCACATTGTTTGCACTGGCATCGAATGAATGAGAGAGATGTGAGGGAGGAGGAAAGTGAAAGGATAGAGACTCCGCTCCATGCATGATGTGGCAAGGCACGTACTGATAACTAAAGAGGACTACAAGCTCATTTTGACAACTGTCAACCACACTTTTTGTTAACAACTAAGTGAGACTTCTCTCTGGCTATCGCTACTTATTACCTAAATTTGAAGCATTGAGTTGAACTTTCTACGGAACGGATATGCAAAAGGGCCAAGAAATAGGTTAATGCTTTCTGCAATTAAACGGATTTAATCATTTCATATTACTGACGATGTTAAAAGTAACGTTAACAAAATGTCTACATACGGATGAAACGGGGTTTTCAAAAAAAAGGCGTAATATTGGAGAAAAATTGTGGATAAACTATTTTTATGTTGCTGTTGATATTGATGATTAATTTCTTGCACGCAGATCTTTGACGACATCATATTTGCGTTCTTTGCCCTGGAGATGACCATCAAAATGGTGGCGATGGGCATGTGTGGCAAGAACACCTATTTGGCTGACTCATGGAATCGATTGGACTTCTTCATCGTACTGGCCGGACTGCTGGAGTATGTGATGCATGTGGAGAATCTGAATTTGACAGCGATACGCACCATTCGAGTGCTGCGACCCTTAAGGGCTATTAATCGTATACCCAGTAAGTGTGGGGTGGTCACTGCTAATCGATCAGATGCATATATATTTTGTTCAATATTCCATAGGTATGCGAATTCTGGTTATGCTGCTGCTGGATACTCTGCCCATGCTGGGCAATGTTCTTCTGCTCTGCTTCTTTGTGTTCTTCATCTTTGGCATTATTGGAGTGCAGCTATGGCAGGGTATACTGAGGCAGCGATGCACTTTGGATCGGCCCGATGGCATGATCTATCCCATAACGTAAGTAGAACGGGACCGAGACGACATGTTCTTTTCTATGCTTTGTTTTTTTCTTACTTAATTTTTGGATGGGTTTTTTTTTAAATTGGGGCAACGGACGATCCAACTGAGAAGACAAAGATATTGAGGCAAATGCATTTTGTCTCTGTCTACAAGACGCCTATAATACTTATATAATATATATAACTATATAACTTTGTATCGCTTAGATATAACCTTTTTCTTTACATTTTTGCTTATAGTTTTATGCTTTTGTTTTATAAATTTTGGCTTTGATTTTTGATAGTTGCTTAGCATATTTAAAGCTTTGGAAAGCGCTTCCTCCCGCGCTATCCATCCCGCTGTCTGTGTCTCTCTCTCTCTCTCTCTCTCTCTTCATCAGTCTCACTCACTCACTATTACTCTAACTCGGTCTATCCTTTTCTCTCTCTCTGTCTCTCGCTGGGCTGCCTGGCTGCTAATTCATATTTTCATTATTCATTTTTTTTTTTACTTTTTCTGTTGGCTTTGCTTTTGGTTTTTGGCCAATGTCACTGACAGCTCACAGTCACAAACACACACACACACACACACACACACACATTGAAGCACACACACAGTCTCGAACACACACACACACATATATATATATAGCATACATCAATCAGGATGGGAGCTGTCTTTGTCTTACAATGACAATTTGCATATCAAATGCAATGGTCTCCCGTCAATTTGATGATGTCCCCGCCGCCCAACGACTTCTGGGCTCTTCTGTGATGGATGTCAACTGAAGAACACTTTATTGTGTTGGCCATTTTCCGCTGCAAATGACACGTCGCCTTCTCTTTCAGCATTGCACAGTGCTGTCAAGCGCACACAAAGTTATTTACAGCACCACATTAAACCACAGAGAACAGCTGTTGACTTTGTCATTCCAATTTTGCTATTTTCTAGCGATGTCGTTAAAATTGTGATGCATTCTGAGAAAGTAACTTACAATATTTTTGGCGATTTTTGGTCACATAATGTGACCATGGAGGAGAGCACTTTAATTTCACGGAAAATTCTTTCATACATTGACCATGAAAATGATCTGCATTGAATGACAACATTTTTGATGAAACATTGAAAACGGCTGTTGTATTAGCTACCAACTTTGTTTAAATTCTATTAACAATTAAAGACTAAAGTTTAGGAAATCATTTGAACATGACTATTTTCCAGTAGTTTACATTTGAGTTGCAAATTAAAAAGTTTCAAACGATACCTCCATGGTCACTTTTCAAATCAGATACCCTAGCTGAATCTTTTTCATACAATTTTTCATCCTGACTTTGACAGCTGGAAAGATTTTAAACTTGACAAACAGTCTTTTATCACGAGCCAAATCCCTCTCTCTGTGTGTGTATGTCAATGACGTCAGATACATCAGCAATGGCACAAACATTTATTTTACACACACTCACACACTCACACACACACACGCACACACAGTACGTCGTAGTATTTTACTCGCAGATGGACATCGAAAAAGTAGGCAACATAAAAAGAGTTGGATTTTTGTTTGATTTTGCTCAACTCAAAAATGTTGACACAGCTTTTCTTTTTTTTTGTTACGGTAATCGTTTTGCTTTGCATGCACAAAACTGTATATATAATTAAGTTTCTTTCGATTGCATTGCTGGAAAAGGCCATAATTTTAGGTTATCATTTTATGGCTTTTCCACTGATTTACATAATTATTGTAAATATTTCGACGGCAATGCAAATTTGTATGTCTACACAATTTATTTATTTATATATTTTTCTTTTCTGCATTTCCGTTTGCCGCAAATTTCAATTTTACAATTTTTTATTTCAATTGATGCGAATACTTCTTTTTCATATACATTTATGTTAAGTTTAAATTAATAGCACTTTAGCAGTGTGTAAATTTCATGTCGTTCTGCGAATTAATTTCGTCAAAATGAAATGAAATTTTTTATTATTTTTGACTTTTGATAGCACACGAAACTGTTGACAATTGGGTTTTTTGTACATTTGTATGTATGTATTAGATATTAAAGTTATTATAACTTATGGATATTTGTCCATAAGTATGTAAATACATATTTGTACATATAATATATGTATGTGCACAAGAAATACTGCGTCCATAGTGGCAACTGATTTCCCAAGTATTTATCTTCGGATATATTTTTGATATTATTGGATTATCGAATTGCTTTGCTTATTATAATTTACTTGCAGTGTTTTTATTTATTTAGATACTAAGTCTATCATAAAATATTTATTCAAATGAAAAGTGCACAACGACAACTAAATATAGTGTCATACAAAATCAGAGGAAATGAGATTTTAAAAATGTCTATTACACCCAAGTCAACTTTTGTTCGAAATTTAATTTTAATTACAACTCAAATTTCATTTAATTAATGAGTCAAACGATAAAAGTTCCCCATTTATTTGTTTTAATAATCACTTACGGGACTATAAGATTTTTCCTAGTACAGATATTTTTAGCTATCATTTTGTATTTAAATAATAAACGTGGAGGGTTGATAACCGAATTCCAAGTTAAGATCGAAGTTTTGATTCGCAGTTTCTGCTTAGTTCTTTTTCAAATTTTGTGTTGAGTTGTAAATTTTGAAGAACACACATTCGTACATTGTGCACACTCACACATACAGACCCACACACAGTGGTGCACCTTCGTAGAATCAGGTGCAAAACTAACTCGGATTCATTCGCCCATTGAGCAACAATCTAAGGGACGTTTACCAAAGGGCGCAAATTTTTTTTTATTTTTTTTTTTGCTTTTTTCTTTGTTCTTAATTTATTTTTGAGCAGAGTACAGACAAAACAAACAAGCAAACAAATACAACTAACAGTAACAAAGATCAGAACAAAAACAGACTCCAACAATTATACAAATATACCACAAATATACCACATATATAAATGTATGGATATCAATACTTTTCTTTTTCTTACTCTTATTTTCTTTTCTTATTTTCTATAAATTTTTGTGTTTATTTTGTTTTAGTTGAACATGTCGTAAGACGGCAGAATACAATAAACAACATATTAGTTACAAATACAATTTGAATTGATACATAATTGGCAGCCAAGTGAAGAAATGCTGAAAAAAAAATATTGAACAAAAATTCTTGCAAAATACTCCCAAATTTCTACTATATATATATTTTCCAATTATTGTTTGTCGTATTGAGTTTCAAGTTTTGAAATGATTAATTACAATTTTCAAGTGAATTAAATATCAATACCAAAGAAAAAAAAACCAATACAAAAATCATACCGGGAACAAACTTTTTGTTTACAGGGGACTACCTGAAGTGTACAGAGTTCGAGTCCGTGTTAACTCGTAAGATAAAATGATTTATTTTCCCCCTTTTAATACCTACCACACAAAACCACATACACAAACAACAACAAAAAAAAAAAAACAAAAAAAACAATAAAATACCGAAACAAATACCATACTAAACGAAAATGAAATTAACAAAAATCTTTATAACAATAACAACACAACAACAATACACATATATTCGAAACCTAGTTGTCTATTAGATCTCGCTCGCTCTCTCTCTCTCTCTCTCTCTCTCTCTCTCTCTATCTCTCTCTCTCCCTAGCGTAATCTTCCTCTTTCTATATTCTATTCTAATCCGTAAACATAAAGCAAGCGCTCGCTCGCTAGCTAATCCCTAGCAAAAACTTCCATATATGTATATCGCCAGCACTTAACCCGTTTGCTCTATTCTGTGATACACGCTCTCTCTATCTCTCTCTCTCTCTCTCTCTCTCTCTCTATCCCTATCTATCTCCCTTCTATCTATCTCTCTCTCTGTCTTGCTAAGCTCTAGCTGGCTGTACTCCTCCTACCTCTTTGCCTATGTCTATTCTATAAGTGCTACCCAAGCATTCTGTTCAATATATCTATATACATATATATATTTGTATATATATAGAGATATACATTATATATATGATTATACATGTAACACTTAACGAATATTTTTCTCTCAGGTTCTCTCTTATACAATTTATAAGTAATATATGCAGATATTTGATTAACTCAAACTAAATACATACTTAATACTTATCAACTACATAGATATACACATATATATATGCATATATATATTCACAACTCCTTTGTATAGACAATAACTATAACAAGAACCACCACCAACACTAACAGTTCAATTAAACGTTACTCAACTCACAAACACTGTCTCTCGTATTGGCTTGACACGTTATGCAGCACTAATTACTGTAACTAACGGAACACTTACGTAGGTGGCTAACTGGCTGAGTGGCAGCGAGAAACGTGAAGATGTAAAGCAAGAAGCAACAAGGATCTATTCTGAGAAAAGAAGCGAGAAACCACTCTTAATAAAAAATTAATGCACTTAGCAAAATGAAGCCAATCATCTGGCTGAGATTTAATATTTTCTTGCTTCTGTGTCAGTGTCAGTGGTCAATACACTCAAAGGTTTCCCCTTTCCCGTCTTTATCTCTCTCGCATCGAGTAAACTTAACTGATCTTCGAATTCTACTCGTAGCACTTCGCTCATCACAATCTTAGAAGTTTCGATCCGATCTTAGAGCTTCTCCCATCTCGCTTTCATCAATGCCACTTGCGGCCACTGGGCCATTAGAGATTACTCTTTTAACACAAATAACACACACTCCTACACTCGCACACTCGCCAACTCGCACACATGCAGCAGATACTAATTACACGTAATGTTTTGTAGTCGCCTCTCGCTCTCTATGTCTTTGTGTGTGTGTATGTGTCTGTGTGTCTGTTTCATGTCGTTGTAGTGAATACTTGCATTCATACTCGGGTACTAACTAATTGGTACTCGTAAATGTTTAACCAATAAATTTCAACTTGAACTATACAAGCGTGTCTCAAGTTTTGTTGTTTGTTTCGTTAACTTTGTATTTTTTAGATTTGATGTTATCTCTGTGTATGTCTGTTGTGTATTTCTCTCTCTCTCTCTCTCTCTCCCACTTTCTCCCTGTCTCTGTCTGTTGCCCTTTCCGGTTTCGATTTGATTTCTTTTTGTACTTTTGGTTTGTTGTGAAACTGACCCAAAAAAAAATAAAAAAATAGGGAGAACTACAGCCTACCAAATACCAAATATGTAAAACTCACAACAAGCATACCAATTAGGCACCACACACACAACCATACACACACACACACACACACACACACACACAAAATCAAAAATATATTTTATGTTTTTTTTTTAGAGCGTTTTTATTAGCGTATCCCTAGAAAATTCTCCGAGCAGTTCCCTGGCAAGCAAATTCTGATCTGTTTGTTATTTGCAAATATTTTTGTTCCCACACACACACACACACACACACACACACACAGACACACTTACGCCAATAAACAGTCAAACGCACATGCCTATATGTTATCTCTGTGTGTATGTGTGTGTATATTTTGTAAGCTTAACTCTTTTTACAGGAAAAACCATCAGTTTCTATTGCAAAGGTATTTAAAGCTGCCCAGCCCTACTATAACAAACGCCCGACACCCATCTCTATCCCTCTATCTCCACACAGCTTGCCACAACAAATGGGAAGCTACAACAATAATCCAAATTAAAGTCACATTACATACTCCACACATACACATCCCACACACATCCCACACACATACACATGAATATCAAAGTTCTGCATACTTTTAAGCGAGAATTGCTACCTGAAAATTTTATTATTTAAAAGATTTGCTCTGTTACCGAACGTACAAGAGTATATTAGTTTTGTGCAATGTCCGTCATGTTGTCTATCCTTCCGTATGTGCGCAATTTATTTCAACACTTTTAAAGCTAGAGACTTAAAACGAGAAATCTATTCCTATTTTATGTCAGCATCAGACAGAGTGTTCAAATTGAGGTGCTAAGAAATTTATAAAATCTATAATTGCGAATTAATAAAGCCACATATCTCCCAATCAATTTTAAGGCCAGAGTCACCAAATTTGGTTGGTGGGTTCTTTGCGATCCACAGATTGACATCGGCCAAGGCCACCTCCGCCTTCAGACAATGCGCATATATATTTCACAATTTACAAGCTAGAGTCACCAAATTTTGAAAGTATTTTACTGGTAGTTAAGATGGAAAACAACAACCAAAACCGATAGACCTCAATATAACAATATATCTCACAAAATTTGAAAGCCGGAGTCACAAATTTGAAAGGTATATTGCTGGTAACGCCCTATTGCTATCAGAGTATTTCGCAGTCGGTTATGCCCGACTTTAACGTGCTCTCACTTGTGTTTTTTGTTCTTGTTTTTTTTTTGGGTTTGTTGCTGGTGCGCGCACGTGCATATTAAACACATTTTATTGTCACTCACACACACACACACACACACACACACACACACAAGTACACGTACATTTACGTTGAAATTTTTTGGTGAGGTAACCCTCCGTCTCCGTCCCCTTCTCCGTCAACCCGCCAACGCCAGTCTCCATCCCGTGTCGCTGTGACCCCTTCGTCCAATTTGCGGTAGCGTCACGCATTTAATTTAAATTGCTTTCCAGTTACTTGTGCTGCTTAATCTGTTCTGTTTTATCTTCTGTTGCTGTTGGACTTATTTTTTCCCCACAATATGGTTTTTTGAATTCCTGCTGGTTAAGTTTTAATTTTGCGACTGGTTTCTTTTGAGTGCGCACTTTTTTTTATTGTCTACGTTTTGTGTCGATTTCGGATTAGCCGTCTCTTTTTAAAACTCTCACTCTAGCATTCACTCTCTTTCTCCCACTCTCTTGCTCTTGTTCTCGCTCTCGCTCTCTCTCTCTCTCTCTCTCTCGCGCTCTCTCTCTCTCACTCTGTATTTGGTTACCAGGTACAGTTGTGCTTGTAGACTGTGTGTGCATTCAATTAGGCATTACTATTTGGCATATTTGATATTGTCAAAGGTTCATCGGCTTTGTGTCTCTTTCACAACTTTCTATTTCTATCTCTTACTCTTTTTGCATATATTGATTATGGGGTCGCATCTACTCGTAAAGTTTGGCGCGACTCTCACGCTCAAAGCTAGACGCAATTCACTCTGAAAATGAACGGCTTTATGCTCTGGTTGCGCAATGCATGCAAAATTTCACATCAGCTTTAAGCTTTATGATCAGCTCGAGGGTTAAACCATTCTCAAAGCTCAGTTTCGACAGCTTTTAACCAACGCTCGTTCTAAATTCTTAGGCTTAAAGCTTACTTTTAAAAACTTTCAATTCCCGATCGAAGCATACCTTTTTCGCTGACAGGATCAAAGCTTACTTGTGCATGCCTGAAGAGCTTTGCGCCTTTCCTGTCCCTAATGTTTAATGATCAGCTTTCTGCTTTTGGCTAAAAGCTTGAAAAGCTAGCGAACCTTAAACTGTACGCTTAAAGCTTAAAATCAATATTCGTACTTTTCAAAAAGCTCAAGGCTTCTTCTCAAGCTTTCAATTCACGCTAACATACATTCACGCTCGTATATACTACTTGAGTCTCATTTTCTCTCATTTCGCTATTCACTTTTGTATTGGATAATGCATTGGATCAACGTGTCTCAATCTGTCACATAAGATTCTCGATTAATTGGCTCGCTCACCACACTCTATCACTAACTCTCACTCTCTCTCTCTCTCTCTATATATATGTCTCTCTCTCTCTCTCTCTCTATCGCTTCACGCACTCTAATTAGTGGTATGTGCTCTCAGTTTGGCTGTGTGGCTCTAACAGTCATTAGCAAAATTCTCAAAAGCGCAAAACTCAAAAATTCAGCACCAAATTACTCATTCGAACAAATCAAAAGAAAACTCAAATCTCAATATATATATTTCTCATAGATCTTTTCAACGTACTCTCTCCAATTGTCCATGTATATTTAAATGTTACAAATATTCGTAATCGCATAATGGCATTGACTCTACGTATCAATTATTATGAATATATATTGTCTGTAATATTTATATGAACTTCGATTGTTAAAAAACGATTCTTTTTGTGCTCTCTCTCTCTCTCTCTCTTTCTCTTTCTCTCTCTTTCTCTCTCTATCTCTCTCTCTCTCTCTCTATCTGTCTCTCTTTCTCTGTGTTCTTTTCTTTGTCATTGTCCGCCTTTGACTCTCTCTCTGTCTCTGTTTCGAAACTGTTTTTAACGATTTGCAATGGAAAACATTTTCTATACGAAAAAAAAAAATAAAAATAAATCTCGCAGCCTCTCGCAATATTATGAGTTCTCCAAGGATCAGGACTATATTTGCTCCACGCCCGAAGATTCGGGCATGCATCTGTGCGGCAATTTTCCGCCCTATCGCATTGGCTCGCTGATCTGCAGCGGTAAGTTATCGAAACACCTCAACAATCTCCCGAAACCCCTCACAAACTAAATCTCAACCACCCCCTCCCCACAAACCACGCTAAGCTCAAAACTCTGACTTAATGAGGTGAAAATGGGAAGTGTTAATCAAATTTTTATGGCAATTTTAATTGCTTTCGCGCTCGGGCTCGATGCTTAACTCTGTAGCACCTCAGCTCCCACACAGCCCAAAGACCAACCCAACCTCCGACACCCAACCCGTAAGCAGACTACTCGCTAACCATCTGCTATCTCTACTATGTACTTTTCGCAGAGGAGGCCAAGCTGCTGGACTTGAATGAGCCGACGAACATATCGTGCGTGAATTGGAATCAGTATTACACGAGCTGCAAACAGAGCGGCGAGAATCCTTTCCAGGGCACCATATCCTTTGACAACATCGGCATGGCTTGGGTGGCCATATTTCTGGTGAGTTCTCTCCTTCGTTGCATTTTGACTCACTAAGTTAACCAATTAGCGCTTCAACTTTTGCTTACACAAATAACAATGACAACATTGACACAGGACCTCAATACACCAGACGGGGTGACAGGACACGTTGTCAAATGTGGTGGCAGCTGCCACTTTTGGCATCGCTTTCAATTCAAATAACAACAGCAAGTCCAAAAACATCTGTCAATTTGCATAGGGCATGCAAGGGGTCCTAGCTAAACGTGTTGTTTTTTGCCCCCGCGGACCAATGTGGCGTATGCGCAATATGTCAATACTCAGTGTTGTCAACATGCTGCCTGCAGCCAATCATCTTGTCAAACTCATTAGAGTTTAATTGAACCATTCTGAAAACAGATTATTTGGCCAGCTACAAAATTAGTCCGCTTAAATTGGCAATTTTGCATAGCGCACTTGTTGGGCTTTTGTTGTCGGTCGCTGCCTGAAATATAAATGAGTATTGTTTTTTTTTAATAATTATTATATAATCAGCTATCAATTACTGCTATAAATATAGGAAGTATTATGGAAATAGTTGGGCTTAATTAAACACAGTTGCATACATAAATACTCATGCTGGTATAAGTTTCTGATTTGTGATTACAGGCTGACAGGCTGACATAAATAAAATCACAAATATTAAAAGATGATTACAGGTGCAGCTACAATAAAATAAAATACAAGATTCATGTAAAATGTACAACATAATATACTACTTTGTACATAATATAGAGCTTTCCATTTTGATACAGGCAATCGATTCAGATAAATAAATACAGATACATCTGTTGCCAATCAAAAAACCGCTCAGATCCTCCTTGTCAGTCTCCTCATTTCCCACTCTCGTTCATCATCCGTCTGCTTTGATTTGTGACTTTCATATTTGCCCATTAGGGGTTGCTAATGTAAGCAAATGGGGTGATGGTTGTTTTGTGGTGGCATTTAAATGCTCCGCAATTAAGCACCAATCAAATATGCATTAAACCAGCTGCGATGCGGTCAGAATGGGACATGTTACGACACGTAGCGAGTCCAAAAATATTACGCATACGTGACGGTGTACAAAACAGTTGAATAATTATCCATATATTTATTGTCGTTGTTATTGTTGACTTTTGAGCCGCCCCTCGCTAATTACGCTAAAAGAAAATAACTACACTTTTGCATCTCTCTTTTGCAGGTCATATCGCTGGAAGGCTGGACAGATATTATGTATTACGTGCAGGATGCGCATAGCTTTTGGGACTGGATCTACTTTGTCCTGCTAATTGTGGTAAGTGTACACAAATCCAAAAAACTATATATATATGTGTACATCAGATTAATTATGAATCGTATCATAACTTCTTGCTTGAGATTTGAGATCGTAACTCTGAATTAGGCACTTAAAATTGTTATCTAAGATTTTCAATTCTCTAATGAAGAATTCCTAAAATATGATTATGACTTTATTTTTTCCATACTAGCAACTATCTGTATTTGCCTCAATTGTTCTCAAATCATATATAATCGTTGAAAGTTTTCTATTGTTGATTTTATAAGTTAGCTTTAGTCAAAAATGGTTTGTGAAATGTGTACCTTAAAAGATTATACATATATAAGGTCCTGTTCTTTTATTTTGATTCTTATGTGGAATTCAACTCACAAAGACTACAGCAAAAGCAATTTGAAAACGTAAATAAGAAAATTACTTTCCAACTGTGCTCACACACACACGCACACTTAGCCATATATGTGCACAGTATTAACATACCACAAGAGTTTGTCAATTGAAATGTGAAGTGCCAGTTGGCGTACTTCGTCTGAACTTGCAACTGACCAACTGGGAAACATGTTGCAAGCTGCTCTGTCTTGCATTCTGTGTGTCTGTGTAAGGATGTGTAAGGTCAGGTCTTGTCCCTTGGTCTAATTAAAAGCCTTATTGACACACACACACACACGCTAAGTCACATGTGCACAGTTTCATTATTTATGTTTAAACTTTGCTCAAATCAAGCGCTCTCTCCTGCTCGCACCTCACGCCACCTGTCTCGCTGTGTCGCTATCTCGCTCGCTCGTTCAGCGTGGTAAGGCTTGCTGCTCATTTTATGTTCAAAATGATTTTTGCCATTGGCCAAAAAACAGAAACTGCAACAATTTTTAATATGCAAATAGCTTACCGTCTATGCCAAGCATATAGACCCTCCTTACCTCACCCCCTCACCCATCAACATAGTCTACGTATATGTATATGAATCGTCTTCCACACTGCAGTACCCATCGAAAGTTGCTTGTTTCTATGAATGACAAGAAAATTGCATATTTATGCTCTTAGAAGCATTTTGTGCAGCGAGCACAACACACAAATACGAAAATTAGAAACATTTTTCTTAGTATACCCTGTAAAATAGTGGCAAATACCAACGGGATTGTACAGTGATCGCTATATTTAGAAACAGTTTGCTTAAATCTTTCGAAACAAAAATTGCCTTGTTTAAGAAAACATTAATCTTTAGAAACAGTTAAACATCAAATCTGTAAAGAAGATTTATCGTAAACAGTTCGCAGAATAAGAAGCGTACTAATTTAAAGGATATATAACATTTGCACATATTTTCCCTGTACATCTCTTTCTAGATGTTAGTTCGTGTTGTTGCTATTGTTGTTGAAATATGTTTTCAATTTAAAGTTGGCAAATTTGTTTTGCCAGAAAGCTATTATTATGCAACAGCATCTAATGGATTTCAGAGAGAGAGAGAGAGAGAGAGAGAGATGGAGCGGGGAAGAGAGTGAGAGGGTGAAGAGTGGGTAGGGAGAGAGCAAGTGAACTTGGCAGTCCAACTTATTTGCATCAAAAGCCATTGAACGCACAACAATTCAACATTTTGACTACTCCGCAATTTCTAGACTAGAGATAAATTGAGCAGCTGTTTCCTGTTGCAAATAGGTGTCTCAATTCGAGGCAACAAATTGTTACCTCAGACCCCTCCCATTACTACCAATACCCCTAAGCAAAGTTTAAATCACTAATCATGATTGAATACTTTCTATACAATCACTCTTCCTGTATAGAAAGAATTAAAAAAAATATAAACAATAATAATGAGGACCGTTTCGACATTTTCATAGCCATAACCTTGTCAAAACTGCTTCAATATTAATTCAACAAAAGGAAAACAGATTTTTACTCAAAGTTGAAAACTTGAATATAAAAGAACTTGCATATAGAAGTTGATCAAACACGTCGCCTGTTTTTATCAATGTTTGATCTCTAGATTAATTCATTTTCTGTCTTTCTCTCTGTTCTCTTACAGATTGGTTCGTTCTTCATGATAAACCTGTGCCTGGTCGTCATTGCAACCCAGTTCTCGGAGACAAAGAAGCGCGAAATGGAGCGGATGAGGCAGGAGCGGGCCCGGTATACATCCACATCAACGCTGGCCAGCAGCACGAATAACTCGGAGCCGGCGACTTGTTATGCAGAGATCGTGAAATATATTGCGCATCTGTGGCGTCGCTTCAAGAGACGAATGTTAAAGAAGTACAGATTATATAAGTATGCTGCTTGACTATTTTCAGTTGATTCAATTATGTGTTCTGTTTATTGTTCAACTGTACTCCTATTTATCGTTCAATTGTCCTCCTGTTTTTCTCACTGTGTAAAAAAACCAACGTTAAATATTAACATCAACGTCAAAATTGCTTAGCTTACGCAACAACAATATGTGCAACTGCCACATTTGCAGCGTCCATGTTCAACTTCATCTTTTTGTGAAGACTAATCCCTGACATAATCCAACCCCAACTCCAACTTGATTTAATTTGATTGAGATTCATAGCTTAGAAGCATCTCACATTAAACGATTGACTCAGTTTTGGGATTCAGGGACTTAGCATTTACCTAACTGTTGATTACTTCAACATCTTAAGCCCCCTTCAGCAAACTCAATTTGCCAAGTTAGCCAAGTTAAATTACTCGCACATTTAATATTTGACAGCAGTTGCAGAGACTCATTTTTAGGTGGTACATACCAGAATTCCTGTTTATATGTAGACTTCAGATTCGAATTCTTTAAGGATCTGATGTCCTAAATATATTATGTCCTGAATAGTACAAAATAACAAAGTTGTTCTCAAGAAATCGACTTTATACATACGTAAGTATATAAATATACTTGCCCCGCCCATTCCATTATTGAGAGAAAGATTACCTGACCTAACTAACCCTTGAACAAAAATCGATATTATCAAGCAATTGTAATATTTGGTTGTATCTTAAAAATGGGAAAATTTATATGGATTATCCTCCGCCAACCATGCCCCTGTTGCAGATAATGGCCTGTCGATTAAATTTATTGCAATTTATTTGTTGCAATTGAACTCGAACCTGACCTTCGAGTTGTGCATTCTCGCTTACAATATTTTCTTTGATTTATTAAATATTCATTTAACATGCGTTCTGTTTCTCACGGGCTGTGTCCTGTATGCTGTGTCCTGTACTGTCCTGCAGTTCACGTATCCTGGCGCTGTCGTATTTTATGCGTTTCGCCTCTTTTATTCCTCTCTTTTATTTTTTTTTTTTATATTTTGTTTCATTGTTTTGTTGATTTTTTCCTTTTATTTACAGTTGCCAACTTTTGGGCTATGCATTTTTTATGGCTTTTGCATTTAAATTATTTGCACTTGCATCTGGTCGTGTGAATGAGTGTGTGTGTATGTGTGTGTGTGTGTGTAGTTCTAAAGAACCATAACACGATATTGTATTGAATATGGCATAGTGTTGCAAATGGCGAATGTGAATGAGAATCAAATGGCCTAAATACATACATAAGTTTTAAGTGCAGCTATATTTTTAGCTTAATTGGCAAGTTGGTAGTACAAATATCGTATGCAAACTGCAAAGTCGCAATGTTATTATGATGGCATTAATATTATCATTACTCATTACTATACTTCACATGTGGCACTTTAGCATCCGATTAACATCAGTGAGATTTAAGTGCTCTTATTTGTATTATTCTGCAACTTTAGTCTTTTGGAATGATTTAAGTGTGTGAGCTTCAATTATAATTATCAGTGTTGCATTAGGTCATAGGACGCTCTCTATCTCTTTCTCTATCTCTCTCCCTCTCTACTTCTCTCTCTCTCTCTCTGTCTGTAAAATGATAATTGGGTTATAGTGTTAAAGTGCCACTTTTAGCTAGTAAAACAATCAGCCTTGAATTGATTTCAATACATTCATTAATTTGTCGAAGTTCAGACCACACACACAGTATCTTCTTGTCTTGGAAAATCTAACAGGCCCAGCCCTGCGACTCTTCCCATCCCCCAGTCTTACTACCTCAAAATTACTGTATAATGTGTAAATTACTTCTATAGCATTGCAGTGGGTATTCGAAATTACTTATACATTGTGTAACGTATTAAAGAAAGGCCAAGAAATGGAGCTGAGCTGAGTAGATGAAGCTAATCCGTGTGATCCATATACATACTCAAACCATATCTTAAGCAAGTTATCCAAATGTGATTGATTATATGTTTGATTCTGTGAATACTCTAAAGCTTACTTAATGAAACTTCTCATTGATTAGTTCACTTTTGATATAACCAACGTCGAAACAATCGGTTGAAAACTCAGTACAGTTTTCACTTCTTAATCATAAGAGACTAACTCTGGTATATTTTGTACTGTTAAATATTCATTACAATACAATATTTATTCTGCAAGGGTATTTACGTTTCGGTAATCCGAAAATAACACCTCTTACTTGATTTAATTTGCATTCTCGTCTTGTTTGACGCTCGTTTATTGCTGTTGTTGGCATTGCTTTTGGTCTGATTTGCGTTGTTTATTTGATTGAGTTATGTAATTGTTGTCTAATTGTTAAGCACACAGAGACAGCACACCTCGCACACCTTACGCACCTCACACACACTTGCCCCACCACCTCCCGTAAAGAAGCACATTCCAACGACTGCAAAGGGGAACCCACCCAAAGTAGCATGTAATACCAACCTAAATCAATGTGTGTGTGTGCGTGTGTATGTGTGTGTATGTGTTTGTGTGTGTGTGTGTATTTACGTGGATATGTTATGCATGATTTGTAAACTGACAGCCGTCTTATCCATATATATATTTTTGCCCTTTTGCCCTTTCGCCTTCTTCCGCTCGAATTGCTGTCGTCCTTGACGTCGTCCTTGCTGCAGGTATCAGCGCCAGCAACGTCGGGAGGGTCTGCTGCCCAATGCCGACAATTTGACATTCTCGCCGTCGCGGATCAAATGCCATCATCCGAATTGCCCCAAGTACAGTAATCGCAAGCCGTCCAGCATGCAGGATCAGATGATTACCGTTATGGTGCCGCTCAATTCCAACAATAACAACAACAACCACAACAACAGCAACAACAATAGCAGCAGCAATAACGGCAGCACTGGTGCCGCTGGAAATCACACCACTGTGGCTCTAATTAACGGCATTAATGGGAGCGCAGCCAGCGTCACAATGACGCAACATCAACAGCTGACAAGTGTTGCAAGTGCAGGTGGTGCAGGTGGTGCGTCGGCACCACAGTTATCCTCGTCGGACAACACAGACGAGGGGGGCAGTGGTTCGGGAATTGCTCGCCGCACGTCGTCGTTGAAGAAACCCACCCACAATATGCAGCTTATGTTGCCGGAGACTAGTGGCGCCCTCGAACAGCAACAGAAGACAATCCTGCTCAAGTTGCCGCAGCAGGTCATCGACTCGGAGCAACTGATTGTAAGTATCCGAGAGAAGAACTAAAAGAACATTATCCCATAAAAAAAAAACTCAGAGACTCCAAACTATTTCACAATTCAAATTCTCAGATCATATGATTCGATAAGCTAAATACGATATGAAATACACTAAACTATAATACTACGTATATAGGATACACCAATAATAATATTTCAAATCTGATAGATCGTATATAATAAGTACGCTTGTACACACATATTCGATACATTATTTATGAAGTAACCATTTGTGATATTATATTACGATGTTCCATTTATAATACACCATATACAATGTACTAAATATGATTTACTTCACATAATACTACTATATACTAATACTAATGCTAATTCGATATACCTTCTACGACGATATACGATACTTGATATACGATACTTGATATACGATACTTGATGTATAAATTCCAAACAGAACCGCAGTAAACCGAGTTGATAAATTCCAAATTGAAATAACTCCACAAAAACAGACAATTAATAATACCAACTCCAATATTGTATGACAACCTACTAACTTACTTACTATGTAATACCGCTAATAATGATCTTTCATATTTGTCATGAACGTTGCACATCGCGTAGCTGCAGTTGGGAAATTTAGGCAAGGTATTGCAATCTATCACAACTAAAATCCGTAAATAATATAAGGAATATAAATTAGAAAGAGAACTTCGGTTAACCGAGGCAGCCCAAGCGGAAATATAAGTCCAAATCATTACAAAATATATGTATATAGTTATTGATCCAAGCTTCATTCAAGAAATATGACATAGTCAAACCTAAACAAAACAGTTAAAAAGTGATTAAAGTCAAACGAATCAAATTAGATTCAGAATAAGCAATGCATGTAAGTGTAATATATTTATGTGTACATACAAATATATAATACATTTTCAAATTGTTAACTATATTCTGCTAGGGCATAGCGAAATGACCATTAACATGCCTTATGAACCTGCAATTAAATAATAAATAAAACAATTTAAACTCGAGCAGAAAATTATGTATATTAAAATGAAAACAATTAGCAATTGATAGGCCAGCATTGCTCGTTGGCTGTTGACGTCCATTGTTTAAATATTCCCATTGTTCAAATGATACTTAAATATTAAAATATATTGTTTTATTTCATTACAAATGTAAATTGGGTTGTTCTCTCGATTTAAAGAGAGAGGGGGCTATGTAGGCGGAAAGTGAAACAAAAGCAACAATAGATTCATGCATAAAAGTGACAGTTGATTTAAACGATTTGTGTTCAAAACGGAGTCAACCCCAATTTTCATTTAAAATAATAACATTTTAGGTAATTTGGCGAGAAAGTTAGAATTGTTCTGCAAATATAATTTCGATAATTCCATTATATATTAGATTCCTAAACTTAAATAAGTGCCATTAGTATTAGAAGACAATGACGAATTCTAGAATACTTGGGAAGTCGTAAGAGAAGTAGTAGTATTACAACTTGTTATATCCAGGACACAAAGCTAATGGCATCAATATTATAATTTACTTAAACCAATATAATATTGAAGTTATTCACATAAGTCAGTCTTTTTATTTTCTCATTTGCTTGGGGGATTGATTAATATTCATTATTTTTGAATTGACCTAATATTTTTTGATCTCTTAAAATTGTTATTTATCCAAGTGTTCCAAGTTCAGCACTCTCTGCAAATGCAACCATTTTCTAAAATTACATAGTTGTGAAATTTTGTTTCAAGGTTAAATTAAGTAATTGGAAACCTTTTATCTAATGTCCTTTGTACATAGACCCAGAAGATTTACCATTTTCCCGTTCGAGATTCAAACTGAAATTGAATCAACATACGGTGTCTCAAAGCTTATTTCAAGCAGTGTCAAGTAAAAAATTAAAAGTGCTATAAAGTTTAAACAAGGAAACAAACTCAGGATATTTAAATGCCAATCAGAAAAAAACTTTAGTTTTTATTAAAATATTAATTAATTAATTAAAATAATTCAAAAACTGAAAACATATCCAAAAATCATGTCAAAGCTTATTTCAAGCAGTCTTAGAAAAGTAACATATTTGGCGTATAAAAACTTAAATATGGATTTTAATACTTAGTATGATATCCTTTAGCCTTAACAAGTTCCCTTAACCTATTATTCATGGAAGATACCAGCTTCCGGGTAGTTTCTGGACTGATCTTGCTCCACTCATCCAGCAGAGCATTTCTGAGATTCTGTTTGCTGGATATGTTTTTCAATAACATTTAAGTCTGGAGACTGGGCCGGTGGAATTATCATGTGAGGGCAGTTCCAGATAAGCCAGGACTGTACTAATCCGGACTTATGCTTGGGGTCATTGTCATGGTACAACCAGAAAGTACGTCGGATTCCTAGCTTCTCGGCTCTTTGGAGTAAATTTTCCTTTAATATATTGTGGTATACATTCTTGTCCATTGTTGTTCCAATAAACACCAAATTCCCGACGCCGGCTGCTGGGATAGATGCCCATACCATGTCACTTCCTCCGCCGTGCTTGAATGTTGCCTTTACGTTTTTCGGATTCAGTTCAGCATTGAATTGCCGCCACCCTTAATTCCGTCCGTCCGAGCCAAAAATGTTGAATTTGGACTCATTTGCAAATATGACTGTGTTCCAGAACTCCAAATCCTTGTCCAAGTGGGATTTGCAGAACGTCATCCTGGTCCCTTTATTTTATGCGCCTGTAAAACGCTTCCTCCGTGGTTCTCGGGCATTAAAGTCATGGTTGTGCAGAACCAGGCGCACAATTTTAACACTGTACTTTTTCCCCATTCCATCCTGCACCTGTTCGTCAGTTTTGGAGCCGATAGCTTACGATTTACCCTTATTTTCCTGATGATCCACCGCTCCTCCTGTTTGGTGAAAATCTTGTTTGGTGCCATTCTGCCCTTGTCCTCTGTCCGATTTTCATCGACGAAGCGCCGAATGATGTTGTATACAGTTGACTTGCTTAGATTGACCATTTCAGCTATTTGGCGATGTGAATATCCCATTTGAAAGTGTTCCAGGATGAGATTCCGTTGATCAATGGAAGTCCGTTTGTCCATAGTCCTTGTCGGCTGGTTGCACCCGTTATGCAGGATGTAACTAAACTGACTACGAAGGATTGGTCTGTTTATACCAAAAATAATCAACCTGACTTAAAACTTTTTTGGCACCCAGGTGTCCATAATGTAACTGGTCCAAATAAGCTTTGACTATAAATTGAGGTACTTTTTCACATAACCCAATCTAGCAGGTGGAGAAACCCCAGTTTATTGGGGTTATATATTAATTTTGGTGGCTAATATATGTACCTGCCATAGGTCTTTGAAATTTTTGAAAAATAATGTTTAATTCATTTTTGACAGGCAATTAAAATTTTAGCTTACTGCTTGAAATAAGGTTTGAGACACTGCATATGTCGATTCACTTGTTACATGTTCCCCAATTTGAGACTGTTCCCAAATCGTGACACAACTAATATACATGATTTCTTTCTCTTCGGGATCCGTTTTTTGTGTTTCTGTGCTGTGTTGCCTCCTCTCTAGAGCAATCCCTGCACCTCGGGCTTCCTCAGTCCTCCCACATCGGCCAGCCGCCGACCCTCGGTGATGTTTAATGAATATGTCCTGTTGCACACACCGCCGGCGCTCAGTACCGAGCCTGCGTCCAGTGGCACCGCCGCTGCTGCTGCTGCGGCCACCACCACAACGATACCAACAACAACCGGACCAACCGCAGCAACTATTGCGACTTCGGCAACATCAACAAGCATTGGAAGTAATAGCGGTAGCAGCAACCAACTTTCGGCCAACCTGGAGAAGAACAACATTCTATCAACGGAGAAGATGACACAGGTGGGCGACGGCAGCATCTGGCAGGTGAGTTCAATTCTCCATTTAATCGCTCCTCCTAGCTCTATCTATGATTCAAAATCAAAATCAATATTAAACAAGTAAGAGTGCTGAAGTCGAGTGAACTCGACTACGATATACCCTGAACCCAGTTATTAAATATATTCTATTATTATTGGCAAATTCCCCTTTAAAAACGGTCTGCACTAAAATGCGAGCAGCTCTGGAAGCGCCCTCTGCCGACAAACACGTGAAACACGCAAAAACATATTGACGCTCGCGTCGATTATCATGCCATCTCTTTCTCACACATGCGCTCGTATATTTATGCATACTGACATGGCTATATCCTGATCAAGAATATATATACTTTGTGGGGTTGGACATGCTTCCTTCTGCCTGTTACATACATTTGCACAATACCATTATACCCTTGCCCATTTTTTGGCCATTTTTAATGGGTTCAGGGTATAGAAATGCGAATCACCACAAAAAAAACTCTCTTAAATGGGCATTCTAAGCACTAAATTACGAATATTGATTCAAGAGTTATTCATTCCACAATGATAAAATCTTCAACTCCAAATTTAGAACGTGTCTCAATTTAAATATATACAGAATGAGTGAGAAGTCAAAAGAGTATAAGCTTTATCGATATAGAAAAAACGAACTGAATCAAATAATAATAACATATTCGATAATTAGAGATTTCCCTCTCTCTCTCTCTCTCTCTCCCTCTCTCTGTCTCTCCCTCTCTCTGTCTATTGAATTGACGAGCTTACACTCGTCCAATGTTGAGTAAATACAAGCAAATAATTAATACGTTGTCTCTCTTTCTGCATGTGTTGTATGTGCAACTGTAGGTGAATCTACCGCAGACCATCGGCACCATTGCCAATCCGTACGCTGATTGCTCTGAATTGGGTATACACGACGCGATGACTTGTCAAGAGCTTTTAGCATTCTCTGTGGCCTTTTCAGCGGCATTGCCCACGGGTCAAAGCACGCTCGAGTCATTTTACTCATCGCTCGCCCGCTGCGATCCCCACACTGTCGATGCATTCAACAAGGTGCAACAGAAGCGCATTGCAGCCGCTGTAGCTGCCGGCGTAGTCGTGGCACCAACAACAGGCGCCGGTTCAGCTGCAAGCGCTGCTACAACTGCTGTTGATCTGCTGGACAATACTGGTACAGGGCAGACAGGGCCGGCTTCCACTTTGGCTCCCGCAATGAGTCTTGAGCTAGCAGCTGTCTCAGCAGCTGTACCCCATGTACCCTTGGCCACGGCCACTGCTCTGCCACTGGGCCAGGGACGGAGTGGTGAAGCACAAACGCAGAATCGTCGCAAGGAGCATCATCATCATCAGCAAAATCAGCATAACAACAACAATAACAATAATAACAATCACAACAACAACAATAGCAATAGCAAGAGCAATCGCAACAATAAGCAGCGTAGCAGCCACGCTCCCACGGGCAACTACATGGAGGATTATGCCTGCTGCTATGATCTCTATCAGAATGCACTCTCCCCAATGGATGAACGTCGGCGTCCGCGTTCTGGCATCCTTCGTCTAATTATCGCCATCTATCGCTGTGTGATGCGCGTCTGCAGCTGGATTCGGAGATATATTAAGCGACTTGTGGAGCACAAGTATTTCCAGCAGGGCATACTCCTCGCTATACTAATCAATACCCTGTCCATGGGCATTGAGTATCATGATCAGCCCGATGAGCTAACAGCCATTGTGGAGACGAGTAACGTAGTATTCTCTGGCATCTTTGCCGTTGAAATGTTGCTCAAGGTCGTTGCCGAGGGACCCTTCCGCTATATAGCAAATGGTTTCAATGTCTTCGATGGCATCATTGTTATACTCAGGTGAGACTGCAATGATGGAATACCCATACTCTATACTCTTTATATATATACTTTCTAATTCGTTCAGTGCCATTGAGATCTGTCAAACGTTTGCTGGCAACGGGACTGGTGGAGGTGGTTCGGGCTTATCTGTGTTGCGCACCTTTCGACTCCTGCGCATCCTTAAGCTGGTCCGGTTTATGCCCAATTTGAGGCGTCAATTATTTGTCATGCTGCGCACCATGGACAATGTCGCTGTGTTCTTCTCCCTGCTCGTACTCTTTATATTCATATTCAGGTGAGTTCCATTGTTGCCATCGCGCTCAACATTACTATAATAGGTAACAACAATTACAACACACACTCAAATGCGCACACACCGACACTTGTTACGTACATATATACACACACACACACACAACAATGTACATTAAAACTACAACTAATGCCTTGAGGTCGAATGTCTGCAAGTGACGTTTGCGCCTTATGCCCTTCATATTTTTAAAATCAACTAACATGACAATGAAAGATTACAAACATCTAAATAACAAACAAAACAAAACAGAAAAATAACAAGGGCGCCATGAAATCGCTGGCAAGAATGGAAATTTTAATAAATTAAAATTTAGAGCACTGAAATATATTAGAAAAGTTCATTAAACCAATTCATGGTATATTTAGTATAAAACTGAGATATCATCTAAAATTCCATTTAAAAAAACTTGAACAATTCAGTTTTGATTTTTTGATTTTTAGAAATAATTTTTATTTGGCATACATTCTTTTTGGGTTTTTGTTTTTGGAAATTATTGCAAATTTTTTAACATATTATATTATATTATATAATATATAATTTGAATACCGATTTCATAAGACCCATTTTGTATATAATTAGGATATACGTTTTCAATTTCCACTACTTGCCAGCACTTTCATGTGGCCCAAAGTAAGCACTGCGATAATCACAATAAAAATATCTCCTGAAGCTGTTTAGAATCGTTAACCCCACTAAACACAAAGCACCCAAGAAGTGACCCAATAAGCCTAAATGACCCACTGAGTACTACAAGCCAGTTGATTGTTTTTTTAGCCCATATGTATATATAGGAGTCGGTCGATTTACGACGATTTACCTCAAAACTAATATTAAACAGACCTTAGAAATCTGATGATACATTAATGTCTAGCTAATACCTATATGCATACATTTGTAGTTGCATACCGCTAACAATAAAGCCCATTCTTTCCGCTAGCCTATAAATATCCCAAGCAAACAAACAAACAAAACAACAAAGAGAAACACACGCAGAAACATTCAGAACATATCGTTCACACACACATACACACACACACACACACATGCTTCTGCCCTCTCCATCTCTTTCTCTCTCTCTCTCTCTCTGTTTCTCTCTCTGTCTCTCTCTCTCTCTCTCTCTCTCTCTCTGTCTCTCTCTTTATCTCTCTCTCTTTCTGGCGCTCACTCTCGATCTGTTGATCACACACCTGCATAAGTGCTCTCTCATCTACAAACATTGATTTTCTATCTCTCTCATTCGCTTTCGCTTTCGCGCTCGCTCTCTTCTCCTTCTACTCATTCAACGTTATACAACACGAAACACTTGCCCCAGAACCGTACCATACCCCTTTAAAAAATAGAAAACCAAACAATTAGTAATATTTATAAGACCTTGGTAATAACTGTAACTATACTTTTTATACTCTAACACAAAATATAAGAAATTTTAATACCTTGCGTACCATTTGAGTAAATGATTGCGTAAGACTTTCTCTCTATCACTCTGTCTTTCGCTATCTCTCTCTCCCTTTCTCTCTGCCTCTCTCTCTCTCTCTCTCTCTTTCTCTTTACTTTTTTAATGTACTCGTTATCTCGATTAGTAGTTAGACTTTTACAATCAAATCAATTCAAGTCGTACGTCCAAGTTGAACAATTTAAATTGCTCTTTCAGTCTCCTTTTCACCACCTGCCTCTCTAGCTCTCTATCTCTCTCTCTCTCTCTCTCTCTCTCTCTCTCTGTCTGACTCTCTCTTTGTATCTATATCTGTTTGTCTTTATCATACACAATCCTTTAATGCCGGTAGTTGTGGTACACTTTCATTCGCTCGCTCGCTCACTTTGCATACAAAATACTTGAGTTACATGAAACACACACACACACACACACACACAGAGATACACACACACTTGGCAAGTATTGTAATCAAGTCATTTTCTTCTACTTTGCCTATCAATTTGCTCTCTCTTCCCCTTTTCTCACACACACAAAATAAAATCGAAATCTGATATTGAGCACCGACAATAAGTCGTTGCATACTTTAAGGCTAGATCACGCATACGATATGCGTTCTTAAATTTTTAGTGAAGTCGAACTATCTCCTCTACTCGTTTGTTTGTTTTCTTACTCGTCACCCGCTGCTCGCCACTTTATTCACGAGCCACAAAACACTCGCAGACATTATGCGATTTTAAATATTTAAAACACACGTTTGTTTTTTTTTTATACCTACACTTCACTCACTCGATCCTAAATACTCGTTCAGACCATCATCAATTACATAATTTCATTCACTTGCTTTAATTTAATTTAACATTGACAACAACAACAACAATAATAACAACAATAACATGGTTTCAACAATTAGTTAGTTAAAACCTTCGAAAGCTTCATTCAATTAAATTAATTAAATGTGCCTATTAGCTTCTTAGCGTTTACAAACACGAAACTGAAACACTTAAGCTCCAAAATTTCACATGACACTTTCACTGCTTAAGCTCAGTACATGTCTTTGTTTTGCAACAATACAGATTACCCAACACTAAACACGCAGCACAATTCTTTAGTTAAGTAAAATTCAAAACAATAGAATCGGAAACAACAACAACAACAAGCAACCACAAGAACAACAAGAATAACACGCACATCACTTAGACTTAGAACTATAAAACAAATGCTACAAAATTAAAGTACAATACGTAAAAGTCGTACGCTTTTTGTGTAGTTGCAGTCGCTACAGATTTCATACATATTCGTACTTACCAAATACTAATTATATATATATCTTACTATATGATAATATATATCTATTAATAACTACTCCTAACTGATATACTACTACTACTACTACATACTCTGACCTCGACCTACACTCAAAAAAAAATCTCCTTGAACTTTAGAAATTAGCCATTCTTTTGGCGCTACTCACCCTATTATTCAGAAAGAATATTTCTAACGAAATGTTTTTTGTTTTCTTAATTTTGTTGTTCAATTTTCTGATATTTGAAAAAATAAAGTGTTATCTAGTTTCCAGGGAACTTTCACAACATTAGCTAATTTATTATTTATATATATTATTAATATTTTAGAAAAAGTACAACTTTCTACTGGTTTTATTGGGCGATTATATAAAATTCAGAGAGTTTTTTTCTGAGTGTACATGCTTTTAAATAATATACGATTTATAAAAGTACACTTAGCATTTTTGGTTCTTAATATTATAAAATAACAACAGCCAAACAAATAAATAAATACCAAGTACTCGAACTACTTAAAAAAAAAACACACACACACACACAACAAAGTTTAGTTTAGTTAAATTGCTTTGTTCTGTTATGAACTAAAAGTCGTAAACGTATGTGTAGTTAGAAACAAAATTAAATATTTAAAAATGAAAAAAAAGAACAACAGAAAAATGCAACATTCATAACAATTACATTTGACATACATATTAATCACATATGCAATGAAAACACTTAGAGAGGTCGAACACAGCTACTCAGACCATATATTCTCATAAGTAACTAAATCAAACGCTTGAACTAAATGCCCCCAAATTAATAAAAGTAAACAGCAACTAAACTACTAACACATAAATGAATAATACAAATATTTTCTTCAACTCCAATTTTAGGCTTCAGCTTTCAATTTGCAGCCTACGCCTTTTTCTGTTTCTGTTTCTGTTTCTGATTCACTTTCAGTTTAGTTCAGTTGTCCGATTGAGTGCGTCTGTCCAAATACTCCAATACTTCCGAGTCCTGCAGCTGTATTTTAAAGTAGTTGTTTACCCTGTACGTGAGCAGTGTCTCCACGAAGATGAGATTTCCGTTATAAGGGTTTCGATTCCATTTTTGAGTTTATGTGTCCTCCTTCAAATCGGGTTGAGTAATAGTTTTAAAAAAAGTTTTTGTGTTTGATTTTAAATTAGCTCTCGCTTGCTGCTCACTTACAAACACATACTCTCTATCTCTCTCTCTCTCTCTCTCTCGTTCTCTCTCTCTCTGCTCTCTCTTTCTCCCTTAACTCTCTCTTTCTCTCTGTGTCTTTTGTCTCTCTCTCTCTCTCTCTCTCTAAACATACTAAAAATGACTTTAAACCAAAATTGAACTAATAAAATTGTATGCTAAAACAAAACACAACAAAAACCCCAAACCGAAAACACAAAAAAAATAATAATAATTGTAATAACAACAATAATACATAATAAAAAAATTTATAAGAATATTATATTATCGAAATATATATATATGTATATCATATTATACTATATCAACAAATACCAAACCATCACTTTAGTATACTTGGCATGAATCTGTTCGGATGTAAATTCTGCGAGAAAATTAACGGAGAGAAGATTTGCGATCGTAAGAATTTCGACAGCCTGCTTTGGGCGCTCGTCACAGTGTTTCAGGTAGACCTATTGCTATCAGCATTTAACTACTATTTACTATATATTTATACATACTAAATATATGTATATTAAATAAATACCACTTACAAATATGCTTAAATATATACCACCTAATCTTATGCCATACTCTATCGATAACTAACACTAAATGTTCAAAAGCAAAACGAAAAAAAAAGAAGCATTTTGTCTTCAGTTTATCATTTTATAGATTATGTTAAACACTTCAGTTGGTTCGTTTGTGTTTGTTTGTTCGTTGATGATGATGACAATCCATAATTTGCTAGGCTTGCCATAACCGATAACAAATAACGTTAACAATAACTTTCAATTATAATTGTTGTGCTCTATTTTGTGTTCACCACCGCTCTCTATCCGGCTATCAAACTCTTCCATGCTCTCATTCTCTTTCTGTCTCTCTATTAATCTGTTCTTCTTCCTTTTTTTTAATGCGCAATAGCGTATATGTGTGTGTGAATTTTATGTTTTGTTTTTTTTTTAGTTTTGTTTCTTTATTTGTAAGTTAAAGTGTGTCCTATTAAAATCGCTCAAGGAATTGAAAAATTCTTTATTCACTTGTTTATTTTTGCTTATATTTATGTGTGCTACAATTTCGATAGATTTATCGATTGCTCACTCGCTCGCACTAATTTGTGGTGTGTAGTTCTCTTCGTTGTGGTGTTTATTTTAATTGTGTTCCATTCCAATTCGATTCGTGTTTCGATTGTTTCGTTTGTGCTTGCCCTTTCTAAGCTACATAAGTATATTTAAGCAACAAGTGCTGTAACATCGCATGCGAAGTTTTGAGTTCAGTTAATTACAAAATAGCGCGCATAAGCATGCATTTCTTTCCATAGATCAGCTCTTAAGATATTAGATGATATAGCTTATAAGTCAGATATATATATTTATATATATATATATATGTATTCATACATTGCACAGGTAAGCATTCCAGTTCGAAGAACCGTCTGCAATAGCAAATCAGTTGCTTGTTTTATTCCTTTCTTTTGCTTGGCATGCCACCGATACTTAAATTATCGATTATTAGCTTGACAGTCCTTGATTGTTCTATAAGCTCGATAAACATACACTCGCTCTATACGCTACGAAACTCGCTATACTCTTTACTCTTAAGTCTCGTTTGTTTTCTCACATGTCACTCGTCGTTTGCCTGTCTTCTCGAACACTCCGCTCACTACTAACACACACCAACACAAACGCACATACATTTGTATACATTTTATTCTATATTTCTCTCTCTCTCTCTGTTTTTTTGTGCATACTCCCCAATTATATATCTTTATATCTATGTATGTATATATGGTACTTACATACATGTACGCTATACTATATAGTCCCCAAGTTTGTTTAGTACTCCAGTTTCCACAAACCCAAATTTCCTCATAAAAGAACAAAAAAAACCAAAACACTTTCAACTCTTAACTGTAAACTATGCCAACCCACTTAACTCTAAACGTCTCAAACTTTAAACCACACATACAAAAACGTCACACACTTACATACACAACCATGTTATACATACACACATACATATACACAATCTCTAGTGTTTGTCAGTTCATGTTTGAGGCTCCCAAAAAAAAATACAAAATAAAACAAATAATATTACCAAAAAATATATATATATGTATTGAAATAAAAACTCTGTAAAATAAAACAACTTTTATTTGCTTTACTCAACTTTTCTTTATATACATATATATATAATATATAATAAAACACAGAAACAACAGCAACAACAAATGAAAAGTATACTAGTTCCATCCAATATGTACAAAAAGAAACTCTCCCACCCCCACCAGAGCTTTACGTTATAAACTTAAAAACTTGGGCCAGGAACAACAACAACAGCAACAACAAAAAACTGTGCCAAATAATAAACAAAATACTCAAGAAAACTGAAAATAACCGTTTGTTTATGTATTTAAATATACATAAGCAGAACTGTCTCTATATACAATATATACACCACAAACTTTTATATACATAAATTGAAACACACAACAAGCTATAAAGCAAAAAAATCGATAATCGGGGGACCATTAGCTCTACTTCGTACTACTTAACCTAACTTATGTACTCGTTTATATATTCATAATCGAATCGCAACTACATATATATACCACTACTTTATATATATATATATAATACAAAGAACACATCTCTAACTATATATATATATATATATATATATATATACGATATATACATACATATATAAAACATATATACGTATAAACCTACAGCATACTCGGCATGTATCTGTTTGGCGGTAAGTTTTGTAAATTTTTGGACGAATCAGGACTCGAACGCGAATGTACGTGTCCCGAAATAATCAGCCGACATCCGCAATGTGAATGCGATCGCAAACACTTCAACAACATTTTGTGGGCCACTGTCACAGTTTTTCAAGTAAGAACCAGTAACAATCAAAATACATAAACACAAAAAAAAAAAATAATAATATATATATATAAAAATATATACCAATTACCTATCTACCTACCTATTTTTTCTAAGTACAAAATCACCCAAATGAAAAACAGCAAACGACCAAAAGAAATGAAAAACGTACAAAAAGTGCAGCTCTTTCAACATTATCTATAACTCTAGTTTTATGTACATTGTGTTTGAATACCCGTTTAGTTATAGTTTAGTTTATCCTATACACAAATATATATCTTTTTTCACTCTCTAATACTACAACGATAGGTTTTACTCGTTTTCTAGCGTTGACTTTAGTTGTTTTGCCTCAAATAAGTTTTAGTTCTTACGTTTTTCTTCTATCATAACTTGGCTTAGTTTTCTGAATACCTTTTTCCAATCAACAAGTCGTTTTACATTCAATTACAAATATACACACAAACACACACATACAACTTCACATACATCCATCATAGCAAATAATTAATGAAAGTATTACAAATCATTCAAATTTCACTCCTTAAATATTTTTGAATACTTTCTATTGAATTAAAATCCGAATTTTCGATTGGAATGAAAATCAATTAAAATGTTTCAAGCTTTAAGCAAAGCTGTAATGAATTTTAAGATCGATTGAATTAATACATATGTACATTGTCAGATATATAAACATCTGAATATGTAAAAAGAAATGTATTACCATCGCTTTATATGTAAAAGACTCAAAGGACTAGAAACATAAATCCAAATGTGATGGCTTCATAAAAAAAAACCATTTGTAAAGAAAATCGTATCTTAAATTATTATATTATACAAATCATGCAATTTACTTTAATGTTTCTTAACAGTGTTTATAATAACATAATTAGCTCTCAAATATATTTTGATATATTACCAACTCCCTATTTGGTAGATCGGATTGAGTAAGTTCTCGGTCTCGCAACATACAAATACACTCACATTTACACTTACACACTTCTCTCCTCCCCCCCCACCAATTATTTTTTTTCTTCCTCCTCTCCTTATCAGTTTTTCTTCCTCTCTCTCTCTCTCTCTTTACCTCATTGCCTCCTTCTCTCGCTCTCTCTCTCAGTCCCACACATGAATACATACAAATAACAAATAACAAAAACACACCTGTAACATATATATAAATCAATTACTTCAACTGTTCATTTTCATAATGCATGATTTCTCCTCAATTCTTGAATTCATCAGTTTTGTTCCATTTCTTTAGTCATTGCTTTCAACATTCAGTCCCATTATGTGAAACGTTACGTTTGTTCTATATATTACTCACACCGCTAAACATATATATTATATATGTACATATATATACACATAAATATATATATATATATTATATATATTTAAGAACCATCTGTATAGGTCATATAAGACGCCTTGTGTTTACTTTATATGGAAAGCGCTTCGTTTGTTGTCCTGTTTTTAGCTTGTTTAACCAGTCCTTGCCTCAAATGCTGCTGCTTTGTTCTTCTTCGTTTCCTTTTTCATTTCACTTTTATGTTCACGCCTAGCTACCAATTCTCATTTGCCCTTTGCGCTTTGGCAACATTAAAAAAAAAAATTATAATAATGAAAATACTATATATACAAATTCAAATTGCATATTATCATGTACAGTCACGCCCAAAAAAAAACAAAAAAAAAAAGAAGAATTCTAAATATATTCGATTTGTATATGAACCTATAGCAACAACTATTTATTGGCACGTCGTGTAAAAAACAAAGAAATACAAAACAAAAAATACCACATTAGTATTTTATAAAATTTGAATTTCTATGCAAGATTTTTGCGCGCTTTGCAGCATTTCAAAAAATTACTTGTCTTTTTTTAAGTCTCTTTTGGAATTGGAGTTTGTATTTTGAGTTAATAATGTTCTCGAGTGCTTTGCGTTGTTTTTAAAGCGTTTTTTAAGCCACACCACGAATTACGAGTTTTCTTTCTACTTAGATTCGTTCTGTTTCCTGGGTTCCTTACAGTGCGTGTCTTTGATCCTAAGTTCATTAAAGTTTCATTCGCCAATTGCTTTTATTGCGCTTTGGCAAACTTTTCGTTTAATTGTTCTACTTATTATATGTTGAATGTTGTTTTAATATTTAAGATGTTGTGCAACTAAAATACCAGCATCAGCTTGTCAAAATTAAATACTGACAATGGGTTGGTTTTGTGAAAGGATAATCTAGCTTGGAAAAGTATAGATCCTTATAATAGTCTGAGTTTTCCTAAATACTTTATATTCATTTCGGGTTACAGGTAAACAATAAAAATAAAATATTTTTGACTGGATAATATATGCTTTATATTTAATTTTTTTTCGTATTTTGAAAAGGCCTAATGCCTAAAATAGATAGTGAAAAAGCTTGGTACGTTATTTAAAACGGGGGCGAAAGTAAAAGGTTGCCATATATATTTTGTGTTTAAGTTCTAAGTTCTTAAGTTAAATGAATTAATCAGAAAAGCGTAAGATCAAGAGTTAGTGACCAAAGAGATGGAAAACTAAAGGTTTATTATAATCATATATTTAACATAACATATATTGAATTTTATAACAATTATATAATACCCAAAAAAAAAAAAAATATTTAACACTTTGGCGTTTTGCTTCTCCAACATGATGTGTTTTTTGTGCTCTCTTTTTTCTTACATTTCTCTTAATCCAATGCAACATATGTTTATGGTATTTTGTTCTTTTTCCGCTTCTTTCAAATATATACATAAATTATGCATATATAACAAAAAAATATATATACATATATCCAACATATATATATATATCAATATATGCACCACGTTTTGCCGCCCGCAACCACCTGCAACCAACCAACCAAAAATCAACCAACCAAAAAATAAAATAAAACCATCAAAACCAACAACTACTTCCGAAACAACAACAACATCTACAACTACAACAACCACCATCGCAACAACAAAAAAAACAACAAAACAAAAAAATGTTTTTAGATACTGACGCAAGAGGATTGGAACGTGGTTCTATTCAATGGCATGGAAAAGACAAGTCATTGGGCCGCATTGTACTTTGTGGCCCTAATGACATTCGGCAATTATGTGCTGTTTAATTTATTGGTGGCCATTTTGGTTGAGGGATTCAGTTCAGAGGTAGAGTTTTGCCAACAACACCCAATAACGAAATTTTCCTAAGAATATTGTATGAAATAATAATATCAAATGTAATTCAAATTTCTGCCAATGTGGGCATCGTTTCACTTAAATTCTAAAAGCAAAAAATATTACTTTATTTGTATTGCAAATAATTGAAACGATGCTCAAGCTTAAATGATCGATATTCGATATAATTGGCTTTAAGAAACTCATTCAATAAGCGATTAAAGTCACTAAACAATGTTTCAATTATCGCTTAAATATGTTTTTAAAAGTGATGTCAATTAATATAAAAAACAAAATTTTTAGAAATTCGGTAAGTTATCGAAAGACAATCGATAACTAAGCCGATTGTTTAATAAGATCTGATAACGAGTTACGAAGAATATTAAGTAATCGATATACGATATTTGAAACATTGTCAAATCGTATGCAATGATAGTTCGTGTAGAATTCCCGACGATAAGCGATACGTTGACGAAAAAGTCTAATTTTGAAATTTTGATTCCCTCAGCGAAATGAACGTCGCGAGCGCGAACAGCGCGAATTGGTTAAGAAACTACGCGAAGAGACATTGGCCGAAAATTATAGCGATGGTATGTACGATGAATCACGCAGCGAAGCGGATTCATCGACCACTAACGATAGTTACTACGAGGTACGCAATCGGTGGCGCAGCGCTGAGGATGTGCGCAAGGTAAGTGGATCCGAGTGAGAGACGAAAGACAAAATACCTCAAACCCGAGACTCTGTGGCACGCATTGAATGACATCGATTAATCGATTGATTGAATTTATGATTGAATGTTTGAGAGATTGATTGGGTGCGTGTGCTCTAGAGAGTCTGTCCACGGTATGTATCGTATGCACATATGTAGTATGTATCTATCGTCTATCGTTATCGTTATCGTCTATCGCCTATCGCCTATTGCCTATCCGCCGCCTCAGCAGCAACAGGACCCTTCGGAACTGACCATTGAGGGCAAAAGTAATACCCATCGCCAGCGCCTTCTGCAGCCCATCCACGACTATCAAATCAACGAGCTGCCCTCCCAAGGAGGTGGAGGGTGCGGCAGCAGCAACACCGAGGAGACCAGCAGCAAGCTACTCCCTCACGACGACATCAAGCCTCGCGGTGGCCTCAAAAAGGTAAGTTCACTTGCGGGAACAACGACAGCAACAAAAACAGCGACACCAATTGGAACAGCAACAACAACAACGAAAGACAAACACACATTCATTTAAAACATTGCATGCAACAGACATACTCGATCAAGGATCGACGCAACGAGGCGTCACGCCTATCCAAGATGCGACTTATACGCGATCCGCCCCTTATTACAACAACGGCTGCAACGCCACAGGACTCCCCGAGTACCACTATGGAGCCGGGTATGGGCTTTCGCCAATGGGGCGATCTTGAGGTACGTTCTGAATATAACTTAAGGCGAATTTTCCAATATAGCAAACTTATCAATAAAGAATGTAGAATTTCAATTTTTACTCTTGGCTTATCAGAATAGCAACAAAAATTTAGTTTTGACAAATTTTTGAAAACATTATTCGTATTTTTACAAAAAAAAAAATAATCCCCTGACTCACATCTCGCATAAGTCAAGTTTAAAGAGTTGCTGACAATTGAAAATAGTATAAAAACGATATATGTATGTACGTAAATTTATAACGGTATACTTATTACTTATATTTAAAAAAACAAATGTTAGTCGAAAGAATTATAAAAAGGGGCTATGAAAATATTACGAATTTAAATTATATGTCCACAACTTTGTGAAGAAATGTTCGAACTTAATTCTGAGTGTTTATTCTGCCCGCACCGCTCAACCTTCCACAGCCGGCACCACCACCATCGCCGTCACTGCTGAAGCCACCGAACATTTTTAGCGGCGGTTCGCGAACTCTGGACGAGGGAATACCATCCATCGATCTTATACCGCCGTCACCGGTTCTGGCCCACAAGCCACTCAACATACTCAATGCCAGCCAGCTGCAGGGAGCAACTGGCGTTGGCGTTGGCGTTGCGAGTAGTGTCGCTGTTGGCGGCGATATATCGAACAGCCTACTTCCCAGTGCACTGGGCAGCAGCATGCACAGCGTCATCATCGATGACATCTCGAAGAATTCCAGCGCAACGTCAACCGCCACGCCCATCTATGTGCCGACCATATCATCGACGGCAGCAACCCTACAACCACCAGCCGATAGTTATAGTCAGAGCTTAAGTTTGTCCTTGGATCTGTCGCCGCTGGCGGGTCCCACGGGTGTTGGTAGCAGTGTTGCCTCTACCAGCGGTAGCTCATCCAGCGAACGCTTGCCGCCAGCACCCACAACAAGCAGCAGCAGCAGCTTTAAGCAGCGTTTCCATCGCAGCAGCAGCAAGAAGCGTCCCTCAACGCTGCGCACCACAGCAGATGACAGCCACATTAGTGCACCTGATGAGGACGAACAGCAGCTGAATAACGGTAGTGACAATAGCTGTCTATTGCGCGCTGGCACTATAGGTACTACCAATCCCACCGTTGCTACCAGCACAGTCGCATCTGTAGCAGAGCTGCGGCATAAGGACACGAATCGTTTAAGTCCACAAAACTCGATAAGGCGTTTGTCCAACACGCTCAGCATTGGTAGCGGTCCGGGGAGTCGAAGGGCCTCCGCCTGCATCTTCAACTCGCAGGTCTATCAGAACCTCAACCAGCCGCCCAAGCTGAGGGGTGCCGGGCAGCGGCGAATGAGTTCCATTGAGCTGGCATTCAGTAAGACGTCTCATTTGAATCTACACAATTTGGAGGCGAATCGCAAGTCGCTGTCGTACACAAACTCCAAAATGGATCTGGACAAGTGGCAGAAGTCCTACACGAACCTCAACGAACCGGACATGCTGCAACAGTATATGGAGGCGCGCGATAAGCGCAAAAACTCCATCAGTCACTACAATTTGAAGAAGCGGCTCGAGGAGAAGGAGCTGCAACAGCTACAGCAGCTGCATCAGCAGCAATTGCAATTGCAACAGCAGCAACAACTTGATTCGCAAACGGAATCACAGCTACCGCCACAGTTGCTGGCCAAGGAGCTACAGCAGTTATCCATGCAACAACAGCAACAACAGCAACATTCCATGGTGCCAAGCGGAGGGGAACCGTTCTCAAAGCTAAAAATGATCATACAGCGTCTGACACCCAAACATTTCACCACAGAACGTGACTCCTACTCCATGTACGTCTTTCCGGAGGATAACAGGTATGCAACGACAAACGCTTATCAAGATTTCTTCGACTAGCTTAATCCAATAGAGGCTTAACACTTGCCAATACATATGCAAGGCTATGCGGGCCCTAAGTCACAGTTATTCCCTTACCATCAACCTTGTCCTCCTGCTTTAGAAAATAATCACAATAAATTGATTGCATCGGCCAACATCGTTAGCTATTTTCAACGCCTATTTTATATATATATTATAAGTGAATCAGTTTAAAACCTATTTACTCCTCGCTACTTAAGGGAGATCGTGAAAACGGCTTTTCCATTTTATTTGCCATTTATCAACTACTAAAATCTGTCGACTCTCCTATTTAACAATTTACCTGTTTTCCAATTGATTTTTGTGTTTGATAGATTTCAATTGCTCTACCATCAAAATGAACTGCTCTCAACTTTGTCGCAGTCGCTTTTAGCCACTTTTGCAGTTCGTTTTCATTTTCATTTTGACTTTCGAAGAAGCGGAAATTCAATTTGAACTTTGTTACCCTTCCCATTGCCGGGGACAAACACAACCATTTACAGTTAACTATTTTTGCTCTGTTTTTGATTCTCTTACACACACACACACACACATACACACAGGTTCCGGCAAATCTGCTCTTGGTTTGTGAACCAGAAATGGTTCGACAATGTTGTGCTGCTATTTATAGCTCTCAATTGCATAACACTCGCCATGGAAAGACCAAACATCCCTCCAAGCAGCACCGAAAGAGTGTTCCTGGCAACAGCCAATTACGTCTTCACCGTCGTCTTCACTGTCGAAATGTTCATTAAGGTGAGTTCGAGAAACGCAGTTATGTTATGTCTTATGTTATGATTTTGAATAAGATATGTAATAAATAAAAATCCATAAACCAAAAATAATATATATAATATATATACAAAAGATTCGTTAATCAGTCCGACTGCACTTACAACTGTATAAATTATGTACTGTATCAAAGCCATGCAAAAACTATCAAGGATATTTCATTTGCATGCGATTCACATTATAGTAATTGTGTTTTGAGTGTTGACACATAACTTTTATTGCAACATTTACAGGTAGTTGCCACGGGAATGTTTTATGGTCCGGATGCATATTTCACATCCGGCTGGAATATAATGGATGGATCTTTGGTTACAATTTCGATAGTTGATTTGTTAATGTCATTAATTAGCGAATCGAGCCCCAGGATATTTGGGATTTTAAGGGTAAGTTTGTGGGCTCCGAACAGGCAAACTGGCACACAAAACCAGCAGCATCAGCCAATCAGCAAACAGGCAGTCAACAGCATCAAAAGTCACATGCAACATGAAGCATTGAACTGACATACAGCGACCAACATGTACAACGGACCAAGCACTAAAAAAAAAAACAAAACTAATAATTAAAAAAAAAGATGAAAACAAGTGAGAACATTGCTGTCGGACTTAACCGGCTGCGGTATACTCTGATATCAGCTGATAAAAGACTCTAATACGGACGGACATTGCACAACTGCACATATTGCTTGCTTTGCGAATTTCGGTATCAGAGTATAAACATCAATAAGTTCTCGATATTACTCGCTCGCTTGCCCGCTCTTTCGCGCTCTCTCTCTCTACGCGTATATATATATATATATATATATACATTCTATATATATATATATATCGCTATCTGTCTCTCTATGTTTTTTTTTTTCGTGTCTCTCTAGCTCTAACTCTATCGCTATCTCTTTCATTCTATCTATTGACCTCAGAACCTTTCACTATCCCTTTCTATAAATATTTTCCAACACACATCTCTCGTCTTATCATATGGAAACTCTAAACGCGTTTCACATTTTCTTTCAACCAACAAATCTCTTTTCAACATATATTTCTAAAATTCTATGTTAGATATACATATATATATATACAAATGTATATTTTATTTACATTAATGGGCTATATTATGTTTAAGTCGGGTTTTCAATAACATAACTAAACGTATAACAAAAAATCGATCTGCAGGTAAATTCTCGCTGCTATATCATTTAATGGCAAAATCAAAACTAAAACCAACAAATTATACGTAAATTTTTATCTGTGTGTGCGTAGACTCCCCCCTCTTCAAAATGTTTATACCCCTACAAAGTAAGACAAAATTGTTGGCTCACTCTCATATCTTGTTGTACATACATTTATATAATAATCAGTTAATCCTTAATATATGCATTTCTTTTGCCCCTTATCACTCCGGCACCATATAACCAAATTCCTTACTCTCACAACCATTTAAACTCAAATTTTGTATTGTTCTGTAAATTGCGTTAATCGTATCTGCTTAGAAGTCGATGGTCCTTATTTAGCGGGTTTCCTTTAGACATTAATCTTTGGAAGAAACATTTAAGTAAATGCAAAAAAAAATAAAATAAATAAGAGTGCGATATACCCTGAACCCAGATATCAAAATATATTCTATTATTATTGGCAATTTCCCCATTCCCAGATTTCCTCCAAATTGCGAGCAGCTCTGCGCCCTCTGCCGACAATCTCGTCAAACACGCAATCGTAACGGGAAATACACACAAAAGAATATTGATGCTCGCGTCGATATTCGATAAACGGAAGCAGTTATCGATAAGATGACGCAAACTTGATCTGTGCCTGGTATACGAGAACCTGTATTTCAAACTTGATACAGACAGACGGACTGACGTACAGACATGGACATGGCTATATCGACTCGACTGTTGACCATGATCAAGAATATATATACTTTGTGGGGTCGGACATACTTCCTTCTACCCTTTTTACCCATTTTTAATGTGTTCAGGGTATAAAAGAAGAAAAAACGATGCATAAATTTGATATGAATACGATTGGAATACTTGTTACATATCCGAACCTGTTAATGATTTCATAAGTATTACTGGAAACGAGCCACTCCTTAGAGATTAATATACAACTCCAACTAACCCTTAGTAGCAACAGTAGCAACAATTTCGTTTGTGCGATCAATCTTATTATCGCTATGTAGGCCCAAATCCTTGCTCTGCTTGGGCATTAGGGCCACTCGCCTTGTAAAACTAACATCCATACCTATTCACATCCAATCCATTTGGGGTTTATTATCTGTAATCAATTATTAATAATACACTCACTTGAAAAGTTAAAGACCGTTCTGCATATGGCATTTTGCATTATTCTTGTCAGTTCTTGTACCCATTGTAAACCATCAAATATGTTTATCTATGTACTATTTTCACAACATTCACATTTCATGCATTCACGTTCCAATTTCAAATCGTTACAGCTCATTTTGGTTCAATATGTATATGTATGTATGTATATATGTTAACCCTTGTTTGCGCACTCATTTTACTCATTTAACTCAGTTAGCCAGTTAACTGTTGACTATTGACTGTTGGGTGTTAACTGTTAAATGTTAACTTTAAATGCCTACTGATATCATGTTTGCATCATTCAACTTCAACTTCAATTTCCATCTCCATCTCCATCTCCATTTCCATAATCCATTTCCCATTCGAACCCATTTTGGCTTTGCTTTTTAACTAATCACATTCGTTTCAAGAGTGCAGCCGTTTCAGTTTCGATTTGAGTTGCAGTTTCCGTAATAGTTTTCCGTTTGAGTTGATAATAATAATTTCAGTGGTACGATGATATTTAATCGATTGATGGAAGCTATCATTTGAGAACAATAACTGATCCGTTTCCATTCCCCACGTGTCTTGTTCGCAGGTGTTTCGGCTACTTCGTTCCCTGAGGCCGCTGCGTGTGATTAATCGAGCGCCGGGTCTGAAACTAGTCGTGCAAACGCTCTTATCATCCCTGCGTCCCATTGGGAACATTGTGCTGATCTGTTGCACCTTCTTCATCATCTTTGGCATACTGGGCGTACAGCTCTTCAAGGGCACCTTCTTCTACTGCGAGGGCGAGAACATCAAGAACGTTCGCAATGCCCACGATTGTCGCAGCATTCCTGGGAACGTTTGGACGAATCGCAAATATAACTTTGATGATCTGGGCAAGGCACTGATGTCCCTGTTTGTGTTGAGCTCGCGCGACGGCTGGGTGAACATCATGTATACCGGCCTGGATGCTGTCGGCGTTGATCAGCAACCAATTGTCAACTATAACGAATGGCGTTTACTCTACTTTATCGCATTCATTCTGCTCGTCGGCTTCTTTGTGCTCAACATGTTTGTGGGCGTTGTTGTCGAGAATTTCCATCGATGTCGCGAGGAGCAGGAGAAGGAGGAGAAGATTCGACGGGCAGCCAAGCGGGCACTTCAAATGGAAAAGAAGCGTCGACGGATGCATGAGCCACCCTACTATACGAATTACTCACCCACCCGCCTGTTTGTCCACAATGTGGTCACATCGAAGTACTTTGATCTGGCCATTGCCGCTGTCATTGGCCTAAATGTGGTCACCATGGCCATGGAGTACTATAAGATGCCCATGGCCCTACAGTATGCATTGAAGATCTTCAATTACTTCTTCACCGCTGTCTTCATACTCGAGGCGCATATGAAACTGGTTGCGCTTGGCTGGCGTCTCTATATGAAGGATCGCTGGAATCAACTGGATGTTGGCATTGTTCTACTCTCCATTGTTGGCATCGTTCTCGAGGAATTGGAAACGAATATCATACCCATAAATCCGACCATAATACGTGTGATGAGGGTGCTACGCATCGCTCGCGTGCTCAAACTATTGAAAATGGCTAAGGGTATTCGGGCGCTGTTGGACACGGTGATGCAGGCCCTGCCACAGGTGGGCAATCTGGGGCTGCTGTTCTTTTTGCTATTCTTCATATTTGCGGCGCTGGGCGTGGAGCTATTTGGGCGGCTCGAGTGCTCCGATGAGATACCCTGTCAGGGTCTCGGCGAGCATGCGCACTTCGCCAACTTTGGCATGGCTTTCCTCACATTGTTTCGCGTAGCGACTGGCGACAACTGGAACGGCATCATGAAGGACACGCTGAGGGATAACTGCGATGACGCGGCCGATTGTGTGCGCAATTGTTGCGTCAGCTCGGTTATTGCTCCCATATTCTTTGTGATATTCGTTCTTATGGCGCAATTCGTGTTAGTGAACGTCGTCGTGGCTGTACTGATGAAACACCTCGAGGAGAGCCACAAGCAAATGGAAGATGAGCTCGACATGGAGGTCGAACTGGAGCGTGAGCTCGTTCGCGAACAGGAGTTCGCACAGGAGCAGAAACTCTGCCAGCAGCTGGCGGAGGCGCAGAGCAAGGTCGCTGTCGTACAGCCACGCCCACTCGCCAAAGTCAAATCGCTGCCAAAGAACTTTATCTACAGCACCCCATCAATGGACAAGAAGTTCCCACCACCCAATGCCAGCTTGAACAGCAGCGCCGCCACAAATCTAAATCTAGCCACTACATTGGCTACATCAACTGGTGCCGGTGTGGGTGCGGGTATGGGTGTGGGTGCTGGTGCTGGTGCAGGCGGACGTCGCCAGACTATACAGTACTTAAATCAACAGCAAGGGATGGGATTGGGCCTCAGCCTCGCTGAAATGGGCGGCGCGCTGACGCCTCAGGCGCTAGGCGCTCGGCTGGGCGAACCCTTTGGCGGCGCCCTAGTGACGGTAGGGGCAATAGGTGAACAGCCGTTGCAGCTACCGCCCCTGGGACGGCGCGGGCGTCGTGCCTCAGCTGCTGCCGGCTTCCGCAAGCGCGGCGTGCTGTCCAAGGAGCGCTCGCTGGATGAGCAGGCAATCCGACGTCGCAACCTTGAGGCGAAACGCACCAGCTGCGATTCGCTGCCGTGGGGTGGCGATGCTCTGGACTATCGACGCGGCACCATCTTCGAGAGCCTCGAGTCAGATGGCGGTGCCGGCAACAGTCCCAATTCCAGCTATGATTTGGATGTGCGCAGCATACGCAGCGCCGACGTCATAACCCGTCCGCGTTCCGATCTAGATGGAGAACCATTGGCGCTGGTCAGCTCCCTTGTGCAGCCAACAATAACAGCTCTACACACGACCCAGCCCCAGACCCAGCCTCAGCATCAGCCCCAACCTCAGCCCCAACCTCAGCCCCATCCCACCGTTACACAACAGCAACAGCAACAGCAACAACCACATGCACATCAGCGTCGTCCATTTGGTTGGTCACAGTCCGTCGATCAAGGCTGCATGGGAAGGAGCAGCCTGTTGCTATCGGTGCCGCGTTCAATGCCACCGCGCAGTCGGAGCGGCAGTACCAAGCAGCTGTTCAAACAGCAGGCACTCGACGAGGACGCTGACATGGATGAGAGTTCGCTATTGTTGCCAGCAGCACAAGCAACAGCACCACCACCAACAACAACCACAACATTACAACAGCAACAGGCAGCAGCTGCAGCAGCAGCAACCACTAGCAGTGGCAGTGGCAGTGGCAGCAATAGCAACAACAGTACCATTACCGGCAGCATGTCAGCCGGTGGCACTTGCAGCGATTGCCCAGTGGCAATAAATAAGTCCGACACGGCGGACATTATGCGCATCATCAGCGAACGACGTCGCATGGATCAGCGGGATGAGTGCGGCAACGAGGATAGCGATTACAATGAGCTTCTTCTCGTCAAATCGCCGCAGTCGTCAATGGACTAAGCTAAGCATCCTCATCCTCACTCCCACTCTCCATCTCTCTCTTTCTCCTTCTCTCCTCTCTCTCTCTCTCTCTCTCAACCTCTCTCTGTTTCTATCTGTCTCGGTCCCATACCAATTTGTATAGTCTGTCAGGCTTGTTTCGTTTCACACGTTTCTATTTCAGCATTCCGCTGTATCTGAAACAAATTCAAAGTGAATGTTCAACTCAGCATTTCGCTGTGTCGACAATATTAATATGTTTGAATGTTATATATGTTTGTCGTTAAATAAGTTTGTTCAGTGCTGGACGAAATACAAATTCGATAAGCGCTAACCGATAACCGATAGCAAATATCGATAACGAAACAGCCTGTTGGCTTCAATAATCTATCTTTCACCCACATACAAACATACACATAACTGTAGCCTGTTCAAAACCTTAGGGAATTTTCCAAGTGCTCAGTTTGAAGAAAGCAAAACTAAACCGTTAGCAAATTAGATAATAATGTTAACGATAACGATAACGATTACGATAATATTGTTAGGCCTCACTAGCATTAGGCGTTAACTGTAACTATAACTGTAACTGTAACTATAACTGTAACGATAACGATTAAACGATTAACGATAACTACTCTAAAGAAAATTGTCAACTGTTTTTAGTGCAATCTACGGTTTTCATAAGTTTAGCAAACAAACAACAAAAAGAAATCCAAAGGTATCAAGAAAATTTAATAAAACAAAATGAAAATTGTTGTTTAGAGAGTTTTCCGTTTCAATCAAGAAAATATATACTACAAAAAAACAAAAAAATTCAATACCAAAAAGAGAACAGGAAAAAAAATACAACTATATGCTGATTAATTATATATATATATAAATATATATATATATATATATATATATATATATATATGTATATGTATAATACATACAAGCGTTATATGCGATATACACAGTTATACATAAATATATATACGACTTTATGAAAGGAGTCTACATACATGCAAACATGATGGAAATTGTGAACAAAAAATCATCAACTCTGTGATTAGCTCTTAAAGTTTAAAAACATTTATATGAAGGACAAGAAAACCATATACATATATTCTTTGCGTATACATATACTTATGCTATATGTATGTACAACCTAGAGTGCATTGTAATGTATTGTATTGTATTTTATGTAGTCTAGTCCAAAACTAAAGCTGACAACAATTGACGCAGTATTCAGTATATATATTTAAATTACATACACAATGATAAGCAATAGCAAATTTAGCTTGTTAAGATTGTAATCTAACCTAATTAAGAACAAAAATCACAAAAACAAAAAACAAACAAAAAAACAACAAAAAATCAAAAGAAGAAGAAGAAGAAACAGACCCTATCCGCATAAAAATTAATAAAAACGAATTTACATAGGTACTCAACACTGACACAAAAACACAAGACACGATGCTCTTCTGGACAATCTATCAACTACTTGGCGCACTCCCTTTCTAGGCCTTAAGCATGCGCTCTCTCACTCGGTCATTGCTCTATTATTATCTCGCTCATATTTCAACGAAAATTGTGCCAAACAAATATACACAAGAAAAAAAAACCACACATATGCACACAGACACAAATTAAGGGTAATTAGCGAATGTTAAAAAAAAAACAACAATTTTAAATATAAAAAAAACATGAATTACATACATATAAAACGTATTGAACAAACAGCCCGCTTACTGGATTAAGAACAACAACTAAAGGAAAGTGCCCTCGTGTTTATTTTTATATATACCAAAAAGGGCGAAGCCCTTTTTTTTTTTTTTAGTTTTAACTGTGTAGCTATTAAAATCATTGTAAACTTTTAATGATAGTAGTCGGGAGTAAGCACAATGTGTATATCCCTAATTATTCAAACGTAATCCGAACTACAATATTCTACAAGAATCCCCAAACCGAAAACCACACAGAACAACTTTATTATTTAATAAAAATTAGTTTAGATTTTCAAAAGCTTAGGGACTTCAGCCTATTATCAGAGTATATATAGAGTATTTATGTACATACATAATCTTGTGTATGAAACTATCAACGAATTACAATAGCTAACCCTAAAGTCAGCTACACTTTAAAATGCAAAAAAAAAAAAAAAAAAAGGTAAACAAAAAAGGAATAAGTGAATTGCTAAATGTAGTAGAAGATTAAGTCAAGGAAGAAGATGAACACAAAACACTGTCAATTTTCCAAATATGATCTAAATCGAAAACAAAATTTTCAAAATGAAAAAAATACCCATTTTTTACACTCTTTGTAGAACAATAAAAAAATTGATTAGAAACGTAGAACTACTCTAGAGAATCCCCAAAGAAAACTTTAGATAAACTTTTTCGACACGACAACAACAACAAAAAGCAACAAATCGAACTTAGAAATTTTATGCTATATGCGATATATGCGTGATTGGGGCCTCTCTCGGGCGTTACGCAAAAACAACAGCAACAATAACAACAAGAAGAAACAAATTTAATTATGTAATAATTTCATCTGTGCCTTTCTCTACGAATATATATATATATATATATACATATATATGTATATATATATCTATATAGATACTTTATGCGAATACAAGTAATGATAAACTACTTACTAAATACTATATACTATTTCACATGTGCTCTTCTTTACACTTACTAAATTCGCGATCCCTGTCTCTCTCCCTCTCTCTCTCTCTCTCTCCCTCTCTTCCTCTCCTAATTGGTATGTACACAAAATGTATTTATTGACATTGCACTCACACACACACGTACACACACAAGTCAAACGTCAAACGTAAAGCGGCATTTATTCTTTTGCAGTAGGCCGCAATTCAAGCAAGCAGTTTACAGCAGTGCAGCAACACACTTGTCCGTCTCTTTCGCTCACTGTTTCTCTCCCACTCTCGCTATAAGTGAACTAAAATAGAAACATATATTAATAAGGTCTTATTTCTTATCTTACTATCAAATGTAACAAGTTCTGCAACTCAAGTTTGATTTTTCTATCAATTAGGTTCAAATGCGATTGGGTATTTTTAAAAGGTAGATAGACGTGCGGCAACTTGTATTGCAACAAAAAGCAGCTGGCAAAGATAGATAGATAACTCTTCGCTTACTTGTTGATTATTCATCCATGCCAACTTGACTGAATACAACAAGCAATAATGTGTAAACTATAGTTAAAATGTTCATAAATATACAATTAAACTTCCCCTTCACCAAACATTCACTTTGACAGCAACTTGAGACAAATCGACATGAGGAGATGAACAAAACTAAACCGCAAATGCAACTAAGAAACTATTTATGAATTAAAAAAAAACAATAATAAATGAGTACTACATATTTATATATATGCATACATATATATATATATATATATATATATCTATATATGTATATATAAATAGACACACTCAAAAATAAACGTAAACATAAACTAAACAATATTATTGCTTAAGCTCCGTTATAAAACATCAAATCAAGTTTATAGGTTAACGCGCTGTAGTTTTGAATGTTTTGTTTTTATATTGCAATTTTTTTTAAGTAGCGGCTTGAACTAATAACGAGGACGAATATATAAAGTAAACGGCTAAAACAAGAGCAACCAGAAACCGTAACACTTTTTTGACAGCAGGTAAACCTCATAAGCAAAATAGCAAAAACGAAAACTATAAAGTGCGTGAATTTTTTTTGTCTTGTTGATTAATAATTAGGAAAGATGCAACAAAACATAAGTTAATTAAAGCAAAAATTAGACAACAACAAAAACTGGTGCGAATGCACGGAAGCTAATTATATATAAATAAAAAAAATAATAAAGAAAAACTATATAGAAATTTTAATTATACAGAAACATAAATGTATATATATATATATATATATATATATATATATGTATATATATACATATATATATATAAATAAATTTGCTTTTAGCCAAAGGAACAAATAACCAAAGTAAATCAAAGAAAATAATTATGTAAAAATTATATATGTAATAATAAAAACAACAGCAAAAAATCTATGTACGGAGCAGAAAACGAAAATGAATGTAAAATAAAATGAGTAAAATTGAGCACTATTTCCAGCCCCAGTCCCAAAAGTCGTAGTTACTAAAACAAAGAAGAAAACAAAAAGAAACAAACATACATACATAATTGCAGAGTAATTACATCAACTAAAAACTAAAAGTTGTAAACATTTTGTGTTGCGCAATTTTTTGCGTTCAACAGCAGAAATACCGTAAATAATAATAACAAATAATTATATTACATAGCTGTAAATTGGTTAAAGCTCCCACAGCAATAGCTCTACATATGCCTCTCTTACACATACATACACACACACACAGACACACATATATATTTAAATATGTATATAAGCAAAACAAAGAGCATTATGAATTAAACAGAAATTTTGAAAAGAATGAAACTGAATTTTTTTATATATGTACTGGCGCCATCTATTGTGCGGTGCCGGCTTGTTTACTGCTTGCAAGCAGTGCACACACAAAAGGTGATTTCTTAGTGTCTGGGATAAATTTAGCCATAATGTTATGAATCTTATGCATAATTATCTAGAATTTGGTTGACTGCATAGAGGGTATCTGGTGGCTTAGCACTCTCTCTTCTGTTGATTTTGTTGTATTCTTTTTTTTTGTATATTTCCATGATTACCTGGCGCTATTAGTGGTATAGTAAATGACATTGCATTTTGTGTGGCTCTCTTGCGCTTTTGTCTTGCGTTGTAAATTTTCTCTTTATTACATAAGAGTGATCGCGTCTCCACCCCCAACTCTCCCGCACACCTTTACCTCCTCCCTCTCTTCGAATTGGAGCTCGGTGAACTTCGCAGGGCCATTAAAATAAACAAAACCAAATTCCCGACAAAGTCAAGTGAAAATCATTTCACGCCGCTATTGTAACAGACCACACAAACCCCCTCTCCTCTCTCTCTCTCTCTCTCTCTCTCACTCTGTCCTCAACATAGTCTCCCTACCCCTTAGAGTCATCTGAGTAGATTTTTAAGCAATTTAAGCTCATTTGAATTTGTGCGTTTGCGTTTTTAATTAACAACGGTTGCTTCTATTACTTCATGAAAGATTGCAAATGAAGTAATTAAATATGAAAAGAAAAATAATAATAATATACATACATATGAGCGCATAATAATAAAAACAAGTAAGAGTGCTGTAGTCGAGTGAACTCGACTACGATATACCCTGAACCCAGTTATAATCCCCTTTTAAAAAAAAGCTTTGCACTAAAATACGAGCAGCTCTGCAAGCGCCCTCTGCCAACAAACACACGAAACACGCAATCGTAGTTACCGGGGCTCTGCAGAATACACACAAAAGAATATCGACACACGCGTCGATTATCATGCCATCTCTTTCTCACACATGCGCTCGCATATTTATGCATACAGAAAATTATAGAAATTAGATCAATATTAGAATATATTTTCGATTATAGCTTGGGTGTTTTTTGTCCGACCTTCATGAAATTTAGACACTTTATGAATAATATGCATATGCATATTATGTATTAATTAGATTCTGCCATCAAAATTGTGGCATTTATTACTATCGGAAATTTAAATGTATCATTATTCGATAAGCGAAGGCAGTTATCGATTAAGTAACGCAAACTTGATTTTTTGAAGTTTCTAGCTCTTATAGTCTCTGAGATCTGCGTGTTCATACACGAGACGAACATGGCTATATCGACTCGACTGGTAACAATGATCAAGAATATATATACTTTATAGGGTCGGAGATGCTTCCTTCTGCCTGTTACATACATTTGCACAAAACCATTATACCCTTTTTACCCATTTTTAATGGGTTCAGGGTATAAAAAACGACAAAATCAAATGCCGAAGATGAAATAAAAAATATCAGTTACAACGCAAGAAAAGTTAACGGCATTTGGTTCAGTCTCAGTCTTAGTTGTTGTTATTTTTATTGTTATTGTTATTGTCATTGTTGTTGTTGTTATGGAATTGCGTTCATGGTCAAAGTGTCAAGCGTGATGTAACGGTACGCTATTCACTGACCCCAGAAAGAAACAGAGAGAGAGAAAGACAGAGAAAGAGAGAGAGAGAGTCCAACATTGAGTCGGTCAAACTCGTTTCAATTATATATAACTTACTTAATCAATCGTATTTCCCCTACTAACTTAGATCAGTACAATAAAACCCATTGACCTCAAAAAAAGCATATATCGTTACGTATTATCTTTTCAAAAATTCTGAATCAGAGTTTTAAGTATACACATTAAATTGAGTGATTAAAGGAATATACGTGAAACTGCAAACGGGAAGACATATATATATATATATATATATATATATATATACATTTTTTTTGTGTCTACTATAATTTGCAAATAAAATGTTAAGTTTCACTTTAATATGTAAAAGGGAAATTTCAAGGGAATTTAGGTAATAACTTCCGTTTTTATTATGATCGTAAATATGTGTGATTAAGTTGGGAAGTCGATAGCAGTAAAAGAGAACAACCGTTAACTGATTAGGTAAATCGGTTTAACGATATAAAAACGTTTTCTTTGAATACCATATAAAAATAGAGATCATAGATACTTTAAGGACTAGGTATAAAATATTCTGTATTCTATAGTATCGAAAGAATAAATAAATATTTCAAAAGTGAACTGAATTGCAGCCAAAAACAGTCTTGCAAGTGTCGCATTCAAAATGGTCGATTTTCACACATTTGATTTGGGTTTTGAACATTAAGTTCAAGCATTGTCAACGATTCCCAATTCCGATTACGCTGACATCCAATGGCCCTAGGCCTTCGAGTGTGGATATCTGTGATAGTAGTTTTTACATATTCCAATTCGTATTCGTATTCGTATTCGAATTTGTATACGTATGTATTCGTATTTGTATTTGTATTTGTATTTGGGCTTTAGTAGCACTTTATTATTTATTCACTGTTAAGCTGAATTTGAGTTGTTGTGTTCGTTGCGGCCTTTTTTTATATTTTTTGCTTTTTGACACTTTCACTTTTCTCATTAAAATATGAGACCGAGCAACGACAGGTTTCTGCTGACAGCATTACAATACGAATACAAATACAAATACGAATATTAATACTTGCTTACACTCGCATACATACACACATACACATATATAGTATGTAACCTTAAAACATACAAATGTTTTTTTTTTTTTTTTTTTTTTAGATTTCGTTTGCATCTTTATTCATTATACCCGTCACTGTCAGACCCGCCCCCACCTATCACCTTTCCCTGCCACCCACTTACCACTTCCTATTTCTTCTCTGGGCACCATTGCAACCATTGCACCGTTGCTTTTGGTGTCACATCACACACCCTGTCCCCATCTCTTTTTGTACACCTCTCGCTCTTAAGTGAATGCGCGGATCACCTAGATATGTATACATGTGTTAAGATAATTACTCAAACACTTAGATATTATGAAGATACCCATGTCAATATTTAGTAACAAGATTTTGTCTATAGCTATGTTCTTTCGTAAAGCATATCATTTAAACCGCTTTCTTATCTCCTAGCGGATGTGCGAGTGTTTTACCTAGAAATTAATAATAACTTCGTCACGCCTTAATTGATAGTTGTTGTTGTTGTCGATAGTCAATAGTACCAAATTTCCAACAAACAAAAACAACAAAAAAAAATGCAAAAAACAAAAAAATTATAAGGAAATGAAGAGGCAATACCAATGATAATACTATTTGCAGGGTATGCGTACATCATATGTATGCCTATCGTAGTAAGTATGTGATGCTTATTTATCTTGATATTGTGATCCGAAATTGTGTCAATCTTCGGAAGCAGCAGTAATAGCCTCCCTCTCCCCTATGTGATACTTTGGATCGTCTCTTTTCCATTCCCATCGATTGAGAAAAACCCGTTTTCAATTACCCGCCGTCAGTCAGCACTGAATTCTGTTTCGATTTGCTGGTGCTTCTGGTCACATCTTCCAAAATGCATTTTTTGACTTGCCCTTTACACACACTCACACTTGCACTCACATGCAAACACTCACAACACTCATGCTCAGAGCATGGAGAGAATTCCAGCCATGCCTGCAGTTTTGGCAGCTATTTTATTTCAGATTTTTAAGAACTGGTTTCATGTATTTTTTATTTTTTTATTTTTTAGTTTTTAATCCCAACTACCAAAACGTCGAACGGTTAGGCTAAAGCTATAGCCAAAGCTCAATTGTGGCCTAAAACGTATTTTCTCAACTTTTCATGTTTGACTGTTTTTGGAAAATAGAAAAAGCATTGCACGACATTTGGGGGATTTGTTTTCGAGTATTACACAATGGGCCTCAGTTAACAAATTTAGAGAGGGGAGAAAAATATAGAGTGAGAGAGCAAGAGAGAGAGAGAGAGAGGCGACGGTAAAGACAACTTGTTAAAGCAGTAGTTCGTTTTGTTGTATTTGTTGTTGCTGTTTACAACTTGGCTCGAATTGGGAACCTGAGACTGGATACTGAATCTATACATATATACATAAATACATGTATATATATATATATATATATATATATATATGCTGAAGCAGGTGTGCGAGTGTGCGTGTGTGCGTGTGTGTAAACAGGTCAGCAAAAATATAACAGTTGCAACATTTCTTAATCCTGTGTCTGAATATGCTATGAATTAATCGAGTGCATATAATTCAATGGCCAGCAACTAAATGAATTAGTAAATAACAAATCTAAAAGCCCTCTTAAAGGTAAAATTAATGATGTAAAAGATTGCTGGAGCACGCTAATTAACAGTTTATTCATTTGTCATGGCATTCAGTGTGAATGCGTGATGAATTAAAAAATTGATATGATTTGTTTGCTATACTTTAAGTAACATTTGTTCATTGATTTACCTCATTGATTTCAAGTTTTTCTAACTTTACCCTCATCATACCAATAGTTTGATTATTTTCTTGGGTTATTCATTCAGTAGTATTAATCATTAATTTGTTTAATTATTATTTTCATAGTTTAGGTAATTTTTTAATTCGTTTTTTTTTTTGTTTTGTTTTTTTGTTTTATTCAATTTTTTTTTTTCTATTCATATGCGCAGTTAATATTGATGTGATGTGCGATGACAACTTGAGAATATAAGCTTAAATTGCTTGAAGCATTCCATATTGAAATTGAGAATTACTGAGCAATTTATCTGCTCAACTTTTTCAATACGAATAACGAACACTGTTTTATTAGTTCCTATTCAGATTCAACACAGATTCAAATTGAGATTCGGGCTCCAATCCATCGAAGGTATTTCTTTGTATTGGTTTATGTTCATTGGCAATTGATGCGTTTGTTCACAAAACTCAATTCAGCTATTCACTAAAAATTGCCCAGTTCCTTTAATTGATTGATTTAGAGTTATTCACACAGAGTGGCTGACTTATTCATTCTCCCTTTGGATTAACGCTCATTTATTTTAGAGCTCTTCTCCTTCTCTTTCTCTTTCTTTTTTGCTTTTCGATTTTGTCGATTTGCTTATTTTTTTTGCGCCAACTTTTGCAATACTTGCATGGCAGCAGCATAACACATAAATACCAACAACAACAACAACAACAATAGCTACAACGACATTCGTTTGTTAACAAAATGCTTATTACAACATCGGCGATGACGCAGGGCTTTTTTCTTTCTTTCTTTTTTTTTATTGTCCAGCAGCAGCAAGAGTTGTTGCTCTCTATTTGCTTTTGTTGCGCTCTCTTTTGCTCACTCACTCACTCTCGCCCTTACTCTTATGGCTGTCACTCACTCGCTCTCACTGTATCTCTCTCTCTCTCTGTCTGTCTGTCTCTCATTTCTTTTGGCAGCACTTTCAATGCGCTTGTATCAATGGTTAACGGTAAAATTTTGCACTACCGTCGCTCACTTGCGCTTTCAAGCTCGTCGCTGAGCTTGAGCTTGAGCCAAAGCCGAAATCTCAGTCATCGTCGCCGTCGCAGTCGCCGTCGCCGTCGCTGTCGCCGTCACAGTCGGGCCTATGCTGCCGAGATTTTCGGCTGTTGTTGTTGTTGGTTGCTCTCGTGCTGCTGCTGCTGGTGCTGCGCAGCTGCGACTTTTTAGGCTGCGTTTTTTAAATTGTTGGCATATTTTTACAGCTGTCCAAGACGCGCAGCCGCAATTCGTTAACGTGCGTTCATGCCAAGCGGTCGTCGCTTGTCGCAGCTCCCGAAACCTTAAACCTTAATTAACCCCTTCCTGCCCCTTCGACGCGTGTGCATCGCAACGAAAGTAAAAGTGTCAAAAATAAATAAATGTAAAGAAGAAAAAAAAAAACATACGAAAAAAAAACACTCACAACAAAAAACAAACCACAAAACTGAGAAATTCTAACGGTTAAAAAAGCCAAGCGTCGCTTGAGCAGCGCTTATTACACAACTGGCGCCCCAAAAGTGAAGACGAAAAGAAGAGTTTTTTGTTAATTTTTTTTTTTGTTTTCTTTGATGTGTTATAATTAAAAAATCGACACATATTTATTTTTTTTTGGGTTTTGTTGACGCTTTGCTTTGCTGTGATAATGATTTAAACAAAGTGTGCTTAAAGAAATCTTACAGAAATATTTAGTGACAATAATCAGAAATAGGCATCACACGAAATCGAAACCGATACACATTTTGGGATATTATTGGAGTGTAAATCATTTTTTTCTTTTTGGTTTTTCAACATTTTTGCTTGTGATTTCCTGCTCAGTGAAAGTGAAGCACACAGGGCAAGCGACGCGCGTCAGACGTGCCCCACCAATTTGTGGGATATTCGTTTTTTTTTTTTTTTCTAATTTGTCGTGCATTATTCTTTAAATGATGCGCTTACGCGTGCTGCTGACGGTGGCACTGGCGCTGACGCTAACGCTGGCAGCGACTCTCACAGAGGCGGCCATCAATAGCAAGGACAACAAGTCCTCGCCGGTCATCATTAACCCCGATCAGCACAATGTCATCAATTTGAGACTACACACAGACAACACCAACAACAATAACAACAACAATAGCAACAACAACAGCAGCAACAGCAACAGCGACGTCAGCTTCGATCTGACGCGAACGCTGCGTCTGCGCGATGCTCTAAATGTGTTCGATCTGTCCCTGCTGGCGTCTCAGTGGCCACGCCTCGAAACGACACGCATGCTCAGCGTCAACTGCACAAAGGACATGCGCCGCTATCTGCACGGCCTGACGGACTCCAAAATGTGGGCAGTTAAAAGTAAGTGCAAACTAATCGATAAGTCTAGCTACAAATGCGAATCTGGGTACGAATATGCAGACATATTTCGAGTACCATTTGAATTTATATACAGAAAATATTGCTTCGTTTTTATTAATTAAATTTATTTTATCCATATATATATATTTATTTTTATTAAATAAATATATTTCGTTGTAACGTATTGATAGATCAGGCAAATCACTTTGCATTTAGATTAATACTCGCCATGCATTGATAGCTATTCAAATCGCACACACACATACACATACACGCACACATAGATACGATATGTATGTATTGCATATTCACAGTTCTCGCTGGTTTGATTTGATTATGAATTGAGCCGCCGTTTGTTGCACTGGTGAACGTGTTATTTCTGCTGCATTCTCAACATTTTGTGTCGAGATTTCAGATCTATCTATTTAGTTGTTGAGATATGCATGCTCCGCTGCAGACACCAAGGTCGCAATTAGTTCTTACCGGACTGCGGCGGCAACTTGCTGCAACAACAACAACAGTTCGACTCAATTGTGTGCAGTTTTATTTCTTCTTTTTTTATGATTTTTGTTGATTTGGATTTGTTACCCAGCTCAGTTTGAGTTTGAGTTTTGAGTTTGGAGTTTTGCGTGCAGTGTGTTCAGGTTTTTGGCAAATTGTTTGGTCATTATGTCAGCACCCCGTGTCAGTTGTGAACAATGGCCCCTAACTGTAATTGGATATTGCACATAATGCAATACAATACTGAGTTAAGGCACCGTTCACTCCTGACCAAAATTGTTAGCTAACAACAGCTTAACAACAACAACAACAACAACAACAACATGCTGCTCAATTTAATTTCGTCTACTCATGCTAACTGTCTATCTTTCAAAAATTTGACTACGTACTGCATCTAATTGCTTTGGACAATCACAACATATCTCGCAATACTGACCCTTTTTTTCGTTCTTTAAATCAAAAACAGCATTAATCACCCTGTCAAATAAATGGCAGTAAAGTGTTGCCATTTAAGATACAACAACAAGCAACTTCAACATTTAGTTTAGAGTCTCAATGCAAGTTTTAAAATGCAGATTCGGAGAAAAAAAATACAAAATCTGTCTGTCTTCTGCCTTTGATAGGAACTACAAGCTGCAAGTTTTGCACTGCTTGTGTGCTGCTTGCGCCGCTTGCACTGCTTGCACTTAACTGGCAATTGAACGTTGCAGCAGCTGCAATCAAACATATTATGAATATTTGTTGTGCGACTAGTTTTCGGTTTGGTCTTATTTGGCTTTTGCTTTGGGTTGCTCCACGGTGTAGATGGCACGCCCCCTTGGCCGCCTTACACCAACCACTGACCAAGTGAGTGACCAGCTGACCAACTGGTAGACTGACTGACCGACTGAATAAGTGAATGAATAAATGAGTGAGTGTCTGTTGTCCACACTCTTTGCGACGGTTATGCAATCAATTAACACAAAATGCCGTCAAGACAAAGCGAAAGAAAAAGAAAAGCGAAAGAAGGCAACGGCAAATATTGAAGTCTTTCATTCGCTTAGTTTCTTTTCAAAGTTTCACTAAGTGTCACTAAAACTGTCCAACAAAAAATAGAATGCGTTCAAAGTATGTGCCCAGTTTAAATATTGTTCTATCTTTAATTCAATAAGTATTCGTAATGGCATCTATTCATTCGTTTATAACTGGCTAATAATTGTGATATAAGCGCTTGCTGCTGACCACGTCGCTGTTTAAGATCTGACCAGCCACTTTAATGGCCAAGATCAATGGCCAAACAATGTGGTTGGGTTTTCTTTTTGGCAGTTGACTTTACGCACCCGAACCCCACAGCCAAATGGGACTATTTACTTTATCTTCAAATTGCAATGTAAAGTTTAGATTAAACATTTATTTTTATAGACATACATATTTATCTATGTATCTTTGTTAATTCATATATGGCTATAACTACAAATAATTCTCAAGTCACAAAAAAACAAGTAAAGGAAATGTGGAAAATACAAATTTTCCATTTCTTACAACATTTTTAATATATATATGAATTCGGATAGTTAAAATTGCATTCAAATTAAATAATTTGTATTTTTTTTATTTGGAAACGTTCTGAAGTCCTTCCATAATTCCGGATTATTATTATATTTGACAAGACGTTTTCGAATTAGAGCTTATTAAAATGAAATTGAATATAGATTTTTATGTACTTTTGCCAGATTTTGCTTTCACCAAATTAAACGATTCTTTAATTAAGTAAAAACGAATTACATTAACTTTTTTATAGTAAATTCTAATTGAGCGTTTTAAGTTGAAATTAATTTGAAAATTTGTTCATCGGGTTCGGGTATATGTCAAGTCGGCCCAGCTTTACTCGTAGGCTCTATGTGCGTTCTGACTTGTTGTTGTTTGTTTTGTTGTTGTTCTAATTATTTTTTTTTAGTTGCAACTACGCTTGGTTGGTTTGTCTGATTATTGCAATCGATTGCTTGCTGCTGCTGCTGCTGCTGCTGCTGCTGCTGCTGGCCGACAATTGCCACTTGCCACCAACTGTTGCTTCCGCTACCCCTCGCCACCTCTTCCCGTATCTTAGTTAATAGCTGTCTTTGTTTGGTTAGCGCTTTTGCAGCTTGGCGACTTAGTTGAAGGTCAAACGTTTTAGCCATGGCTGGCTTGGCTCGGCTTGGCTGGTTCTGGGCCACGGCACATGTGGAAATCCTGGTAATGAAATGCCTCTAAGAGCACAACACCAGAAAAAGCAAAACCATACCTTATAGCGTCAAATAGAGTACACAAGATTTTTCAGCAACCAAGATTACCATTTTCACAGTACAAGGTTGATTTTTTTAACATTGCCTATATCGAAATATGAAATCGGAATTTTTCCATTTTACTATACACTTAAATGAGCGCAGAACTTACCTTAGACCAGCAATAATAATAATTTTATATTTTTGGGTATTTAGAAAAGAGAATAAAACTAAAAAAAATTTTCTATTGTCTAGGCAGCTGAAGCAACATTTTTGGGGTTATTTGAACTCCTAAGAAATTGATATTGTTCATTTTAATGAAAGGCGACTTTCTTAATTCTAGGGAGTACCCATAATTCTAAGCTTTTTAGCTTTAATTTTTGAGCGCTGCTCTCTGCAAATCTTTGGTACTTTTTTCGTTTCTAGCTATTGTCAAACAAAAGAGTTTTGAGGCTTAAAGAGGAAGTGCAAATGTTTGCTTTAACAATCATTAACAGCATTAGGCCCACTGCTAATGATCATTAAAGTTTCTGAGTGTGTGTGTGTGTGTGTGGTGTTGGTCTGTTGTGCAAACTTCCTACTCGTGGCTTTCACAGCTTATCTGGTCTTATTGACTTTCCAGGAAACATGACGCGCGTTACAAAAACACCGGCTTTTTTGGCCACAATTGCAACTGGCCATTAGCAAATCCCAAAAGTTGACCTCGTCTTGCATTTCACAAAATAAAAAAAAGGCAATGTTAAGCAAACCAAACAATAAACACACAAACGCAAATCATAATGAAAAGCCAAAATTGTCGTTGGCCAACTTGTCCATCTTATTGGCCAGCTACCAAAATTGGCAAAGCGACTTCTTGCAATATGCGCGACTCGTGCCTGGCCTCTTTTTGATGTTGTTTGTATTGTTTTTGTTGTTGGTCATTAGCTTAGACACAATAGCCGCATTTTTAGGCCAATATACTTAGCCGACTTTAAGCTGAAAAGGGGCTGTTCGAAGAGGCTTTGTGCGAGGATGGGGGCTTAAGGGGGGGGGGGGTCTTGGTGGGACTTGCAGTTACCAATTACAGTCTTTGTGCAAAATGAAACGTCACGCAACATAATTTCTACTGCTTTCCCATTGTTGTTGCTGTCAGTTGTAAATATCAACAATAAAGCAATATGAAAATGAAGAAGCAGACAGACAGGCACACTCACAGACACAGACACACACACAGACACACACACACACACACAGACACACACACACAGCGGCATATACAAATTGCACAACAAACAAACACGGCAAGTCAGCGCATGTTGTTATTGTTGTTGCTCCCGCTGGAATGTAAAGACAACAGCAACATTAACATTAAAATCAACAACAATAACAACAACAACAACAACAACAACTGCAGATAAGCACCGATGCCGAAGCTTATGTAATTTAAATTTAATTTTGTTTGATTGTTGCAATGTGTTGCAGTTTTTTTGTTTTTTTGTTTTTTTGTTTTTTTTTTTATTGTTGTTATTGGCAAAAATGAAATTATGCCACAAAGCAGGCAAATGTGCGTTTGTCTTGTTGCTGCTGCTGTTGTTGTGATTTATATTAGCAGCAATAACTGTCAATGTGTGGCAGCTGTTTGTGTGTGTGTCTGTGTTTGGAACACTTCAACTTTGACCGAGTTTTTCCGCCATGCGTTTTATTTTCACTTATGTTTTCAGTTTATCAGTTGTTGTTGTTTGTTTGTTTTTTTTTTTTGTTGTTGTTGCTTTTTTTTTCAGTCTGCTCCACACACACTTAGGCAACACTATTGCAACGAACTTGCCATGGCTTAACAGAGCTCAGGCAATACTGTTTGTAAGCGCGCAATTAACGCAATTCAACTTGGCATTTGATCATGAATTATGGCCTAAAACTCTGTGGCAATTGGCGTCTTAAGAAACCAGTTAGCATCTGCCCTGTTAACACGCTTAAGCCAAGTCTTACTTAGTGTTTTAAATGTGACAGCAGGATAGAATAAACAGATCAAAAGCAATTAACTATTTTGTTAAAAGCAAATCTATTATTTTGCAATTTGTACAACATTATTTGCAGCTAATTCATTTTGTAGGCCTACAACAACTATCTTTCTTGCATATAATAATATAAAATAATCAAATTTAAGCAGCGGATATGTTTGCATAATATTATTTAAGTATTTCTGTGACTAACACAGATTTTGTGGCTAAGGATGTGAACCAGTTTATGCATGAATCAGCTTACATAACTGCGCTCTATAAATATGGTTTTATCTCTATTTTATTTTTTTGTTGGTTTTTTTGGCAAACAGCCACAATATTTGCACTTGAGTTGCACTTTGGGCCTGGCCAAAAGACCTGGTTGACTAACATGAGTTTGGCTGGCGAATACAAACTGCGTAAATGACGGCACCAATTTTGAGATACCGTTAGATCGTCAGATCGTCAAATCGACGATGCCTTGCCTGAAATGGAATTACGAATTGCGAATTGTGAATTAAAAATTACGAGCCACGAGCTACGGGCTAAGAGTTACGAATTAAGAGTTACGAGTTACGAGTTACGAGTTACGAGTGCGTTGTGTAAACTTATGATGGCCAAAGAGACGTTCCCATCATCATCATCATCATCACCATCACCATCATCCTCATCATCGTAGATGCTGACATAATCCGTTTGTTGTGTGTGTGTGTGTGTCTGCTTAGGGAATTCGTAATGGCCAGCGCTTATCGCATTTGTTATCGTAATTGCAATCGTTAATCGGATCGGTTTTCAAGTTTAATACGCAACTTGGTCTTCGATTTTTAATCAAGCGATTTCTATGTCGCACTCGTTGCATTCAATTGAAGGTCAATAGACCACTATAGTTTTTAGACTTAAGACTATAGACTATATATATATATATATATATATATATATATATGCACCGCTTATATATAGTGTATACTTTCGACTAGAGTTTTGGTTAGTTGGTTTCAAGTGCATTCCCAGACGAATGCTTGCCCCCGTTTTTGGATACTTTGACACTGAGCGGTCGAGGTAAAAGTATCGCAGAGTAAAAAGCACTTCCGTTAGGCAAAGCGCGCGACGTGTTTTGCATTTGGAAAAGAAACGCTTATGAAATTTGCTAATTGCAATTTTGCATGCCGCTCTATTTTTGGGGTTATTGACCATAATGGCATTTTTTCTTTCTATTTCTATTCGGTTTAATTGCGCACTTACGACGTCCATGTAATGTGGGCGTGTCTGATTATATAACTGATTATATGCACATAAAGAACTAAGGAAGGAAGAGAGAGAGCGAGAGAGAGAGAGAGAGAGAAAGCTTTTGGTAATGGGTTATTACATACCAAAATCTCATACAAATTTTATGGTTCCTTGCCGTAGATTATGCTTTCCGCGGGTATTTAGCTTGACAATATGTTTGCTATTCCGAAAGTTTACGTTTACGTTTATGATTTTGATGTTTCTAAACATAGATTAGATTAGTTCAGCAGTCAAGAATCTTCAAAAAAAAAACAAGTGGTTGCAGTCGCATTCATTTACCTGTTTATTTTCAATAATGAATCGCATAAGAAAATGCTCAAAAACTAGCTAAGGAATTCGTGAAGAACTTGTTAGATAATGCAGCAATTGTGTATAGTAAAAATTGACTTTCCATTATTGCTATCAGTGTGTTGCGCATTTTCATGATGACTTTTGGCATTTGCGATCGTTAACAAGTTCATCACAAGATTATTGCTTTGGCTAATTACAATGCCATTGCAAATGACTGACAAGAAATGCAGCCCTGAAAATGCGCTTAACTACTATATGTATATATATAATAATATATATATGTATGTATGTGTTTGTGTGTGTGTGCGTATGTATATGTATATAGATGCCATATTGATTCAATCTGGCACGCACATTACGCAAAGCACACCAACAAAACAAAATACTGCCCATTGCCACGTGTCCGAAGACAGTCTAAAGACAGAGCGCACCAGCAGCGGAATGTTGCGGACGGGGCGGGTAAGGGGGAGGTGGAGGTGGACGCGGAGGTGGAGGTGGAGGTGGGGTCTGATCAAGTGAAATACCAGTTAGTCATCAACCGAAGAAAAAAAAATATATATAAACGGGTCGACAATGGCAATGGCGCTGTAGCTGTAGCTGTAGCTCAAAACTAAAGCTGAAGATGCAGCTGACCTTGTGCTGAATCTCCAAAAAAAAAAAAAAAAAAGATGTGAGCCGAAAGCGTGTGTGTGTGTGTGTGCGTATTTGTATGTGTGTATGTGTGTACCTATATATATAAAATGGAACTCAAATTTAAAAGAAACTAAACCAAACAGAAAATGAAAAAGAGTCACGTAACACACACACACACAAACACACACAAACACACACTCGCTTCCTCCTTGCCTCTCTCGCTCTGTCACTTGCTCTGTCACTCTCTCTCTCTGTCACTCTCTCTCGCTCTCCCTTTCGCTTAAAGTGGAGCACAAATTTGCTGTCAATGTTCGCGAAGCTTTCGCCAGCGTCAAAATCTCATACTCATAATAAAGTTGTTGTTGTTGTTGTTGTTGTTGATGATGCTTTAGAGATGATGACAGTTTCAGACTCAATTGTCAACTGTTTGGCAATGTCGCCCACAGCACCAACTATTGCACTTGAACTCCAGCAACAGCAACAGCAACTCCAACAACATCATCACTAACAACAACATTGACATTGAAACTCTGCATTACAAATCGAAACAACAGCGGCAACAACAACAACAACAACAACAACATCTCATCAACTCAACGATGTCTCCAATTCAAGACCTGAATAACAATCGTTGCTCAGGCATCACAGCAATTGTTTGCTGTTAAGCAGGAAGTGAATTAACTGATGATTGCCCAACGGGAAGACTAACAGATTTGAGCAGCAGGCAGCCAGCCAGTTAGTAAGGTGCGAAGGCGCTTGGATAGTCTTTGTAGATGCGTCTTCAAGCTTGACAACTATCAAAGTGCGTGCTTTAATTTTGATGTGACTCAATTAGGGAACAACAACAACAACAACAACAACAACACAACACGAACAATCACCATTCATAAGTCTTAAATTGTGGCTCGAGATATGAAAGCTGCTCACATTTTAAGTTTAGATCCATAAAGTATAAGCCTTTATTTCTGCATGCATAAGCAAATATAATTTGTTTAGCCCGAAAAATGAGATTCGATTTAGTTACAGATCACTGTACGCTGCTTCAAGCAGATTATGGTAGCCTGTCTGCTTCCTTATCAGTATCTGCAAGGAATATAACAAAGTCTATAGTATGATTGTGAAATAAACTAACTAAAGAGTTAAAGTAAAACTAACGATTAAGCAAGTATGACAGCTTAACTATAACATAAAAAGATTAACTAAAGGCGCATAACCCAACCTCACTTCAGACCTCCAACTAAATGTGCAACACACGCCTCTGATTACCCATCTGTGAGTTTATTGACTCAAAGTTCTTAAAATGTCGTTATGCCGAAAATTGCAGTCAAAGTTCACATTTTTATTGCCTCGCAATAAGCCCTAACTTGTTCGTCATTATTTGAAGTATTAAAAAAAAAAATAAGACTGAAAATGAAAATGAAAACAGTATGCCTTGAAAAGTAGTTAGGTAATCGAATTGATGACTGACATTCCATAACGAATTCCACAAGTTCAGCAATGCGTAGAGATATTGTCGAGAATCGCTTGGAAAGATTGCGAAACTGCTTATAGTAGATATGTTTATTAACTAACTAACTGAGTACATCTGAGAATCAGTGATCTAAAGCACAGATGGTTTATTTGATCTTATTTGCTCAAGTGCTTGGACAGAAGTCTTGAAAAACAGTTTAACTGCTTGCACTGAAATATTTTGCTATTGACTTGGTTTATACAGACAATCAAAGAGATCTGGACAGTAACTAGAATATGAAATTTAAAAATAACCGAATATTCCAGCAGACCTTTTCTATATATATACAGCCTGATTCTAAACATAAGAACTAAGATATGTGTTTAATTATATACATCGAGATCTTAGCCAAGAGATCGCTGCGAACGCATTTAACACTTTACATCCACAATCACAATCATGATGATAATGATCATGATATTGTGTCTATAATATGATTGAGCTCAAGTTAAGTATTCCAGGGCGTTGGCCGAAGGCTGCATTAAGCATTTACAAAACTATTTCAAGAACAAGCAAATTTACTAACAAACTGATATTCAGCAAATGCAATAAAAATTAAGTGGCATAGATACTTAATGGCTGGTAGGCTAAATGATATATTAGTATACAAAAAAATGGTTCATCAACTTTATTAAAATTATCTTTTGATTTTGCAGACGGTTTAGTTTTCTATCTTTAAGAGTTTGCGGGCATTATTGGACTTGTTGGTCTTAGTTTGGATCACGTCGTCTCTTTTCGATGAAATTATTAAGAACTTTTATAGATTCGTTCAATAATCTTTTGCAATTTAATTATATTGATTCTATATTTGTAGATCTTCAGCTTATTGAATCGTAAAAAATATTTCTGGAAAACAAATTTTAAGATAATTTTGTAAGACCAGTAAAATTTTCAAACGAACAGGCCTCGAAAATGTTTACCAAGTACTCGTCTGACAAAATTCTACGAAATTCCATAGAAATTGTTCTTCAAATTTATACAATTCTATTCGGAATTGTTAAAAACCTTAAGTTACCAAAAGAATTTCTTGACTATTTACTTAGGTATTGAGTTAAGCTTTACGAATTACAATATTGTGTACAAAGATCTCTTCACACTTATTTATTGGCTAAGTTGACAGTTTGACTGTTTTGTTGGAACATAAGCATCGTATTGATATTGCCCAATCATTTGGTTGACAATCGATTAGAGATTTGACGATTCGATTAGTATTTGTATTGACTTTAATGATTTGGACACCGCAAGTGGCAAAAATCGGAACAGTTCTTTGGCTTTGCATAAGCATTATAATTTTTGGGTTGGATTGGATCGTAGCCCGCCTAAAAGGCAAATCCCACGTAAAACCCATTAATCAAATTCAAAACTGAAATACGTCATCTGAACAGTTTTTGGGCATGCAAAAAAATGTATTAATTGCTCGGAAAAACGATTGCAAATACGATTTCAAAATATTAAAAAAAAAACATAAACAAAATAACAATAATCATATTTGTTTATGGAACTGCAAATGGTTCTGACGCACGTTTGTTGTTGCATTAATTACATGCTTTAAATTTAAGACGCGTAGCAAATAAAAACACATAACAAGAAATGAACACAAAACGTTTTATTTTTTTTTATTGTTTTGCATTTTTTTTTCATTTTTTTTTTTGTTTTATTTGTTTTTGGTTTTTTTTATGTAACTTTTTTTTTGCAAGCCTTTCGCAATGGGCGGCAGTTTTATAATAATAATAATAATAATAATAAATGTCAGACGACTCTACAACTACTTATTTGTTGCTGATATTTCAGTTGTGGTTGTTGTTGCTGTTGCTGTTGATGTTGCTGTTCGTGTGTTAAGCACATTATTTATTATTATTTTTTATGTACAGCATTTCATCAATCAAACACACCAAAAATTTCAACAGCTAATTTTTTTGTTTTTTTGTCGCTGTCATTTTATTGCGCCTTTGGGGCGTGGTGTGTACGTACTCTTCCCCCCATCCTTTGTTGAAATAGTTGTTGTTGTTGTTGTTGTTATTGCTGTCGGTTTGTGCTGTAATCGGTTTTAGTGTTAACACCATTGTTGCGCAGGCGCCGTCGACTCTATTCAGATAAACCCCAATGCGATAACAATTTTTTTCTTTGATTTTTTTGGTGTTGCCCCAACCTCCACAGACTCTGCTTTAACCTCCAAGTCTCGCCCAAACGCCTTCTCCTATGTACCCCCCTTTCTCCGACTCCTCCCCCGCCCCTTCATCCACCTAATTATGACAATTTGCTGATTGTTTTCAATTGGCAATTTCATTGACAGCCAAATAACACTGGCACAGCTAGTAGAAGAAGAGAAAAGGAAATACCCAATAATTGAGCATAACAAGTAGCTGACAGCTATGAAACTTGAAGACTAATGCATGTTTAGCTTCCTATAGACAATACTGATTCTCAGTTGGGCGACAATTATTTAGCCACATATTCAACACGAGTCTTTTTTTACTCTCTCAAGGTGCGAGTATGTTATATATGCCACCAAATATGCCACGCTTGATACACGTGGTTGGTGTTGGACAGATAGGGTATTTGATTGTCGCCACTCGCTGTCTGCTTAGCTGTTCACTAAAAACAAAAACAGAAATGTTCACAACTCATGGATTTGTTTACTTCTAATTGTTTATCAACAAAATCTTATTCATTGAAAATTCAAACTTCACGTCTAGTTGATATACTGAAGTATTCATGCCAAAATTTCATGCTTCCAATGCGAATAGTCTGTTTGGACTACTAAAGATAGATCACATTTAAACATAGTTTTTCTTTGTATAATTATTTTTATCTAATATTTCTTTACCTTACTTGCAAAGTAATAACTATACCAAGTGAATGATAAGTTCTATAAGATTTAATGTTTTATGATTTAATAGAGTAACTTAAGCATATTACGTGAGTGGCAATTTGGGTGAAATTGAACTTGAGAACTTCGTTTGCTGGACTATCACGTTTTCACTCAGCTATTTCCGTTGTAAGCCAAAATCAACATTGACCTAAGCATTTAGTATTATATTTTTAAGTGATTTAAATACGGTTCGTGATTAAATTAATGTGCTTTATGTTTACAGTTGTACAGATGTACAAGATGTGTGGTATGATCATGATTTTGTGAGTTTTTGCTATATCTCAAAACTGATTTAAGTCAGGTTTTATTAATAGATATATCAAAGTAGCATTCAGTTAACCTCGCAGATGTTAACTGCTTGGCCACTGATTAACTACTGTAACTACCATTTCAATTGGTAATTTGGTTTTTCTCTTTTGCTTTTGTTTTGTTTGGGATTTTGAGTGTGCAGCGAAAAAAGACCTTGTCACTAGACAAGAATTGATATGGGTAAAACAGCGAGTAGATGAGTAAAAAAGCCGGAGTGTTTTTCATATGTTTTTTTCATGTTTTGCTTAGTGAATTGCAGCTGGGGTTGAACGGTAGTCAAGAGACCTAAGAGTGTGTGGTCCATAGACAGCCACCTGGTTGGGTCTGGCTGACATTTTCCGGCAGTTCGCTTTGGTATTAAGTCATGTACGCTATCACCTTGATGGAGAGCCCGTCCGTGTCTGTCGCATTGGAGTCTGTTTTTTGGTCACTGCTGCTGTTTCACCAGTTGATCATTTTTGTTAAACGCTTGAATGACACGTTCAATTGAATATGAGCCACGAAAAAAAATATTTAAAAATAAAAAATACAACAACACCAACAAACAAGCAAGCAAATAGACAAATAAAAACGAAATCTGACTAGTTAGAGGTCCCACCACATATTCGAGCTGAGGTCTTCAGCTGTTACCAGCAACAAACTGTATAAAAGACTGGCCTAACAATTACATAAAAGCCACACCAACAACACAGACCAGCCGAAATCAAATGACCTCAATCGCAAATTAAACTGAAAAAAAAAAATAATAAAAAATTTAATAAAATAGTAATAAAAATAAAAATATATGCACATTACAAAAATTAAAAAGGTATGGACAAGGAGAGAGAGAGAGAGAGAGAGAGAGAGAGCGAGATAGGGTGAGGCTGCTGTGGGGAAAAGAGGTTTTCGATGCAAGCAAAAATAGGTCAACGATTTTTTGGCACATTTTTTAACAGGTGGCCGAGAATTGATTTGATTAAATGGAGGCTAATTAAAATGATATGTGATATATGTCTTAATCAATTAACACTACCCTAAGTTAAGTAATTTTCTTTAAATTTAGTATATAGTGTATATCTTATTGCCAAACTATATACCAATATTTCCCCTTTCCTCGTGCGCGTTGCCAAACCCAAACTGCATTTGCAAATTGGGCAAAAGGCTACTGGCTACTGGCTACTTCATGGTCATGGCCATCGCACTCAATCAGCGCACTGGCCGATCACACCTTTTGCCACTACTGCCCCTTTCGCCACACGTTCAAAATAGATGTTGCGCATGTTTTTGACGAGAGGAGAAGTACAATAAATAAACACTCCAAAATGTTGTCAACTGAAATGCCAAAAGTGTGCAAAAACAAAAACAACAAATTGTTGCCACACAGTTGCAGCTTCAGATTTTGTTATGTTTTCAGTTACGAATTCAGCAAACTGGTTACTACAACAACAACTGCAACAACAGTTGCTGGCCAACCAACCAGCCAACTGGTTACAAGAAAAAAAACAACAACATCAAACAACAACAACAACAACAACAGCAAAATCACTGTGCAAATAATGCAGGGGAAGATCGCATGATAAAAAAAAAATCTGGAAATCCACAGGCTGTGCGCGCAACATGTTGCAAGCAGGGAGAGTGCAGTGCGGGGGAGGGGTTGTGGAGGCGAAACTGAGGCAAGCAACATTATATAATAAACTGCAGTCTCAGCAGTAGCAAAAGCAACTTTTCACACACCAAACTAAAAGAAACCAAGATAAAATAAATAAATCAACAAGTGGGAGTGAGCTCGAATAGCAAATACCCTGTCTCCCGCGGAAAACTTACCCAAATCGCTGTGATTTAAATTTCAATTTAATCTGAAAGTTTTCGTATTAATATCACCAATCATTGATGCGATATAGTAGAAAATTGCGGACAATTGTATAGCTTAAAACGATATATACACGTATTTTAAAGGCACAGGGTATAGAAAAAGGAGAGCCAAATGTGAAAGAAGCAGACGTAGGGATTGGCAAAGCAGGGCTTACATGAAATAAACATGCCCTTCTCCTACAAACATTTCCTTTATTTTGTTTTTGTTTTTGTTTTATTTTTTTTGCTTTGTTTTTGTGTCCGTTTCAGTGGACGATGCTTCCGGCCATTATACATCCGGTTTCTTCTATGGCAACAACTACTGGATGGGTTCGTTGGCCCTTTGCGATGCTATTTACGATGGCAGCAGCACCCTCTCTGGCTACTCTAGCACCGACAACAGCAACAAAAGTGATAGCAAGGACGCCAAGGATAATCGTAACAATGGACTGCCTTTTGCCGAGGCCTACGCCGAGGCCTACAGCAGCGTCTACAATGCTCCGCCTCCATTTGTGCCCGGGTTCTATGTGCTCAAGATGCAGCTGAATGAGACGATGCCAACGCAGATGGTAACTGAGCTTATCTTACTATTCGCCAATCAAAGCGTTAATTAATCAATTCAATAAAGTTAGCAGACTAGTGATTAAGCAAACAACTAATTGATGTCAATCGAAAGTCTCCTTAATTGCGAACTGTGTTCAAATCAAAAAATAAATTTCAAATCAATCTTGTTAGGCTTGTGCTAATACTTGAAATTCCGATACCTTTTTAGTAGAGCAAAAAAAATGTTCCTTCAGCCCATTTGTTCTCAAATAATTATATTTGTTTATCAACTCTTTTACTTATCAATAACTCCACCTATCTTCTCCCGTTTGCTTACACTCCAAGCCAAAACACTGGTCGCCACTAGCCTGTAAAGATTGGCACTATGCATTTATATATTTGCCATAATATCAACTGTTAACGTATCTTTCTCTCGCAGCTGCGCACCCTTTATATGGGCATGTGTCTGCCGTCGAGCTGCAGCATTCCCGACGTGCGTCAGATGAGTGGCTATGCCCGCAGAGATTTACCCAGTCGGGAGCTGAGGGTTCTGGACATACGGGTGCCGACGGACAAGGAGTTTAACATATGGTCAGACAAGACCTTCTGCCTGTTGCTGTAAGTAATGCACACGCTTCAATCGCTATTTCGATAGCCAAACAAAACTCACTTTCAAATATAAATGGCGCTAATGCTGAGCACAAACACAGTGTGAGTTTTTAACTTGGCTTTAAGCATTAGCGGCCCCCAAATATGTATATACATACAAAGCGAAACTATCCATTCGGGTGCCAACCAGGCCCTCCCTTTTTTTATTCATTTTTTTGTTTGTGCAGCTAATTAACAAAGCTCTACCGATCTCCTCTACCCTCTCTTTACTCTATCCCTCTCTCTCTCTCTGTCTGTGTCTCTCTCGTCTTTAGTGTTGTCTCTTGCATTGTGCTGGGTTTGATTTGCTGCGGCACCCTCTACGAGATCTATTTGACACGCCAGCTGCAGGAGGCACTGCGTCTGCAGGACAAGGAGATGATGAACAACAGTGAGACAAGCTCGGGCATTGGGTGTGCCTCCTCCGACTACAGTGACACGATGACTGCCCACGATGAGGCCTTAAAGCAGTCGGGTCAATCCGATTCGCTTAAACAGCTCGATCAGCTGGTGCTCAATCTGCCACCCAATGCTGACAATGATAGCGGCAATGGTCTGGCTCTGCACCATCATCACGAGCTGGAGCTGGAGGATCATCGCCATCATCATCATGATGATGATCATGATCACGAGCTGGAGCTGGCCCATCATCATGACCATGAGCGGATGACGCAACTGCAGAGCGTTAGTGGAAGCGGCAGCAGCAGCGGCAGCATCACCAAAAATAACAGCAAGAACAACAGCAACTCCGATGAGCACTTGGAAGGTCATCTGCATGAGCCGGAGAAGCTGAGCATCTACTCGGAACTGCTGTTATCCTTCTCGGCCATCACGAACTTCAATGCGATCTGTGATCGAAATGTTGGCGCCGACACAATACCCTGTATTCATGGACTGCGCGCCTTCAGCATGGCTTGGGTCATCTTGGGGCACACGTGCATTGTGGTGTTCAAGTACTCCGACAACATGGAGATGCGCAAGGAGGTAGAGCAGAACTTCTTCTTTCAGGCGATCACCAATGGGCCATTCAGTGTCGACACATTCTTCTTTATCTCCGGATTCCTCATCTCGTATCTGTACTTCCGCACAAATGCGAAGGGCAAGCTGAACAAGCTGAGCAAGGGTGCGAATGAGTTTACAGCTGGTACCGCTCACTTTTTTGGACTTGTCGCCTATCGGTTTATGCGCCTCACCGCCCCCTATCTGTTCGTCCTTGGCGTCGTTCAGGTGACAATGCGCTATCTGGCTGCCTACTCCATATTCGATCCGCCCACAATGGATCACATCACCTGCCCGGATTACTGGTGGCGCAACATACTCTACATCAACACCCTGTTTCCAGTTGATGAGATGGTAAGACGCTAACTTATCCATAATATATATATATATATATATATATATATAATATATAAAAGTCAACTTACAATTCTGATCAGATCAGAAAATCTAACTGAGCAATTACGTAATGATCAAAGATGTAGAATTCTGCTGGAGACATTTCTCAATTAATCAAACCTATCTTTCTCTCACTATCTCTCTCGCACTGCCTCTCTTCTCTTCTATCTGCAGTGCATGTTGTGGAGCTGGTATCTGGCTAATGATACACAATTCTATATGATCGGCGCAATTATTCTGATTGTGGGCGTGCGTCACTTCAAACTGTCTGCGATAACGACTTTGGTGTTTCTGGTGCTGTCGTGGATAACGACGGCAGTGATTGCCTTTACGAACAACCATCGCCCCAACACCGATGACCCCCTCGCCCTCTTCGACAAGATCTACGATAAGCCCTGGACCCGACTCGGCCCCTATCTAATTGGCATGGCCGTCGGCTGGATACTGTTCCGCACCAATTGTAAAATCCGTCTGCCCAAGCTAACTGTGGCCACAGCATGGACTCTAGCAATGCTAAATCTGTTCGTCCTGGTCTTCGGGCTGTATCGGACGGATCTCTCTCAGTTTATGGCCGCTGCTTACAGTTCGCTGAGTCATTCGGCGTGGGCGCTATCCCTGGCCTGGATCACCATCGCTTGCTCGACGGGCTATGGCGGCTATATCAATTCGTTGCTCTCTGCCCCTTTCCTCTATCCCTTCTCCCGTGTCACCTACTGTGCCTATCTGGTGCATCCCATCGTCATACGCTCGATGGCCCTCAACTCGGATGCGCCACTGCATCTTGGCGGCGATTTGATGGTAAGTTCAATACTCTCTCTCTCTCTCTCCCTCTCTCTCCCTCTCTCTCTCTCTTTTTGGATTATAATTTTGCTGTTCTTCTGTTTTTGCAGGTCGTCATGTTCTTTGGTCTGTCGGTAGCCTCCTATTTCCTGTCCTTTGTCGTCTCGATGTCCTTCGAGGCGCCGGTGGTCACAATGCTGAAAATCTTGTCACCTAGTCGAAAAAAACGTATCGCCTAAGCCGGCGTCCCATCACTCTATTTATGCGTTATACTATAAACGATTACATACTATAGAAACATATACCATATAGACAACCTCTCCCTCCCATTCGAACATACCCCAATCATACAAATAAATATATATATATACATATATATATATATACCTAACTTTCTATTGGAAACATATCTATTCCCTTCGTTTACCACATTCTCAATTGTCCACATATTTATAGCATCGATTGTTCATACATGCATACCCATATCTATATCTATCTCTATCTCTATCTCTATCATTAACTAACTCAATCCTATTTAGTTGATTTTTTATTAACTCATTTCACATTCCACAGACTTGTATTTGCCCCTATATTGTCTTCTTAATTATTTTTTTTTTGTTTCATAATGTGTACATTTTAGTCGTTTAATTTATTCCAAAGGTTTGGAAATTTTGTGCGTGACGAAAAGTAATAGTACTTAATAGCTATAATTATAAACATAATATATACATATGTAAAACAAAAAATCACAACTCTAGTACCTAATTTTACAAGTTCATGTTGTACATATACTATATATGTAATGTGTATAAACCTTTAAATAAAACAGCTACCAAATAAAAATAAGAACTTTAAGTTTAAATTTAGTTTCGATTTCGATTATTAACTGCCGGAAACATGAGCAGTATGGATTGATGCAACCCATTAAAACAGCTACATTTGTATCTTAGAAATTCCTTTCCTTCTTTCAGGTTCTTTTCATTCTTACAGATACTTGCGCATCTTAGGGACTTTTGTGCATCTTACATACTTTTGTATCTTACAGATACTCTTTACTATTACAGAAGTACTTTGCTTTCTACTGATTTGAGAGGTATCTTACAGATACTTTAGGTTCTAACAGATATATTTCCTTCTTATTGATTTACAGATACATTTAAATCTGATCTGATCAGATTCATTATATAAATGTTAGAAAACTTACTTAAGAGGGTAGATTAGAAAGTATTTGACAATTCGGATGTACTTGGCCTGCCGATTCAAATAAAGCAACGAAAATTACGAAAGTACTTTTCGAACAATTTTCGCTTTCTTTCTTGTCGCACCTAAAAGTATGCTGCATTTAGTCGCTGGATAGTACTTTAGTCAATGCAGCAATCCAATTTGTGTCCCTGGTGCGTGCACATGATATCATCCTATACAACAACCAGCAAGGAAAATGATATGGAAATATGCCACATTTGCATCTCCAAAAATAAATATACGAGATTTTTGTTAAACGAAGAGTTGAATAATTTATAGCAAGACTGGCAAATATGTACATGTATGCAGTCAACGGGAGTATATTTTCTTGCCATTGTATATCATATAACGATATCGCAGCCTGTCCAAACTTATCTAATACAAGTCGTATAAAACGGGATATTGTCATTCAAAATGTTTAAATATTTAAAGCTACATTAAACTATTAACCATAATTTGACAAAGAGATTATCAATTTTATCTCAATTCAAACTAGACTAGGAAATAAAACAATACTTTCAATGAGTGAACTATATAAATTAAATTTAAATTGTATATTAAAAAATAAATGAACGCCGCTCAACGCTGTTTTCGCACTGTCTTGTGCAGCACTGCAAACTCAAACACATTTCAACATATTCCTGGTTCGCATCGCGAATGCTTCATGAGTCGAATCGTCTTACACTTAATAATAATTTTACAATTTGTTAATTAAATGTACTTACATATTTAATGTAAATTAACTTGAAATCTCTCAACGCTGCACTGTTATCGATGTGTGGTCGGCATTTTCCAGCACTGCTCGCCCCACTGCCAACACACAAAAACTGAGATACGCCGGCATTTAGCGCACAACGATGTGCATTAAATATACATTTTCGTAGTTGCTTGCATTGCAAATCATTTAGCTGCCAACGCCACTCACACAATCCTTAGTTATTTTTCAGGCGTTCGGCAAACCCATTGTTGCTATCAGCACCATCCGTCACCATCATGGCAATGCCGTCGATCTCAACGCTGGTGGGCGTGGCATTTTTAGCCTACATTCTGCATTCCATCTATCAGATGTCGCAACTCTTCACGACTCTCCAGTGCAGTGACTCCCCCTGCTACACATCCTTCCTGGCGGATCATCCGCGCATGCAATTAGCCCTGTTCAGCTCAATCAATCGCCATCCCATCGCGTCCGAGGTGCAGGATATTTACAAGGAAAAACGCTTCGATTATTGGCGTCAGTTCGATCACGAGTTTCAGCTGGATGTGCCGTTGAAGACACGACGCAATGGCTCCCTCTATTTGCATGTGGTGCTCGCGCTGGAGGGGGAACCCCTCGAGTGGCGCACACTTCGTCGCGATGGGCCAACAGTGCAGCATACGTTCAATCTCTGTGATTATATGGTGCCGCGGGCGGAGGCATTCAATCTCCTTGGCGACACCGAGAAGCAGTCGGCGAAAAAATCCAAAAAGGCAACAGCATCATCTTCTACAACTACTACATCTGACTCTTCCTCCAAACCTATTACACATATACGCTCCAATGTGTATGTGACACTATTGACCGATCTGTTCTCGCTGTCGCAAGCGGATGTGCCGCCAGAAATGGCGCAATTGATACGCGTGAATCGCATGCAACAGATACTGCCCATACTCCAGACAGACAGCTTTAATACGCGACTCAAGGATCTGGTTGCCGTGAGGAGTAATCTAACCGAATTCACCGTCAGTTTCCACTACAAACCGGTTGGCGTTGGCAAACTGCGACTGATGCTGCTCATGGAGCACGCCACTCAGGCACTGCTAACGATTGGTTTCGCCACCAAGGATATCGATGAGGTCAAGGGCATATTCTCCGACACAAATGTATATCTGCTCTGTGGCACCATCTTCATATCCAGCGTCCATGTGAGTAGCTAGCCAGGGATGACTATCCCTCTCTCCCTCTCTCCCTCTCTCTCTCTCTCTCTCTCTCTCGAGAAATAATCGTTTCAGTTGCTTATATTATTAATTCGAATCGATTGCAGATGCTCTTCGACTTCTTGAGCTTCAAGAATGACGTGTCCTTTTGGCGCAAGAAACAATCGTACGAGGGACTCTCGACACGAACAACACTCTGGCGCGCCTTCTCGCAGTTTGTCATCTTTCTGTATCTGCTGGATGAGGACACATCGTATCTGGTGCTGGTGCCCGTTGGCTTCGGCACTCTTATCGAACTGTGGAAGTGCAAGAAAATACTTCGACTAGAGTTGAGCTTTAGCTCGTTGATCAATCGCAAACTGGAGGAGGTGGATCAGCGTAATGGCAATGGCAACAGCAATACCAGTACCAATCCGAATGCCAATGCCAAATCCGAAGGTCAACTGGCCGAGCAGCAGACACAGCAATTTGATCGGGAGGGGATGCGTTATCTGAGCTATCTGCTGTATCCGCTTTGTCTTGGTGGAGCAATCTATTCGCTGCTCTATCAGCCGCATCGTTCCTGGTACTCGTGGACACTCAACTCGATGGTTAATGGCGTATATGCCTTTGGCTTCCTCTTTATGCTACCACAACTATTTGTGAACTATAAACTCAAGTCGGTTGCTGCGTTGCCGTGGCGCGCCTTTATGTACAAGGCATTCAATACGTTCATCGATGACTTCTTTGCATTTATCATCACCATGCCGACTGCTCATCGGGTTGCCTGTTTGCGTGACGATATTGTGTTCCTTATCTATTTGTATCAGCGCTGGTTATATCCGGTTGATAAGACGCGCCTCGACACGGGTACAGCGATCAATGAGGCGCCTCCGCAAGCAGCGGCTGGCGTCACAACAACAACAGCAACAGCAGCCGCTACTCGCAGCAAGAAGCGAGACTAAATTAGTGGCATCATCACATGGCTTAGCTAGGCGTAGTTGCACATTCCGTCGATTTCTTTAGCAATTAGCAATTAGTCGCAACCATAGGCTGTTAATAATAACAATTCCACCCGTAACTAAATAGCGCTCTCCACACGAAAACTATTTTATCTTTACAAAAATAAAAAACAGAAAATAGTACGATTTAAGATTTTAGAATAGGCTAACAATCAAAGCAATGCGACACGATCAATTAAATTCTATAATCGAAATTCATATAATCCCACAAATACAAATATTGTCCAATTCAATGTCTATTGTACACTTTCGTTCCACATGAAACGTGTCCTTTAATCACTTCAAATAACTACTGTTCTAACTATCTTGATGTACTTATGTTGACTGCTGTTCATTTTAAATTATTATTGTATACTCTACATGTGTATTGCTATCGATGAACAAGTTTTACTTAAACTGCAATCTAGGGAATATTTTATAAATGTATTCAAATATTAAATATAACCTTCACATTTTGTAATCGAATTTCTATAATCTAACAGATATATACTGCCTACAAAAAATAATAATATGCTTACCTCAATATCCCAAATAAGGGCGGCGGATTCAGTTTCGTCCATAAGGCAAATCCCACAACAACATGATTTTTAATCCTTGCGCGTCACAATCAATCACTTTGGTATCATTGATTGTACGAAAAGGAAGGCCTTAATCTGCTCCAGCTTCTGGCGAAGCTTTAACTGACAGATTACAGCGTGTAGTTTTGAGTCTATTTTATATAGATGTTTTTAATTGTTGCAGCTGAGGCCAGTTTTTGTTGCCAAAAAAAAAAATAGTGACATACATAATTATATATAGTATACATATATAGTAGCATATAGAGCTTAAATTAAACTGTCGAAGGAAAAAGAGTTTCGCCGTGTGCACAATTGGACGCACACATGCTACAAAGACCTAACAGGCTTAGCCGTTGCGTATACCCAGCGCCTGCTCCAATTCGGCCCGCTTCTGATTGACCTTGGTGAAGAAGTAGCGCGATACGGCCTCATGCGTCCACGGCTGATAGTAGAACTCGGCACGACGCTCCTCCTCTGGATTACCAACCACATCGGTCATTAGCTGCAAACAAAGATAAAATTAGTGATTGGTCGAGAATTGGACAATTTTCCAGCAGATTAAAGTATTATTAGTTATGTTCAGCTAAGTCGAATGTATATCTGCCTGACTGTCTCTTTTCTAGTCACCTTCTGCATTCGACTTAACTGCATTTTTCTGGTCACCAAAACCACTACTTGATGGTAGGTAATGATGCACACTCACCTTGAGATCCCTTGTCTGGCTGATAATCCAGCGATGTATGAACATTTGCGGATCCTTGGCAAAGCTGAGAAAGAATTCGCGATTTGTTTTCATTTGATTGATAGTATCGACGGTCTCATGGATCTTCGTGTCGAGGCCCTGGATCTCCTGCTGGCTGGCAGTGCTCATCAGAAAGTTATTCATTTGGTTCTTGAGCGTGTCATCCACTTCAACATCGATGTCGTAGCAGGCGGTCTGTTTATTTTCCGCCCCGCTCTCAATGAAATGATTGATAACAATTGGATCGGGTGGATGTAGCAGCGGATTCAAACGTTGCGGTATCTCGGCAAATTTCATACGCTGGCAGCTAAATATCTGCTCCAGATACTTGTCACAATTGATATACTCGCGCTCATGGGCATCCTGTAGTTTATGCGTCTTAATATACTGCCACAGGGCCGAGATGATGACTGGCCGCGTCTGGGTGTGCACGCCCAGCAATCGGGCCAGTCGTGGATCCAGCTTAAACTGCAGCGGCTGATAATCGAGCAGCAGGAGGATGGTGCAGCGTACGTTGCGATCACCTGGCCGCTTCACCTGAAACCCATCCGTTTCCTGGGTGGTGTGTGTGCGATGCCATTCAACCAGATGATTATCCGGCCCATATAGCTCCTTGTCCAGCTCAATGACCAGCGACTTGAAGAACGATGAGAACTTGCGCTTGATCTTCGTATTCGGATCCCCTTTGCCGTCCTCGAGCAGTCGGCCCTCGACACGCAGCTCCCACGATGCGACAGCGCCCTCATCGCCATCATTGCTCGGCTCCTTGCTCGGATAGAATGTATTCGAGATGAAGATGCGCAGCTTGCGCTTCTGTTTCATTGGTCGCTTGAGCGCCTCCTGTATGTCCAGGCGTTTGCGCATTATGGTCGCATCCAGTTTACGCTCGAATGTCAGCAGATCCATATACGCCTGCGATTCGGGCACCAGGTCTCGCACCTTTTGCGGTAGGATTTTGTCGGCCAGTTTCTTCTTCTTCTTGGCGCCACCGCCACCGGCAAACTCACCCTTGTTGGGGCCGCTGTTCATGTTGCGCGATTCCGCAGAACGTTTGCTGCCGCCACCACCGCCGCCAACGCCAGCGGAACCGCTGCCGCGCAGTCCGGTCTGAAAACTGGGCTGGGTGCTCCGTTGTAGGAGCGAGGGTCCGGGACCTACACCGACGGGAGCAGCGCCCACCACACTCCCAGGCACAGGCTGCGTTGTGTTCGGGTGCAGCGGAAAACCGCGTGGCTGTAAACACTTTCGATTTGTCAGTCTAGAAAATGCAATTAATCGATTTCATTTGATTCTTCGCTTACCGGGAAACTGGCGCCGGTTCCGGGCCCGGGATAGGGACGCATGCCAGGCGCTTGTGGCGGCGGCTGGTATCGCGACTGCACCGGCGCTTGGCCAGGCGCAAAGCGTTGCGACATATTCACTTCTTTTTCGTTGTTAGTTCTCCTTAATTACACCACTTTTCTTCGGTTTAATTACAACAACGCTTCGTCACAAAATTTTTTTTTGTCTCTCTAAAATGGCGTCGTAATTAGGGTTGCAATATAAAACAAAGTCGACATCGATAAGCAAAGAGCAGTACCGATAACAATTGGCATGAAACGGTCACAATAACATCGTATAAACATCGATAACAATCTAAATGTCAGCAGAATAATTCCGGTCTACAAGGGTATATAATTTTTGGCGTTTCCAGGATAATCCCGTTCTTTCTATTTTTATTTTCAATAAATTTACGTTTTTCCTCTTAAATTTTAGCACTACCCTTATTGTATTCATTTTATTTACATTAGTAAATAATAGGCAAGCAAATATCGATTTATTACAAAGCATCGATATATATATTTTGGTGATGCATAATGTTTTTGAATCTCATCACTGGACAGTGACAAGCAGCTTTCGGCCTGCCACTTATCGATAAACACAGACAGCTGCTTGGGTCTTATTATTTCAATTTTAATTCAATTTTGTTGAAATTTGTTTGCTGTGCAAACACAAAGCTTCCAACAATGGAGGACGAATCGTGGCAGGCAAATGTGGATAAGCTTAGCGCGCAGGGAGAACGCATGGCTACACTGACGAGCATATACACGTATATCAACAAACAATCGACGATGTCGCGCGGTGCAATTGAATCGCTGTTGCGCTCGCCGGCCCTCTACGAATGCGCCTCCGTCGGGGATGCAGCAAAGGATCCGATGGTGAACATGTCTATCGATTTGATACGCACTTGCCTCGATCAACTGCAGCTGGACACAAGTGATGCTCAGCTGCCGAATCTGTTGAGTCAAGCACTGGAACACTCCAATCCCGCACTTCGTGCCCTCGTCCTCAGCCATCTGCTGAAGGCGTTGAGCCGCCAGACGAGCAGCGGTAATGTCCTCACACTGCCCAATAACGGGTTGATCCTCCATGTGCTAGACGAACTGTTGCAGCCAGAGTCGCAGTGTAGCACGACTGCCATACAAATTCTGGAAATTATGTTAGGCCAGTGGCCAGCGGATTTGTCCGTGCATTCGAAATTGATGAAGATGTGCACAGAGAACGAGATCATTCGCTGTCGCGGCTACGAGTTGGGCGTGGTGCTGGCCAAGCACAGCTCGACCGCTTTGGATAATGTTGAGTTCGTTCTGAATGCGGCGCTGAGTGAGCTGGACAACGACGATGTTCTGCTGCAGGCGAGCGTCATGGAGATCCTGGTGCCGCTTGCCGAGCAAAATCACTGTCTAAACTATATGGAGCGAATGCGCATCTTCGATATCATCAGCAGTCGCGTGGAGCGCATCGAGGAGAATCCAATGGACACGCTGCTCATACCAAGCATTATGAAGTTCTTTAGCAAAATTGCTGCAGTGCAGCCGCAGAAGATCATCACCGGCTATCCGCGTATGGTGGCCTGCCTCTTCGATTTGTTGCTGTCCGAAGATGTGGATTGCCTTCCCACCGCCATGGACGCACTGGCCAATCTGGCCAGCAGTGTGCATGGAAAGACGCTGCTACAGCTCCATCACATGTCAACAATGAAGAAAATTATGTTAAAATATTCTGACTTCATTAGGAACATATCGGCGCCCTTAAAGATTCGCCTACTCAATTCCCTCGATGTGATCTATGTCCAGGAGTCGCCAGCCAGCGCTGAGATTAGGTGCGCTACTCAATAAGATTGCGCTCTCTTATTTGTTAATAATTCCTTTCTTGCAGCTCCATTTTAAAGATTTGGTACGAGAGCTTCGCTGGTGGCCAGCAAGTGAATCATATTATGGAGATGTTAAAAACACCATTCCCAGATCTGCAACTAGCCGCTTTGAGTCTACTTAAAACGCTGTGCGGATACGTGTGGGGCGTTCAGGCTGTGCAGCACACCGCTGGCGCCATTGAGTTTCTGCTTTCCCGTCATGCTGACCTGCACAAGGATGTGAAGTACCTAAAGTGGGACATTATGCAACTGCTGTCCGTAAGCAGCGAATTCACAGCCGTTGAAACTGTTCGATTTACCACCTATGTCAATGAGGGACCTTATCATATCCAGAGTAACGTCAACATTGCCACCGAGCCGCAGTAGATTTACATTTGGCCTGGCCATAAGGAACATATAACACATAAACACGCACATAACACATCTTTGGAATATGTAATAACTTTTGTATTTGGTGTCATCAATTGCGATTATGCTGCTAACCAAATACAAACAGCAGTTAACCAACATCAATTCTTGAGGTTTCGATTTGGCTTATATATGTGTGAGCACTGCTACACTTTCATTTAATTTCAATACGATGATTCGATTTTGAGTCTCTTTTTATCAACCACTCAATGAACACTTAAAAGATTGCAAGTGAAGCATAGAATACAATACTTAATTCACATCAATTCGAGCTTCCATTTTTCCAAATGTGGCTTTTCTCCTGGCACACAAAAAATCGACAAGCAATTGATATACATTTTTGACTAAACCTTTCGAAATAAAATAAAATAAATTGTAAAATGTGATTGCAGTTGTAAACTGCGTGAAAAATTCCAAATACATGAGAGCTCGGAGCTTATTTCAAGCAGTGTCAAGCAAAAAATTCAAAGTGCTATCAAGTTTGAACAAGGAAACAAACTCAAGATGTTTAAATGCCAATTTGTTTAATGTTATATCACGTTTGATAAAAACTTTAGTTTGTATTAAAATATTAATTAATTAATTAAAATTAGTCAAAAACTGAAAACATATCCAAAAATCATGTCAAAGCTTATTTCAAGCAGTCTTAGAAAAGTAACATATTTGGCGTATAAAAACTTAAATAAGGATGTTAATACTTAGTATGATATCCTTTAGCCTTAACAACTTCCCTTAACCTATTAATAATGGAAGATACCAGCTTCCGGGTAGTTGCTGGACTGATCTTGCTCCACTTATCCAGCAGACCAGTTTTGAGATCCTGTTTGCTGGATATGCTGTGATTCCGGATGTTATTTTCCAGCGGAAGCCCACAAATTTTCAATAACATTTAAATCTGGAGACTGGGCCGGTGGAATTATCATGTGGGGGCAGTTCCAGATAAGCCAGGACTGTACTAATCCGGACTTATGCTTGGGGTCATTGTCATGGTACAACCAGAAAGTACGTCGGATTCCTAGCTTCTCGGCTCTTTGGAGTAAATTTTCCTTTAATATATTGAAGTACACATTCTTGTCCATTGTTGTTCCAATAAACACAAAATTCCCGCCGCCGGCTGCTGACATACATGCCCATGACAGTTCTTCCTCCGAACGTCATCCTGGTCCCTTTATTTATTGCGCTTATAAAACGCTTCCTCCGTGGTTCTCGGGCATTAAAGTCATGGTTGTGCAGAACCTGGCGCATAATTTTTACACTGTACTTTTCCCCATTTTATCCTGCACCTGTTGGTCAGTTTTGGAGCCGATAGCTTACGATTTACCCTTATTTTCCTGATGATCCACCGCTCCTCCTGTTTGGTGAAAATCTTGTTTGGTGCCATTCTGCCCTTGTCCTCTGTCCGATTTACGTCAACGAAGCGCCAAACCATTCCAGCTATTTTTCGATGTGAATATCCCATTTGGAAGTGCTCCATGATGAAATTCCGTTGATCAATAGTAGTCCGTTTGTCCATAGTCCTTGTTGGCTGGAAGTATTGGTCTATTTATCTATTTATTATAATCAACCTGACGTAAAAATCTGGGTTTTATGGCACCCAGGTGTCCATTGCTTGAAATAAGCTTTGACATAAAAATCGGGTACTTTTTTACATAACCCGACCTAGCTGGTGGGGAAACCCCATTTTATTAGGGTCATATATTGATTTTGGTGGTTAATATATGTATCTGCTATAGGTTTTTGGAATTTTTGAAAAATAATGTATAATTAATTTATGACAGTCAATTAAAAATTTTGCTTGCCACTGCTTGAAATAAGCTCTGTATATTTTTTTTAGAATTACATATGTATTTATAATAAAAATTTTAACTATAGATCACATGTCAAATCAACTGATTATCCCCCCCACCCCCCACATTCCTCCTTCTCCGTACACACAAACCGTATACCCTCAGCCTAAAGGTAGCTCATATGCCTGTGCGACATACGCTTGCGTCCCGAACCACCAATGCCAGCGTTGCCCAAATGCGCCAAGCTCACACTCATCCCGGACTCATAGCCCGTTTGCGTCTGGGAACGTGTCTCATTGTTGCCCAGCGAGCAGGTGGGAAGCGTATGGCAATAGCGACGCAGCTGGTGTTTAAATGCGGCCGTCGTCAGCGTGTAGAGCACCGGATTCAAAGCCGAGTTAACCGGCAGTACCAACACCGCCAGCCAGGCATATAAGTTCGGTGAGATGACACAACCTGAAACAGCACAGTAGGAGCTCTATAGTAGAGAGAAAGAGAGAGAGAGAGCGAGCGAGATAGAGAAAAAGAGAGAGATAGCACACCTGAGAGTGCGGCTATTTTGACCACTATAATGGGCAGCCAGCAGGCGCAATCTGTCGTAACAATTATGGCAAAACTGTAAATAAATAAGCACAAAACACGAAATGTAAACTGATTAGCCTAGGACAATCATCTAGTACCATCATCCAACGACAGACTCACCGTGTGGCAACCACATTCTCGCGTCCGCTATGCGTGCTCCTCATGCCGCCGCCAGAGTCGCGTATCGCCTGCAACATGCGCACATACGAGAACAGTATGAAGATCAGCGAGATTGTGTTGATGCAAATAAACAGCAGCGCCGAGTACTGCCAGCCCTGTGAATTAAATCAAAAATGATGCAATCTATCTCTCTCTCTCTCTATGTTCGTTGGAACCAATTCACTGCTGACCTTGGCATAGGGATCGTGTATGTGCAACGAAAGGCAGACTCCGTTGTTGCCATAGAAGTGCGCTCCAAAGTAATCGTTGGGCAGCAGAGGGGCTGCAGCGAGTCCAAAACTGATGCCCCATACCAATAGCAGGCGTAGTACAATGCTGAAATTTGAAATGCATATTTCAAGTTAACGCTCATCATCACCTGATCTGATGATCAATGATGTTATAGTCTTTATACATATTTTTCCGCATGTGCTTAATAAGTTTATTAAATTCTTGCTAAATTTGATCAGATTGCAATTGTGTTGAAAGATTGAAAAGCATGGCTTAATAATCATAATACTGATATGTAGGCAAATCCAATAAATTTTAAATTTAGTTTTAACTAAATAGCTGCAAAAGCTGAATTTGAAGAATATACAAATAGTTTAGTATACCCATCATACAACATACCGAATTTTTTCCGTATCGCGTGGCTTTAGGGGCCGCGTAACGGACATGAGACGATCCCAGGTAACCAATGTGAGGAGCAGTGTCGAAGACTCGCAGCTGAAGGTGCTCAGAAAGCCTGAAAGGAGTCCGATTAAATTGGGCCAATAACATCAAACATCAGTTAACAGACCAGCGAAGGCGCAGAGTCCGCTGTGTCGCCAGGTTTCCTCGTGCTGAATATATTCGCCGCGAAAACTGATGTCGGCGCAGGCGATGAGCGTCAGGTAGATGCCCATCAGGAAGTCACTGGCCGCCAGGTGGCGCAAATAAAGCGAATGCTCCACATTACTGCGCGACTTGTAAAAATAGCGACCAGCCAACACAAGTAGATTGCCAACCACTGCAATTGAGGCCATCACCCAAACACTGCAACAAGAAATATAGTACCAAATATTAGCTTTGATAAAATATGATTACTTTGGTAAATATTGCTGAAATTCTACAAAATGAACGGATTTTCAAAAGCAATGCCATTTTATTTAGAGTTCAATCAATACTGCATTTTTCTTCTTCTTTCAATACTATTTCTTTTTTAACAATATTCTTCCGACAAATTCGCCTTCTAGAAGCAGGTAAGCACATTGAATATCAAATGACATAAATTTGGGCAATTAAAGCTAAAATTTTCGAAAGGTCCTCCCACAAACCAAAAACCCAATTGCTAACTATTCTCGATGTTATTGGCCAATTAGGTGCAATAGCCTTTGTCCTTGTTCCGGGTGTACGTGTGTGTGGGAGTGTGTGAGTGTGCGTGTGCTTGATTGTCACAAATGTCAATTGTCTTGGTCCTCATTACTGTAGTCATTGTTGTTTGAATTATGATTCAGTTGCCACGACACGACGCATCCTCAACGCCCTGGCACATGCTGATGGACCAACTCCGAACGCTGCCACTCTTCTTATGATGATGATTGCGCCAGTGCCTGTGGGGTAGGGAATTGGGTATAGGGTGAAGGGCTGAAGGGCTGAAGGGCTGCTCATCCAATTCCAAAAATAACTATAATTTATGTCAGCTTCAAGTGTGCCATTATTCATTAATTTGCTTTACTAGTAATTGATACTACTTACTACATGATTATGTGGATGAGTAAATATAAAATACCATAACACGTTGTTCAACTAATGACAAAGCAAAGAAAAGAGATGCGGAAGCAAACTATGTTAATTCAGATTGGATCACAAAAAATATAATCTTTAAGCATATGCATAAGTTGTCGTTTTTATGACTACTTTCCATTTTTGGTAAGTACACCTTACTTTCAGTTTTCACTTTGGGTAGTTAAAACGAATTCAACTCTAACAAATTGTTCAAGTCTTTGTTAGCTTCTGATTAGAAGATTAGAACCACACTTAAACAAATTTGAGAAAAATTATATGAAAATTATGTTATGTCAAACTTCATAGTAAATGCTGTCTTACTATGAAGTTTGACCAGTCTAACATGAAGATCTTGTACTGATGCTGACATATATAATTTACATAAGAGAACTGAAATTGTGTGTTTACTCCTAGCCTAGCTTAAATATCGCATCAAATACAAGATGACTGAAGAGGAAGGAGGCCGAAAACAAATAAAGAACTGTAAAAGAGTATTTAATTTTTATGAAAGCTTCAAGAAAAAAAAAATAATATATTGCAGCAGGCATTCCACGCAAACACAACGTGTTGGCAATTTCAGCCATGTTGCCAAACGTATGTGCACACACACACACACGCACATACACAGACTTCCATAGTAACATGTTAATATTTGCTTAGACGGTTTAACACTCAGGAGAATATATTGAGTTTTGTACTCAAAACAAATACAAACGCTGTTGAAAATGTGGACCAAATAATAAAATTCTTATTTTTTGTCGAAAGCGAAATCGGAATAATTTAGGAACTTGAGAGTATATTTGATAAATTGAAGTGCGTAAATTGTCAATATTGAGTATGAACAGAATAAACTCCAAATTACAAATCGGTTCAGTGTACAAAAGCTGGACGATTGAGTGTCCTGACAGACACACTCAAACTTCCATTAGGCACTTGCACAGTGTGAAAAAAAAAAAAAAAACAAAAATAGGAGTGGTAACTGGAAAGTGAAATGAAAACAAAATTCAAAACTCAGGCAGCTCGCTAAGCGTGTAAATTGCAAGCAAACAAACAATCCACGGAAGGAAACTGGAGGAAAAATGTAATTTTCATTTGCTCATGCAGATGCCAGAGAAAACAGAAGGGTGGCTTCGAGGGATGAAACACTTCTGGGCATATTGTCTGCTTTAGTTACACAAGTCTCGCAGTGGCGGACAGAGACAACCACATAATCACTCAGCCAAGTTAGCGGATGACAAGTGCTAGCTGACTGAATTTCTGACTGGCTGCCACAGTCGGTTTACCCAGTAAATGAAATTGAAAAGTGGAAAAGGCGGTTGCCAAGTTTTGGTGTCTCTGCGTGCAACAACGTACACAATGCAATGCAACACATGGCGCGTCCTGTAAGCAATAATCTTTTTCTACCTACATGCACATTAACCTAAAATTGAATTGATAGGTGATATATCTAAAGCAGACAGCAGGTAAACTCTAGCATAGCATTCGGCAGAGTAAACTGCATATTATACTATACTATACTATATATTTTATACTGTTTTCTGAATTTCAGGAAGGATTTGTTCTCAAAAAAAAAAATAGCTTGCATTTCTACTTTAATTAATAATTAATTTAAATATCATGCATTTTTGAATTAGTTGTCATAAATAAGAATCTAAATTTGGAAACGCAGTAGGTTTGCTAATTAATGGGTACAGTTTCAGTCACATACATTATTTGTACACACTTTCTAGCACTCAACAGCGAAAAATTGTCAAAATTTTAAATTGCATCCAAAATAGAGAAGTTAAAGGAAAAAAAAAACAAAACTAGACCAGACACGTTAAGAGTGGTCAGTATGCATTATGAATATCAGCGCCAAGTTCTGGAGCCCAATGCCGACATCAGCTCCGCTGCCGATGACTTGGATCTGGTTGCTGCACGTAATCGTGGTGGTGGTGTGCCATGCTCCGGTCGTAACGGTCTAGTCTTCGGACCACCATCGTCATCCCCATTGGGCAGTACGGATCATCAGCACCAGATGCGAATGCTTGTGTTGCGGGAGCGTCTACGTCGTGCCCTCTACAACTGACGCACTCAAAAACAGATCGCCAGAATATGCGAGCCGAATAAAACATTCTCAGATAATATGGAAGATATAAAGTCAAAAAACAATACAGCTGCGTTTCATTCAAGTCCGCTGCTGTGCTGACCCTACTAGTATTAAGTACAATTCTATATAATGTGCTCTTCCTTTTTGCTAACAATTTCTCAACTAACGTGCTAAATATAATCTAATCGTTCCCAGAACTTTCTTTCGAAATTGAGAAAGTTGCTATTCGGAAATAATTCTAAGCTAGATAGTCTATTTGAATAGAAAACAAAAATGAAAATGTTAATATCTTTTCCTCGATTCAATTGAATTGAAAAGGAAATGGAAATGGAAAAGCTTTAATACAAATAATTATTTTCGATTTAGCGCTTCTTATTGAATGATAAAAGTTGCATTTACATTTATATGACAATGGGCAATTCCTGGTTGCCCACATAACCGTTATCCACAGTTACGAGGGCGTGGCTGAGCTTACAAAACAATGTGCATTAACATAAGAAGTAAGCTAAAAAGTAAACAGAAAACATAAACGTCAAGGTTAACATCAACGAAGGCATCTTTGCACGCTGCATGGTGCCTGAGTTGCAGCAGCGGATTAGGAGAAATAAGGAAAGCCCCTTCGGAGACACAGAGGTGGCAATGGAGGTGTACTTACCTGCCGCGCAGCAGCTGATTGTCGAGCAGGTGATAAGTGCTGCTGATTCCATCGCCACGGGGATCACAAACACGCACATGCAACGCGGCGCGGCACAAATGGAACCACGAGAAGTATCTGCAGTTAGGGAGAGAGATACACATTGAGAGAGTGATGCCCGATTAAACAGATACTCTATACACAGCACTGACAGTGCACAGAGAAAATCAAACATTAAATAAGGAGAAAGTTGAGAATCTAAAGACTTGACTTAGTCTCATTAGTGCCACAATTAACTCTACCAACTGTTTATTCCCGGCTTTAAGCTTATACCGCTGTTTTCAAATTAGAATATTCTCACTAAAAACTGTCTTAACATTGGAGCATATTTTCTTTTGAGTGTATAAGAGGACCAACAGACTCGACTTTTAAATACTAATCACGAATTAATGTACATAATTACTCGCGCAAGCATTTGCACAATTTCATAACACCTTTATTTTCATGTGTACAGGGTATTTGTGTGTAAAAAAGAAACACGCGAACGTTGGCAATTACGAACAGAGTATTTTTAGAGATTTGTCGGCTGATACTTACATAAAGTGAAGACTGCTCAGATTTTGCAGCACAGCCGGATCGAGGGTCTTAAAGCGATTACCCGTCAACAGCAAGGAGCTCAGATTCTCCAAGCAGTCGAAGGCATGCAAATCGAATTTTTCGATTTGGTTCTCATTCAAATGTCTGCGAATTAGAAAAATGTTTATTATATGTGTGTGTGTGTGTTAAAAATGGTAGTTGTCAGTTTGCCGTTGTAGTTTTATCATTAAAGTTGTAGCACGTAATGTGCCACTGCCATTTTATGCACGCCACAGCATGCAAATCAAATCGTAGCTACTCAATATGCATTAGATACCAACTGTCCAATGATTACTTTAGTTTTGTGGCCTATGCAAACAAAACCATCCAATTTATCTTCCTTTTTTTATTAGCTAATATTTCTTCTTATCTATTCATTTTTTCATTTTTTTTCCATCGCTCACATTCCAGCGCGAGCGTTTGGGTTTGTCCTTTTGGACCGTCATTATCGAGAAATGAAATTCCGCAAGCGAAAGTTTCACAAACACAAAAGAGCTGATGTTGCCAACCACAACACAGACATCCCATGACATGGATCCCATTGTCCTTGTGCTGGCCCTTTAGTCCTGTTTTGTGCGTCAGGCTAAGCCTAAGCAAATTGAAAAACTCCCAGGACAGCTAAGCCGCGACAGATTTTTATTCATGCCTATCAAACGCTTCGCCTTTTGTCAGGCTTTCCACACAACATATTTCCTTCAAATATCTAACAAAAATACAATAAAATAAATTACAATTGAATGGCGTGCACATTTTGCAGACTTAGTTACCCATGTAGTGAGACCTTTTTTTGCTATCTAATTATACACTTAAATGAATTTGCAAAAAATGTAATTACTTTAATTGTTAATTATGTAACTATGACGTGTGAAAGTCCCTTTCCGGCATATTCTAAAGGGTATTTGTATAGTCATACATATTTGTTGTGTTTCTTGTTTTTTGAATGTTCTTGCTCTCATTTTGTATTTTGGTTACAACTTACAATCCTTGTAGATAACTGAGGTTACAGAAGGTCCCGTCGCGTATGTAAGACAATTGATTGCCGGCTAGAAATCTGTAAACGGAAATTTAGACAAAAATTCGTACAATGTGCTGAACTATGCAGGACTTTAAGGCAGACATTGCCTCTTAGTTAAAAGGGAGGCAGTTTCACCCGCCTCCTCCTGCTGAATACTTACAAGTGTCGCAGTCGAGGAAATGTGAATGTTTTCGCCGCAATGCTGGCGATTTGGTTTTGCGCCAAGGACAACGTGTGCAGATGGAACAAACTGCTGGGAAACATGCCTGGATACAGCTGGCTCAAGCGATTCTCATTCAAGTAGCTAAAGTATTTGTGGATTGACTAATAAGATACATAATATGGCAAGGGGCAAACTTACAGCACTTCCAAGTTCTGAAGTTGAGCAAAAACCGGTGCCTCAAAATGCCCAATGAGATTACCCCGCAGATCGCTAGAAGCATTATCAGGATTAAGTAAGTACAGTAATATTAAACTAAGAATTATTCGTTTGGATTGAACACGTTCGATATGAAGATTGCTTAAGGTTTTCATTTCAGTTTAAAATTCTTCATTTAAATTTTTTCATTGTATAACGAAAAACGCTTAAAGAAAGATTTGCAAATTTGTTTTTTTTTTTTTTATAGCACAATCAAAGTTAAGAAAAAATCTAAAAAATTCTCATTTCTTTTTGCTTTCTTATTAGAAATTTAACCAAACTCTAAATTATTTGATGAGTTAAGTAAGCTCTACATTTATTCTAAACTAAATTTCTGAAATGAAAAATTATTCTAAAAATATTTTAATTTCATAACAAGAGGTCACCAAATCATAAACAATTGATTTAAGAAATATCTGCCAGTCAGTTTCAGAAATTTGAGAAAATATTCTAGGACATATTACTTAACGTATTTGATGTTTCTTGTATGTACTTACAGCTCCTCCAATTGCTGCAGATAACGAAAATCGTCAGTGCTGAGGCTGCTTAGTTGATTGCGTGCCAAAATTCTGCAGGTAATATGGATAAAAAAAAAATGTTTAACTTGCCACATTAGTTCTAATGTGATTTTAATGTGCCAAAGAAAACAATAAAAAGACTAGACAGACAGGAAAACAACTGGATAAACATAGCATTTTAATAAGCCCATTAAGTGCAATCTGCATACCTGCATGCAAAACACCCGCCTGCCTTTCACCCTCCAGCACCGTTTTTGGCTGTCCAGCTAAATGTCAAAGCGCCGTCTGCTGAAAAGTTGAATACCAACCGACCAACGCCAATGCCAGAAGCAGCTGTGCCTCCGGCAACTACTCCTGATTTACTCACAAAAATAGAGATGAGCAGATGAGCATTATGCCCTTTCCCAATTTTGCATTCTCAACTGGAAAGTGAGCTTAAGCATAGCAAAGTCAGATATGAATAGAGCTGGAATCTTCTTGAAATAGTAACTCTCCAAGTAACCTGAATCAGCGATCATTGCTCATGTTTGCTGAATTGATACTTGAACAACATTTTCGCTCGCTCATATTTACAATATGTTATTAGTATGTTGATTTGTTTAGTCTTCATTTTAATATTGTGCTCTCTCTTTTTGTCTTTATAAAAATCCATTTCCAGAATGAAAATAATCATTTGGTTTTTTGGCTACAATACATTAGCAGCTATTTATACTGGTTATGCTACAAATATACATAAGAGCATTACGTTTGACGTGATTAATGGCAAAGTTGTCCTTAACTGGGTTAATTTTCACTATTGTGCTCAACTCTAATTACAATCAGTGTACCTCAAACGGATACGTAACTAACCTTCCCCGCTTTTGGCGCAAAGTGTAACTGAGTTGTTTATGTGTTTTTGTTTTGTTTTCTATTTTATGTTTTAGTTTCTGTTGTCGCCGTCTGCTGCGTTGTCTTTTTGGCTTCCGAAGAAGATGAAGAACAATAACAACAAGCAGCATTCTCTTTGTCCTGCTTTCAGTGCGGCTGCACAAAAACTTTTAGTTTTGGCTGCGAGTGCTAATATTTTTATTATACACCACCTCAACTCACCGAGTCGATTGAGCAACAAAAAAAACAAAAAAAAACAAACAAATAATAAAAATAAATAAAGTTAGAGTCGACCGAGTCGACCGCAAAAGCACAGAGGCCACAACAATGGGCCACTTTATGGCCCCAACTGGCATACGATGCGTATACGCAACAATAGCTGCAGACACAAACACAAACACACTGACTATCAGCTGGGATATATAAATTTACTCCCACATGCACACACTCATACACACACAAGCATACACACACACACACACAGATGATGATACCATCAACAATTGGTAGTGCACATAACTGTCTCGGCTTTTATATGCAATCTCCTCGCATAATGCATGGGCGTGTCTGCATTTCTATCTACGGTTATTGGCAATTACAGCATTTTTATCGTTTGAATGGCCCTTCGGGCTGAACATCATAATAATATCATGCCTAAAATTTGACAGCACAGTTTATTTTGTCTCTTTGTTTTTTGTTTTTTTTTTTTAATCCAACCCAATTTGCGAAAGTACAGTTGCGCAAAAAAAAGGCACTACGCAATATATACTGTAATGTAATGAACTGCAGCAGAGCGGGGTGGCAAGCTATATACACATATATTCTATATATATATAGTAGTTGACAACATTATCGTTTAATATGCTTCATTTGCAAACCATTCACATATAAATTGTGGTATTGAAAAAACATGTCAAACCTTAAATTCACAAAAAGATAAACAAATCACATATCAAACAAATTATCCGTTGTAACATAAAATGTTGATTTCTTCTCTACATTGTTACACAAATTAAGGGCCTTAACAACAAGTGACAACGACGTCCATGAGACGTATGCTTAATTTCCCCAGCGCCTGTTTTAATATATAATATATAATTTGGATTGCGAGCAACATTCCATTATAGAAAAATATAAAAGCTTGATTTTGATCAGGAGTTTAAACCGAGTTGATCCACAATCATACTGGGCTTCAGTCAATGCAACTTGTTTCATTAAAGTATAAGTATATATATATATAATAAAGTTATTCCCATTAAATTAAATGTTAGGTTTTATTTAAAACCTTTCCTTTAGATATGTATATGTATATATATATATATAGATAAATATGTATATGTTTTAATTAAGTATATCCACAGTTAACGGTTTCTTTTATACGAAGCTGCTGAGCTCACTTAATTATATAATAATCAGTAATAATACTTACAAAATTCTCAATTGATTGCCTGGGGCAAAGAAATGCTCTGGTAAACGCGACAATTTATTATCATCCATATAACTGAAAAATCGAAAGAGAAGAAAAATGGGAGGCGAAAACCATTCAGGATGAGGTCCATTTCCAGTAGCATCCACAGCAGCAACAAATAAATTAAGTGCACATAAATAACAAAAGTTAATTATGAGTTATGCCCCCAACCATCCAATATAGGCCCCACCCCATCTCCTCCTCCTCTTTGTCCCTGAGAGGAGCGCGCAATACTTACAGTGTCTTTAGTGGAATGGCGGCCAGTCTATCGAATGCATGCGGAAGTATCTCACGGATTGAGCAAAACTTCAGCACCCTGAATGTGTGGCGATAAGATACAGATACACGCAGTTCAGTTACAGTTACAGTTACAGATAGACTTATTGTATGCAAACAGAAGCATTGAATTAAACTTAATAAAACTTTAATTCAATTGTTAAGTTCTTTCAGCACGAAGAAAATGCGGCTGCGAAAGTTGGAAAACGCAACAACAAAACAACAAAACAACAACAACAACAAACTGCCGAGTTAAGAATAACAAGTAATCTTGACTCCATGGCCTTAAGTCGAGGCGTGAACGCAAAAGGAAAGAAATCTCATCGAAATTCAGATATGTGTACTTATTCAATTCTCGGAAGAGGCAACTTTCAATTTGTTTGTTTTCTTTGCTTCTAAACGTGTAAGTTTTACCTTTTTTTAATAATTTTTTTTTTTTACATAATGTCAACTGAATAAAGTCTCAGCTAAACTCATCGCAATTATTAAGATTCCGCACATGTTTTTTGGCACAGAAATCTTATATAGCAATTTGAAAGCATTTAAAGGAATTATTACAAAAATTCAAAAACTGGCTTCAGGGTACTTTCGGATTGAGATCTCATTTGGTCACCTAACTCCCACATATATCATGTGTTCTTGGTTTTTGGCTCAACTGACAGCCTACGGTCAAATTAATTTCCACAGATGTCCGTTGCCTACGCACAACAGATGTCTCAGATGCCCCCTCTGGATTCTTCAGTGATTCCTAAATCTTAAGGACCTTGCTCCATATTTGTCAATTTCTAAATGCCTGCATAAGACGTCTGTCAGAACAGTTGGCAGCAGCTTACTGGGAGATAGAAGGTTCAGTTCCATATGTGGCGATGATGTTCCCCACTGGTGTCTGTTCAAGTGCTTAGACATAAGTAATGTGGCCAATAGGCAAAAGGCTCTCCGACGAACACACAGACAAACCATTGAATACAAATTCAGGCCACACAGCTAATGAAGCTAGCTAGCTGCACTTACGCTGAGAGAAACTAAAAACGGATTAGCTCGACTTAATTACTTACTGAACTGCGTACATAATATATATATATATATATCTATTTGTATATGTATATGTTAATGTGAAGAGTGTTATGTGTTTATTTTGTGTGCTGATTCGATGAGCTCTGATTGTTTGATTGCTGTTTTCCATTTTTTTCTTCTCCTGGATAAAGCCTGATTACTAACTTGACATTGCGTCTCCCTCTTTCTCTATCTCATCCTTCCTTTCTTTCTCTCTTACAAAGTGCTCAGGCTTAATGCTTACTAAGTTTATTTTCTTGGGTGTTAAAATATACTGCGGCTCTATACTCTATTACATTTGACCACAACTGTTTGAATTGCTTCATTAAAATAAAACTGAATACTCTTACTTAAAGTGCTGCTGACGGCTTTTCGCCTAAATAGGCTAAGACATCAAGTTTCAAATACAGCTTATCATATTCTGTTTTGTGGCAACATTTTCGGTTCTCTCTGCGTCAATAAAGCGTCTCCCATTTTGTCACAGTATGTTGAAGCGGTTTAAGGGCTTTAGTCTGTTCGTCGTCGTCCTTTAACATAGTGGCACATAAACTGCAACCGCCTGCAAAACACGATACAAACTCTATGTCTGACATGGCAGCACCACCTTCCTCCCACCACCCCCTGCACCACCAGCAACCCCATGGCCATAACTCGAGTCAAGCCTGTGTGTAATTTGTATGTGCGACAACGTTTGGCTGCTTAATCGACACAGCAGGACAGTAATATCGAGGACTCTATCTTCGAAATTTCAACATCTAAGCGAGTGCTTGAATTTCTATTTTTATGAAACTTTGTGTGGGACTTGAGGGTCTATTTACTCACAAGCTCTCCACATCGGGCAGGGCGCTGAAGAAGGTTTCATTGATGACGTCAAAATGGTTGCCAGTAAGGTCACTAAAAACAAATACAACATAGCATAAGTAAAATAAAGTGTTACAAAAAAAAATGATCAGACAATTATTCAATTGATTACAATCAATGGAAATGAATTAGCATACTTAACAAAATATTAGAAGACTCATTGCTATTCTAATCAAAAGAGCTTCTCAAAATACAAGAAATTTTTTGAATTGAACATTTAAACAAACAATTAAAAAAATAAAATAAATTAAAGGTATAGTTAAGCTTTCAAGTTAAGTCTAAGCATCTACTTTCATAACTGAAAAATCAATTAGATTATTTATAATTTTTTCTTCCATTTTTTATTTTGCTTAATATTGAAAAATTCAATTCAATTTTTGCTGCTCTTGTCAAGATTCATATAAATTGACAAATATTGTTCGAAATTTAAGGAATGTTGATGACACGATGCAAAACAAGAGTATTTTTTTTTTAAATCACACTTGGCAATATTTTTAGTAAACAAGGGATAAAAAATAGATGGCAACTGATAAACTTATGGGAAACCATTCGAAAACTGACCTTGATGTTTTAGGTACTTACAGCGTTGTCAGACTGTCGGTGGGCAGTTGAGTTGGCAGCGACGTCAGTTTCTGAAAACGACACAAAATCTCATCGCCGCGACAAGGACAACTGAAGTTCGTGTTCGTCCAGGCTGCGAAAAAACAATAATAATAAAAATTGAAGCAAAACAAAACGGGTTCGAGTTAAAAAGTATTTGCTTCCATAACATTTGATATTCCCATCAAGGATTATATTTAGTTAAATGTGTGATAATTGTATGAATATAATAAGAACATGAGATAGAGGAGTGGAGCGGGGAGACATATCCCGAACGACTTTATCCTTCACTAGCTGGCGCCACTTGCTACAGGGTCGACACTCATAATGGTCATAACTTAATTACTTCGATCTTGTGGAGCAGGGGGGTTGACGAGGGGGTGCATACTCACAACAATCGCCAATATGTTTGTCATCCATGCCCTGACGTCCGAACGAGTTCTTGCGAAACAAGTGATCCCAGTACTTGGCATCCACCTCATTCACGCAGTTCCACTCGTCCGACCCATCATCGCAGTCGACGCTACCATCGCAGTTCTTACGCTGCGGCACACACTGTGCGGTGGTGTTGCAGTGAAAATATCCAGGCGGGCAAGCATCCTTCTCGTCGGGCAGCAGTATTGCCGAGTCAATTGCATTCATCCCATTCAGCTCAACTTTCAGCAGTCCCAACTTCACCTCTCTATCGCTGTTTCTAAGCGTCACAATTCCATTGCCTTGTGCAACACCGAATCTTATCTGCGCGACGCCACTCGTTACACTAGCCAACGTCAATGTCGTTAGCGAGAGGAGGATGGAACCAGCGCATAGGTTGTCAAATGCTGCACAAAAAAAAAAACCAAAAACTTAAATAAATACAAACATATCATAATATAAATATATATAATCTTAATATTATTTGTATGCCTACGGATCAGATGAATACGTTTTTTGAAGTGGTGCTCCTCTTTCTTCACATTTTTATAAAATCAAATTTATTTATATTATTAAAACTTTATCATTTTCAAGCAGCTTAAAAAAATAATAAACAAGTTCTAATACTATTTTGATTAGGGTTAAACTTCTATTTAAATACTACATTTAAAGTTTGAAAGTTCAGCTCGAATTCATATTTAAATTATAGCATCAAAAAGGGTTTCTAATTGTGCAGAGCCATAAAAAGGGGATAGCTTGTAACTATATTTTCTAAAGGAATCCTTTATAACTTTCGTTAAGTATTTTAGAGCAAGCTAAAATATATTTTTTATAAATGAAAACAAAAATGAAACAAGCAACCAACAATTGGTCTTAATAGGAAGTTCAATGGAAAAACAATGCATATTTTTTAATTAAATGGGTATTCAAAATACACAACTCACCGAATTTTTGCAATGAAAAAGCTGTCTGACTGAAGGCCAAATAATTATAATGTGAGTAGTAAATTATGAATTCAATTGATTTGGCAAATTTGAAAATGCTGCTGCCATATGAAGATATATAGATCAGCAGCTCAATGAGCTGTGAACGCCCTCGATTTGATTACAAATTGAAAACGAAACAGCGCGAAAAATTTTCCTTCTTTCAATTTTTTTTTCAATTTGTTTTTCTTTTTTTTTTTTTTGGCTCCAATAAATCTTGTTCTCAAGTAGGCCAAAACAAGTGGCTGGATGACAGCATTTGTCGGTGGATTTGGAAGGGGATGCGTATCGCCTGGAATATCATATATATATTTTTAATTTACTAAATAGAAATAAGTCGCTGGATCAGCAAACTATATCTGAGAGAAAGTTTAGGCGTGATAAATATTGATATTCAGCGATGTTACTGAATGAATTGAAATCGCTTAGTGAGCCGCAATTCCCATATTGGTTCGATGTACTTTGGCGATTAAACATATATCATTTTTAACGGTTGCATTTTATGCAGTGCACTTTTTACGATGCAATGACCAGATGGAGGATTTGAGATTGGGATTGGTGTAAACAGCAAATTGCGCATTTTGCATTTGCGAATGTGCAAAATATGCAATTAAATTGTTTGTAATAAAAATTATGTACAGTACATTTGGGATATGGCTCAATGGCCCGTAAAATTCTCTAAGGGGTCCTGGAGAGATAGACGTATAAAGAGAGCTGGTAGACGGATGCGTGCGTATGTGTGTGTGTGTGTGTGTGTGTGTGTGTAGAGGAGGTGGGGAGGTGTGTCAGTTGCCGCATCATCGATAAGCCATCAATGTGGTGGTTGACTTTTTGATAGCGGCATCGACAGCTGCTCTACCAAATGAGAATTCCATTCGTTCGGGTATAAAAATACAAAACATAAGAAAAAATATAACAACGAAAGGTAAACAAATAAATGTAAAATCAGACAAAAGGCAATAACAAATAACAGCAACATCAGCAACAATGAAGAAAAACTCAAATTGCATGAATAAACAAAAATTAATCAAGTGAAATTAAAGATAATATGACAGCATGTGTATTAACATACAATGAATTCCTGAATATAAATACATCTGGACAGCAACATATCTTTCAGCATATAAAAAAATAACTACATTTTCCACTTTTGAAATATGTTCACGAATTTTGTTATGGAAAACAAAACAACATGAGAGCTTCCTGCAGGTAAACAAGCGAAAAGTTAATTGTACAAAACACAACTAAAAGCAGCAACTAATTAAACTATTTACAGAGCATGCAACGTGCTTCATAAGGACAATGAACTTTATATACCCAGCAAATGCAGATGATAAATCAAATTTGGCATTTCAATGTATTTTAGTATGGTATTATGTATTGTGTTTGTTTCAAATTTTGACTCTTCTCCACCAGTTAAAGTTAATAAGCTTAACATTTAACACACATATTTCTTAACAAAAGAATAAATACGAAATTAATGTTCTCTAGTGAAAAGCAGCCTCTTAACAAGTACGAATTTTAATTATAAATACTACAAGAATTTCACTGGGGTTTGTTTAAATACTTTCCATAATAAACAAAGTTAGTAAGCATATTTTAAATATGCCATTAGAAGAAAGCACGATAAATGAAAGCAAAGTATAAGTATATAATTTATATGCTGCAAGCCAATTAAAATATCTTGTAAAATGTGTTAGACTTATGGACCTAAAAAATAAGAAAAAAAATAAAATAAATAAGAAAAACAAGTAGTCAATACATCAGGATCAATTTGCAAGAGTCACTATGCGATTATGCACAGTAGCCAAACACAAGGTTAACGGGCAACAAGAGGAACAGCAACAGGAACAGGATTAACAAGGCTCCAAAGGAGAAGGTCCAGAGATGCGGGGAAATGGCAACAACTCACAACTCAGTGGCAGCAGTGAAAAATAAAGTCGGCACGTTGCAACTACAATTGCAGCTAGCAGTCGCGATGACAACAAGAATCAGCAAAAGATGGCGAAAACGAAGCAAAAGCAGTAGAAGAAGAGGACTAGCAAGCGGCTGACTCCATAAAAGTGTAATTAAGTGCGACCGTAGAAGAAGGGGCACGATGTGGGCAAAGAGGGCGCTTGACACGTGTCGCGGGGGGTCAATAAGAAACAGAAGGAGAAGAAGGAGAAGAAGAAGCACTAGTAGCAGATGTGGCCCTCCGTCCCAGATTGTACATACAAATACCCTGTTCCCATTTTGGTGTTGCTGCTGCTGCCGTTTGTCAACAACATTTGCCAGCAAATTGAAATGTTTGCGGCACTGGCGGTGCTGTGATTGATGACATCTATCAAACGTTAATTTGCATTAGGGCAAACACCATCATCTTCAAACGTGCAACATGGCCGTGGCCTTGATCAACATTTTTGACCTCAAGCTTTCACCACCTTTGAGTACATAAGTATGGACTGGCAGCTGCCATAATGCGCATCTTCTCGCAGTGAGTGCCTTGCCCACTGCATTCTACACTTAGACAAAAACATGCTTTAGAAGTGCGAGTTAAACAAACATTAAATGGAAATCTTATGCAACAAATGTTGAAATACGTATAGTATGGAAACGCCACAAAGCTAATCTTTAATCCCGAATAAACCTGAATTTATTTTTAGCCACACTTTTTCAATTATATTTCTACAAATTAAACGTTTAAAGACGATTTTTAACATTATCGGAAACTTATCTTTTTTATTAACTCGCTTTCTTGATGATTTGATGATTAACAATCTTTTTTTGGGATATATAAAAAAATGTAGCTTTTATTTTAGAAATAATAACGATGAATTTTGAAAAGAAAAGTTCTGGATTGCCTCTGATAATACTTACTTTTCTGAGTGTATCACCCACCCCATTATGTCTTACCGTCTGGTTAAAATTATCATTCATGTCTAAAGCAAACACACTCAACCGGGTCAATTGCCCGCTTTTGTTTATGTCCATTTAAAATAATTAAAGCAAATGCCTTCGCATGCAACTAAGTAAAACTCAGAGAGTGGTGAGAGAGGGTTGCTTGCCACCAAAATAGAAACCAAAGCTATAAAGACCATAGCAAACGATCGACTTATGCCAAAAAAAAAAAAAATAAACACATACACAAATATAATGGCTGAGGCAAGTGTTATCGGGTAAAAAGGAGTGAATCGATGCGGTTTTTCGGTCGGGTCGAGTTGTGTTTTTCTAGAGGGGTTTTAGGACATGTAAACAAATTGTCAAATCACCGATTATTGGTCGACTGCTCACTGTAAATAAGTGCTCACTGTATTGGGGCATTGCTTCGTCTGCTTCTTTACTTTCTCTACATTTTTTTTTTGGGTCGGTTGAGTTCAGTTTCTGTCTTTGTTCTTATTGGCAATCGGAAGCCGATTAAGGACACCTTTTCGCTGCCAATTGGTACTTAACGAGAACCTTAAAAGGCGCACAGAATGTACCCAAGGGAGTAAGTCTTCACAAAGGCAAATTATAACATGGAATTTTTGAAGCATTTTGAAGAATGAATAAAAAACTGAACTATGAATAAAGAGTGCATATGAACATAAAGGAAAAATGTTAATTACTTGTCCTAATTGACCGACCAAACAAATCAATAGTAATTAAATTATATTAATACTTATATAGACAAATTATAGGAAAAAACTTATTAACAAAAATAATAGATTTTCGATTAAGACATTTGTTTGTTCTACGATGAGGTAAGCACCGATAGGTGATTTGTCATATACATACATATAGACGTCCATATGTATGCGGGTATATACTTAACCTAAACAATAAGCAAATCGTTAGCGAAAATTTTTGTGCTGGGAAAACGATTGAGACATTCCAAAGGTTTTATTCACTTCGTGCTACTGTTTAGATTCAAAACTTTTTCTCTTCATCTTTTTGAATTTTCTTCTTATGTTCATTTCAGGTTGCTGTTTTTTTCGGCTGTGGTGAATACACTCTGAGAAACATGGAGAAGTTTGTACTGAAATCTATAGAATATCAGAAATGTAATAGTTGTCGGAATGAATTAAGATAAAAATAAAAAATATTACTTTGTTGGGCCATATAGAAATAATCCTATATGAACAAAATAACTACATTACTTTAAATACGATATTGAGCTCTCATTTCAAATACATGAATTCTTAAGTATTGATCTTATAACAATTTTGAATAAAATGAAATATGCTTGAATCAAGAATTTCAGTTTTTAATCTAAGAACTCAAAGTAATAATAATAATAATAATAAATAATTATTTTGAAGAAGAAGTTTCAAGAAGCTTTGATATTATTTCTCTCAGTGGATGTGTGGAATACAACGAGAGATCATAGTCTGCAAAGGCAACAATACAATCAATGCAAACATTTTAAATACAATTCAAGTTTTGTAAACAAGCTGCTTAAGTAACCAATAACAAAATACAAAAAACACAAATACAAATAAAACTAAAACATTATAAACACAAATGGGCCAGCTGAAAGTATACCCTCTGCATAGAGACCACCTGCGACCCCTGAGTACTGCCAGGGTGGTGCATATGATGGTGCCACAAATTTATTTTTAAAAGTAAAAGTAAATCGGCGAATATTTAAATGTTAAAACATTGCCACATACACTTGTGGCCTAAAAGTGGACCACTTGGGAATGCAGATACCCCGCATACCAATGGGTTAATTGTTAACCCATTAAAGCCAATCAATTGCTCTGTTTGCCACGAAATCTTATTTGCCATACAACCATTTAATTACATCATTAGCCTCAATCCCCCAAGCCCGGAAAACACTTGAGATCCGATCCCTCCCTGACTGAGAGGGTATTAATCATAGTCAGTGAGGGGGGCACAAAGTCAATAAGTGGCAACAACCAAAGCACAAATGAATATAAATGCTATTTTCTCAAAAGGTCAGTTAGGACATGTGATAAGCTTCCTCCCAGCTAGAGATGGACTCGTGTACAGACTTCAAGCGAATTTCTTACAAATTAATGCAGTCTTACTAAGAGTAAGACAATAAGTATTAATAACAATGATAACAAACAATAACTCAAAACATTCTAAACATTGAACAGATACCGTTTGTTGTCTAAAGTTGCGTTGGTCTTGTTTTCTGATTGGATCGTTTTGACAAATGCATTTGAGTCATCTAAATGAGTAGTGTAAGCACGACTCACGCCACGCTCTTCATCTCCATTCAAGTTCAAGTTCACTTCCAAATTTCACATTTTTCACATTTGCAATCGCAATTCGTTAAATAAAATGGTTTGCTGATAGGACGATTAAGCTTGAGCCATTCAAAGCATTGGCTTAAGCTAGCTATTGCTATTGCAGCCCTTACACTTCAATCAAGAAATTACACATGACATTTATATTGGGTGCCCGGACACACACACACACACACACCCACACCCAAAACAAAAACACACACACACACACATATATTCACGAGCACACATCGGATTTCCCACTGTGCAAATATTTCATTTTATGGCCTTCTCCAAAATGATTTGGTTTTTTTTTTTGTTTGTTGTTTGGGTTGGGATGGTTTACGATTTTTGATGTGTGTTTATCGAGAAGTCCGAGTTTGACAGTGGCACGAAGTGGGCAGCCACCACATGTTAATTACTTGAGGCAAGTCCGATATACATATGTCAAAATGACCAACCGCGCAGAACCCACACAAGTCAAATCCAAGATCTACGTAGGAGATACTATATTATTCATTTCTATATCAGAACAGTATCTTATTTATGGTGTACGAAATTATCGCTTACTCTATCGTAAGTGTGAAACAAGTATTATTATAATACGGGGCCTTGTAGTTTAAAAAAGTTACTTTTATGTTTAAAAATAAGGAATTAAGTTTAAACTCCAACCATAGAATTCCATTTGCTCCCATTAATTGAAATAATGGAAACTACTTGCGAATACGCCTTAAGGGATACGATCTTAGCCACAAAGTTGTAATAATTTATATTCGTTTTCAGCTCCCAATAATCACATCGATTTCGCACTGTTTGAGACTGATTGAAGAAGAAGTGTATTTGAGGCAAAAGTTATCGGTTGTGACGGTACCCGCTCCTTGCATTGGTCTTAAGTGCTTACGAAGCTGAATTTCCGGCTGTCACAGGGTCATAAACATTTGATGTCAATTTTGGACGGACAATCACTCAATATGGGATTCGTTGTGAAGGCATCGCCTTGACATGTCCTTTTTCTCATCACTTAGCTCAATTACACATTCAAAGTGTACTCCTATTGAGAGGTAATCCCGAAATCGAATACATTCCAGATTTCACTATCATTTCAGATGACAGTCATCGTTGTGGTCTAATGTTGCGTAACCTTTTTGCCTGTCATTATATCTGCATGACAATTCAATTGGGTCTTTGTATAACCAAAAGAAGAAGAACAAGTAAGAGTACTCGACTACGATATACCCTGAACCCAGTTATTAAATATATTCCATTATTATTGGCAAATTCCCTTTAAAAAGAATTGCACTAAAATGCGAGCAGGTCTGCAAGCGCCCTCTGCCGACAAACACAGAATACACTAATTTATGCATACAGAAAATGCTTGCGGCTGCTGATAGAAATGAGATCATTATGAGAATATATTTTCCGATCTTCATGAAATTTAGACAGTTCATCAGTAGTATGCATATTTATATTCTGTATTAATTATTATATTCTGCCTTTAAAATTGTGGCATTTATTGCTATCGGAAATTTAAGTGATCGATATTTGATAAACGGAGGGAGTTACCGATAAAATACCGCAAACTTGTTCTTCGCCTGGTTTACGAGAACCTATATTACAAATTTGAAGTCTCAAGCTCTAACAGTTTCTGAGATCTGCGTGTTCATACAGACGGACGGACGGAGAGGGCTATATCGACTCGACTATTGATCCTGATAAAGAATATATATACTTTTTGGGGTCGGAGATGCATACTTCTGCCTGTTACATACATTTGCACAAAACCATTATACCCTTTTTAGCCATTTTTACTGTGTTCAGGGTATAAAAAAGTCAACTAAACATATTTATTTTCCTTAAGATTTTTTCCAGATTTGTTGTACTTCAATCAAGAATTTTTTTCAATTTCTAGATTGATTTTATTGCTCTGCGTGCATAGCAAATTTAAGTTATTAAACTCTTTTAGTCTTGAAGTTAATTTTGTCGGCCACAAAGTATGTAAAACGCAAGTATTTTAAATTGTATTCGCTTTAGGGCTATACCCATTCTATAAACTTGTCACTTGATATTGGGTTTAGTTTTTGTCCATCGATTAGTAAACACACCCCCAAAAAATGTGCCAAGAGGGGGCTCGAGGGGATAGTTGTGGGTTCGTCATTAGGAGCGCATAAGCTGGGTGCAAAATGTGAGAAGTGCGGCAATAAATAATGATTGCAATACTCAAATTACAACAAGTGCTATTTTGGATTGCTCCAATGCGTACCCAACTAACCCAACTCATTCTTAACGCATTTCCTCCTCGCCATCTCCATCCCCATCCCCAGCACCACTCCCATTCCCATTCCCAACCCTGCCCTCCGACGTCATCATATTAGCTGCGGGCGACACGGGCTTAAATGGAAAATCGGAACATTTGGCTATGTGGCAGGAACTGAACTTGAATCCAAGTGACCTGCACCTGAATAGAACCATCTATGTGTGTATGAATAAAGTTGTTATTATTATGGGTGAGCGCCTGAGTAGCATTTTATTTGTTTTTTCCTGGCCCAAGTGAAAAGGAATGCTCCTGCTCAAGTGGCTGGTAAGTTGTGCGAAACGAAAATCAACAAAGTGTCTAAATAAATTCAGTTGGAATGGGGGACAGGGGAAGGAAACCATCTTAGGACCTGTTCGAGTTTTTGAGATTATGTAATGCGTTAAACGTGCTTTTTGTAAATCTCTTAAGCAATTGTCACTGATGGGGAAGAGTAATTTCTAATTGATATATAAGTAAAGAAAATGAATACTTACCGTTCTCTAGAAAAAACATTGTCATCTAAGACGTAACCTAACTAAACTAGGTAGCAAACTATGATCATGAAAGATGTCTCAAAACATATTATATCATATTGTGTCGCCGGAGACAGGAAGAGATGTAGTATCCTAGGGAAACATGTTTTAAATTCCAAGGACATGGTACACTCACGGCGACAGAGGTTCTCGCATTGGGGTTAATGGAAGAGCTATAGGCCCAGAAAGGAGCGAAGTAGATCTAACTAGTTGGCAGTGCATGCACACCCCCAATAATAATAAATAGAATATGCAGAGTTAATCTAATCAAATTAAAATTCAGCTCAGTTTTGACAGATGGATTATGCAATTTTGTCCAGCTCAAAGTCATATTTTATCTGAATTTTAGTTTTGTAACGAATTATTTGCACTTGTATTAAGCAAAATATCAAAAATGATTTACACTTATTAAGACACTAACCTAAACCATACCCAATTAAATTGTAAGTTTTAGCTTTCTTTTAAAGCATACAATTGAGTTGGCTATAACCTTTTTCCTTTTTGGGCTTAACAAGCAATAACCAAATATTTGAATTGAACTGGTTCCCCTTCTTTGATGTTAACCAAATCGGAATTACTTTAGATACATTTCATAATTAAAATTAAAATTTATACATGTATGTCGAGGGGAGACCACACCACTTTTTGGGAGCTTCTCTTTTGGTCTTTATTTAGGCTTTCGCAATATGGTTCTTCTTACTCATTTCCCATTTGGTCGCCCTTTGGGGATTCCCATTGGAGTTCATAAGCCACAAACATCTAACTGCTGCTTAGTTCCACATCTACAGTGGCTCGAAGCTTATTTGGACCAGTGCCAAGAACAATTTTTAATTGCCTGCCATAAACTAATTAGCGTTTTATAAGCGCATAAAAAAAGGGACCAGGATGACGTTCTCCAAATTCCACTTGGACAAGGATTTGAAGTTCCGGAACACAGTTATATTTGAAGATGAGTCCAAATTCAACATTTTTGGCTCGGACGGACGGCATTATGTGTGGCGACAGTCCAATACTGAGCTGAATCCCAAAAACGTAAAGGCAACAGTCAAGCACGGCGGAGGAAGTGATATGGTTTGGGCATCTATGTCGGCAGCCGGCGTCGGGAATTTGGTGTTTATTGGCACAACAATGGACAAGAATGTGTACTTCAATATATTAAAGGAAAATTTACTCCAAAGTGCCGAGAAGCTAGGAATCCGACGTACTTTCCGGTTCTACCAGGACAACGACCCCAAGCATAAGTCCAGAATAGCGCAGTCCTGGCATATCTGGAACTGCCCCTACATGATAATTCCACCGGCCCAGTCTCCAGATTTAAATGTTATTGAAAATTTGTAGGATCTGCTGGATAATATCATCCGGAATCACAGCATATCTAACAAACACGATCTCAAAAATGCTCTGCTGGATGAGTGGAGCAAGATCAGCCCAGAAACTACCCGGAAGCTGGTATCTTCCATGAATAATAGGTTAAGGGAAGTTTTTAAGTATTAACATCCTTATTTAAGTTATTATACGACGAATATGTTACTTTTTTAAGACTGTTCCAAATAAGCTTTGACATGTATTTTGGATATGTTTTCAGTTTTTGACTAACTTTAATTAATTAATTGATATTTTAATAAACACAAAAGTTTTTTCAAAAACGTGATGTAACATTAATCAAATTGACATTTAAACATTTTGCGTTTGTTTCTTTGTTTTAACACTATAGCGCATTAAATTTTTTGCTAGACACTGGTCCAAATAAGCTCTGAGCCACTGTATATGTAATTCTCGCATTCTCGCGTTGCACAAAACGATAGCCATATTAACTGGAACCCTGTGTGGAATTGTGTGGTATTACATATGCTGCATATGCTGCTCATGACCGGTGAACTAGGTTTTTATTTGCATAAGCTGCGAACTGGTCCGCAACTAATAACCCAACTTTTTTTTCCATTTGATATTGCGACTAGAACTTTTAGTTAAGGGAAGAAATTTAGAGCTGTTCACACACCACAGCTGCAGCAAGTGCAACACATATTGCTAAAGTTATATTAAAATATTGAAGCATCATAGGAGCAATCAGTCGAGAGATGAGTTTTAAGTTGTGGCATCAAGATAGTCGTTGACATACATGTTACCCTTCCCGGATACAATATGGACACAATTTTGGAACAATCACTTCACAACCAGTCGTAACACAAAAAAAAAACATTATAAATTTTTGGAATTTTTAATTAAAATTCAGATGTCAACAGAATACTTCACCCTAAAAGGGTATGTTATCTTCGGCGTACCGAAGATAAACGTTCTTTGCTTCTTTTTAAATACATTTATAAGCGGCAGTTGATGTTTAAGTGTCATATGTTTGCTTTAAGATCGTTTTGTACTCACTGAAAGTAGATGCCGTGCGCAGAGAAAGAATAGAGAATACTTAAAAATGCCGTCTTATATGTGTAATAATATTGATCTTAGTAGACTCTCATGCTCCATAGTGCGAAATACTTGAAATACTTTTCTCTTTGAGAGAGAACACACGCACAGACACACAATTCCATGGTTCTGGTCGTCGTTCTGATTTGGCTCAGCCATCAATTTAAGCGACTCCACCGCATCGCATTCACGCTTAATGACATTTTATTACAACAATTTAATAGGGTTACGCTAAATCGGAACTTGAAACAACGGATATTAACGACATTGCTACTCCCTCCACCGTCAACAGCCCTCCACTTCCCTCGCCCAGCGACCTTGCACTGACCCCAGACATTTTGATATTTCTGGTCATCGGCCGTTTAATATCATAAATTAATATGCAAATTACAATTTTCATTTAAACCAATGGCAAAGAAATTGAAAGCATTAACACAGCTGGCTTATTGCACGATTCTCGTATTCGAGCTGTGACTTTAATGATATCAATTATTGAGTCTACTACGATTCTACGAATTTCAACAGCCCTAATAAAGTTTTCGCCGTTTAAGATGTCTTCGCACTATATTCAATTAAATGAAATTTGCAAATTTTAACTCTTGCTGAATACTGATAAATTGCTCAATAGAAAACTTGTTAGGCCGTCTATCAATGAGTTAAATTTGTTTTTAGCTTTCTTTGACATTTTATAAACTTCTATTTATATAAACTGCCATTTGATGTTCTTCAGCATCTTTTGAGAAATCAATCGTAAAAATAGTCTTCATATAAATAAAATTGGGTACATTTTCAAAGGTGAACTTAATTTAAATTTGGAAATGTTCCAATTTTATTTTATGAGTTCTCATTTACTAGATTAAAGAACTGCAAGTGACTTTTGTTATGGCAAAATATTATTAATTCGATCGCACTTACTTCTACTGTAACTCCCTACAATGTTGTCAGCTCGATTTGAAATTCAATTCTGTTCCTAAGTCAATTTTTACCACTCAAATTTGCTCTCAGCTTAGTACATAATTCTATTCTCAATTCAATTTCCACCTCAGTTACTAAATCTCAATATTATATTACTGTTCCCAAATATATTCAATATGGTGAAGCATCGTATGTTTCCAGATTATATGTGGTTTTGTGGAATTGTTTTTAATGTTGTTATTGATCATTGAATGCTGCCAAAATAACGAGTATATAAATTAATTGAGTCGAAACTTCTCGCGTTCTGTTGCTCATGCATACAATTAACTAAAGATGTGCCGAAATCAACATCAACATCAATATCAAAATCGAATTGAAATAGTTTATTTGTGCAAGACTTACGCATTTTTATCATTATCGTCACGACTGATGTGGAAACTGAAACTGATTGTTTTTGTTTTATTTTATATTTGTTTGTTTTTTTTGTTTATTTAGTTGTTCTTCTTGCTATTCAAATGCAATAAACAATCATTGCAAATCTAAAACTGTCGGAAACGATTTTGGAAGTTATAAACATCAAGACAATCTCTACTAAGAAAAACACTTGCACCTTTTGGTTAGGATTTAAGACTGAGATCAGCACGAGTTGATTTTCGATTTAGTAAATAATTTCCTTAACTTATATTATTTGTAATTTTCGATAAAAAAAAATAAAAAAAAATATCGTAGTGCTTTGAATTTTCGTAGGTTTTTGTTTTTCTTGCGCGCAGACGTTGGCAGCGCGCTTGCGAAGCTAACGGTAGCAACTGAATCAAGCGAGCGCTTGCAACATGTGGCATGTGTGTAAAGACGACGTCGATGCCGGCACCCGATGATTCCCAATGCGCGACGCCCAATTCCCGATTCCCAATGGCCGATGGCGAAACGAAGCCAACAACATTCAATGAATGAACAGCTGGCAGAATTTATGAATGAATAAAGCTGCGCCAAGTTCAAGGTAAAAAAGCTAAAACGACTAAAAGCTCTTTTTCCTATTTCTTGTTACGAACTTTAACGGTTTCCATTTCCCCAATTCTGAAAAGCTTATTAATATGAGAATTAATAAGTGTTTATTTTAAGTCAAATTATAATTTGACTGCTTCATTGTTAAGTTTCTTCTTTTTACAATTTTTTCTCAAACAAGTCGCCTTTTTTTTGTGGTATGAATAAATCAAGTACATATTTATATGTTCTACATATCTGATGTATCTGTTTTTACCCCTCTCTATATATTTGTGTACCTAGTGTTCGCCTTCTACGCACAATCTGATTGAGGAAAACTCTGTAATATTGTTTGATAAATAACTTAATAAATAATCATTTAATATACATGGAAAGAATATCATAAAATTAGATGAATGCGATACAGTAAAAAAAAAACAAAAAAAAGGAATGTTGATAATATGGACAAGATGGAGACCGTGGAGCACCTTTGCATCAGTAAAGCTGATAGCCTTGGTGCTGCTGTGGTTGCTGTTGTTGTTGCTGTTGTTGTTGCTGTTGTTGTTGCTGTTGTTGTTGCTGTTGTTGTTGCTTTTGTGCGAGACTGGCCTGGGCGAAAATGTACTCGATTTCGGCATCGCTCAACTGATCAAAGATGCCCTGAACATTGTGTCCGGTTGCAGTCAGCTGTGCCACTTGGGTACCAGCTGGTGGTAGATAGCCTAAGGAGAGCAGAGAAAGAAGGAAGCTTATAAAATGGTAAAGATGGTACAGGTAAATTTAGAATTTACCTTCAGCTGGTGCACTTCCGTAGGGTGGCAAAAGAGTTACGGCTGGGCGACCGGGTGTCGCTGGTGGCTGATAGAAGATCGGCTTCCAGGGCTGCTGCGGTTGTCCGGGCTGTGCGGGTTGCTGTGCGGGGAGTGTGGGCTGCTCGGGCTGCTCTGATTCCGGCCGTGGCGTGTTTGGTATCTGTGGCGAGGCGATCGCTGTGCCCGTCTCTGGCTGGACGGGTTGTGATCCGGGTAGGGGCATAATGCCCCCCGGAAATTGCGCTTCCGGCTGAATAAAAGTGGGTGGCTGCTGTGGCAGCGGTGGCTGGACGGCGGCCGGGAAGAATTGAGTGTTGGGCGGCGCAGCGGGAAAAGCGGGAAAAGAGGGATTGACTGGGAAGGCGGGACGGGCGGGGAAAGCGGGACGGCCTGGGAAAGTGGGAATAGCTGGAAAAGCGGGACTAGCGGGAAAAGCTGGAATATCGGGAAAAGCGGGACTAGCCGCCACAGCAGGAACCGTGGGAGCAACTGGAACAGCAGGAGTAGCGGGCACAACTGGAACAGCGGGCACAGCGGGAATAGTGGGCACAGGTGGAACAGCGGGCAGAACTGGAACGGCGGGAGTGCTAGGAATGCTGGGCGCTTGTGGCAACTGTGACACCTGTATAAACGGGAACTGTTGAATACTAAACTGCGGAAACTGTGGAATCTGCGGAATTTGTGGAATCTGTGGAATCTGCGGAATCTGAGGAATATCTGGTATCTGTGGCACTTGCGGCACCTGTGGCACTTGTGGAATCTGTGGTATTACGGGCACATCGGGTGTGGGCTGCACAGCAAATGGATGTGTCGGAAATTGCTGGAAAACGGGAAACTCGGCGACAGGCGGACTGGCAGCGGCAAAACTAATGCCGGGCTGCAAGGCAGGCAAAGGCTGTACTGGATGTACGGGATGCACTGGCTGGACGGGTACCGCTGGTGGAGAAGGTACGACGGCCTGGACATAAGTGGGCTGCAAGCAATAAACTTTGGGGATTAGGAAAACTGCAGCAGCAGCTAAGGCAAATATCGGTAGCTCACCTGAACTGCCTGATGGAAGTGTAGGGGCCTTACAGGTCGATGCAGATGCTGATGCGGATAGTTAACACTGTACGTGGAGACGAGCGCATTGCCGGGACGCAGCACATACGAGGGTGTTCCAGTGACAGCCGCTGCGATGCCGCCAACAGCAGGCAGACCCTGCAGAGCTGGTAGTGCTGGTAGTACACCAGTCACTGCTGGTAGTGGACCAGACACTGCTGGTAGTGGACCAGACACTGCTGGTGCCAGTGCAGTTGCCGTGGGCAGAAATCCTGCGGCTACGGTAGGTGCATACTGTTTGATGTGATAGCCCCCCAACCCGGCCGGATACTTGACGAATCCGTGATGACGATGATGAGCGTGAGGTGGGGCAGCTGCAAAGAAGCTCGCACCAGCGGGCAGCTGCAAACTATAGCCATACTGTGCGGCATAGGTGCGGGCGGGCCAATGCGGTCCAAGTGCACCACCACCATGAAGTATTCCACGCTTGTGTTTGCCCGTCTGCTCCTTCTCCTTGTTGCCAATCTGATTGGCAGTAGATTCCTCCGTTTCTGGCAATGGTTGCTGCTGCTGCTGCTCAGTGATGATATTGGTTTCACTACTGCCGCTGCTGGTTGTGGCCACTGTGCTGGGCGTGGTGCTCAGCAGACGACTTGAATGACGCAAACGGAGAGCGGCTTGGGCATTATTGCTGTGACAAGCCAATAATGCAAACAGCAGCAGCATCCTGGCCATAATACCATAACTGCGACCCATCATGCTTGGTAGTGCTGCTATTCAGTAATCCGTTATAATTTCTTCTTCTTTTTTATTTTAACTTCGATTTACTTTCGATTTCGTTGTAGCTGTTGGTGGATTATGTCAACGCGGCGATTGTTGCCAAGAAAATGAAATGAACTTCATTGGTGTTTCTTGTATTTATAAAGCGGATATCAACGGTGCCCCGCTGCCGATGACTGTCACTGCATACCAAGTGGTGCACTATGCCGTACGCACCACACTATTACGCACACACACCACTCACATCGACATGACCAGCGACAATTGGGCAGTTTATGACTTTTGCGCGGCCATTTCACCTGACCCAACGATGGATTATGCTAACGCCAAGCGGCATTACCTACCCGCCACCCCCCCCCCCCCCTTGCCACCAAACCTGCCCCAAGCCTATCTAATGCACAGTGGGTCGAAATGTATCAGCAAGCATATGAAGAGGACATATTAGAGAACAATGAACTGATGGAAATAAATAAGGTACTAATTAAACATTTGTAATTTTAAGAATATTTAAATTCCAATATTAGTTACTTTTACTATCTATCTATCTATCTCTTTCTCTCTCTATCTCTCTCTCTCGCTCTCTCTCTCTCTCTCTTTCTCTCACTCTCTCTCAGTCTGAATCTCTGGAACTCTTTCTCTATCTTTTGATATCTGAAGTCTGCACCTTAAGGAATTTTCAACAAACACAAAAATCAGAAGCATTGTGCGTCTGGCAGTGGAGTACAGGAATCAGGTGGGTTATCTGATTGTGGTTGTGTCCCACTGTTGCTTGTCTGTCTGTCTTTCTGTCCACCTGTACAGGTATGCATGCATCGCACGTTTCTTCACGTACTGCGAACACAAATCGAAAGAAAAAACTTTTGTTTTCATTTTGCTCGTTCCGCATTTGTTGGTGTTGTTATTCTTGTAATGGCACATTTCACTTTTAGGCGCTAGACAATAAATAAAAGGGGGGGTGGGGAGAGGTGCCTAAAAAGGTAACTCTTGATAGTTTATGTTCATGTCTAGCCTTTTATGACTCGCTTACATCACCAAAGTGCATACCCATCAAAATTGTTGGCCACCAAAAACTGGGCCAATAATTAAAACTAACAAATTGCAGGAAGGGGGCCAGAAAAATTTACTTAAAATACTTTGATAAACTATCAATTAGGTTTCGTGTGTGTGTGTCTATGTGTGAGTGTGATTATGTGGATGGAACTCCAATTGAATTTTATGGCATTTTTTCATGCTATTCGATTCGATTTTGATTTTATTTCGTTTCGTTTGCCTTAGATTAAAATTCAACATTCACACGCATAAATTTCACTTGCACTAAATTTGATGATTGAAAGCGGCGGGGAAGGGTACGGGAGAGAAAAGAAGGACGATCAAACTCTTGCTAGGGTGTGGTTCAAGGGGAATGAGTAATTCGCATTATATCACAAATGAATTTTCGATTAGCCCACATTTTCACTTTGGGAACTTTTGGAAATCTGCAAATATAATTTCTTAAAGTGTAAGCCCCAAATAAATATACATATATAAATAAATACGTTCCCTCAAGGTCTTTCCCAAGCTTGCCAAAAACTTATAAACCCATAAATTGCTTGGCACATGTAATATGTTGACAATGTTTATCCAAAAAACCTTAATTGTTATAAGCAAGGAAACAATAAAAATAAAAAAAATGTTGGAGAAAAAACAAACCAGTTACAAAACGTGCTTAGCATATTTAAGAAGTTGACAGCTGGACTCGCAGTGTAGTAAATAATAATAATAATAATTTTTAACGCTAAAAGGATTTCAGTGTGGTTCAGTACAACTACAGCTTAAAGCCGGAGTGTATGCTGACTACGCCAAACGTTAGATTCTCGTAGGCCACATTGACAAAGCCTGCGTTCTCGATCATGCTCTTGAACTGGTCCTGCCGCGGAAATCGTCTTATGCTCTCCACAAGGTACTGATATGCCTGCCATTGTCCAGCCAGCAGTTGACCCATCGGTGGTATCACCTGAAATGAGTACTGATCGTACAACCACTGCATCGTCTCATTTGTCAGATGACTAAACTCCAAGCACATGAAGCGACCACCTGGCTGCAGCACCCGATATGCCTCGTTGAGCACCTACAAATTTATTTATTACTATATATATATATATAAACTTTTCATAAAATAATGTGATCAATTATGGGATATTATCTTTGTTAATCTTTGTCTTTATCTTTCCCGACCTACCTTATCCACATGGGTGCAATTGCGTATGCCAAAGGCAATTGTGTAGGCTGTGAAGCTATCGCTTTCGAAGGGAAGCTTCTCGGCATCGGCACACTGCCAATCGATGCTGGTATTGGACAACCGCTCAGCAGTCAATCCTTGCTGGCGTGCTCGTTCCTCGCCCACGTTGAGCATGTGTTGATTGATGTCGGAGATGGTGACGTGACTTTTCCGCCCCTGGGAATTGGGCTGTTTCTCGAGGTATTTCAGATAACGAAAACTAATGTCGCCCGTGCCGCCAGCCATGTCTAAAAGACGCATGCCATGCGTCGGACCCAAGCGTTCAATGAAGATGTCTTTCCACACACGATGGATTCCCAGCGACATTGCATCGTTCATGGTATCGTAGGACTGGGCCACCTGTTCAAACACCTGATGGACTGGATTGCCAGCAAATAGGATGGTTTTAGTTTCGGTTTGTTTTGTTTATATAGCTCACCTTTTTGCTCCTTTTCGGATTCCTTTACCGTTTGGTAGCCAAAATGTGTCGTCTGCTCTGATGCTGTTGCCGCCGTGCGGCTAAGCGTAAGCCGGGCCAGATTCAATAATTTACGTGTGCTTTGCATTGTTATTTAATTCAGCTTACAAGGTTATTTACCAAATTACAAATGTAATACAGAAATTATTATGAAATAATAATAAATCGGTCGCAGTCGACGGTGGTAACAGCAGCGAACAGCTGTTGTCTCAACGCAGTACCAGTCGCTGTTATTCCATATAATTTATCGATATATATCGCTAAGCGCACCAGATTGCGCAGATCGCGTTAACATAGCACCAATTTTTTTCAATAATATGTGTGCCATTTTTTTGATGTTAAGTGACAAAGTAAAGTAATAATAGGTATTTTTCCATAATTCCAACAAACGATTTGACATCTATTGCATGTCATAGCATACAAGCCTTGGCAATAATTAGGCACGAAATAAGGAAGACAACTAACGACAGCTATGATTCAGATTAATTTTAAAATACATCAGTTGCTCAGTGACTAAAGCGAATATGATAGTTCGATAACATCGTATGCGATATTATATGCGATCAGCGAAGCTGGTATTATGCATCTGGCCAACTACGGTTACACTGGTTACCCAGCCGTTCAATTTGTTGCTGACATTCAAGCGGCAAAGTTGTACATTGTCTTTCATCGTCGCTCATTGCCTCAGTTGTTTTTTGTTTTTTGTTTATTCACCGCGCCGGCTGTTTAAATATTCAACGATCGCCAAAATAAACTAGACTTTTATTTTGCAAAATTCAAGCGCACTTTTTGTTAAATTTTTCTGATTATTCTGTCGTCTATATTTTTGTGTATGTGTGTGAAAAAAAATGTATAAATTGTGAATATTGTTGCCATGCCGCATACGAAGTAATCATAATAATATAAAATATGCACCTGTCTCCCAGCAGTCAGTGAAGCCTGAAAAGCCAAGCCACAAAAGTGTAAAGTGCACTCGCCAGCAAAGCTTTTGAAAAACAACCAATACTGAAACGAAAACAAAACAAAAAGCGGAAAGCAACAACAACAAAAACAAATTTGCAACTCGAGAATTTTTGCGCTCCAATTGCAGAAGAGCTATTGTTGTTGTTGGGTGTGTTTCTCTTCTTCTGCTAAGCAACCAACACAAATGAGGTAAGTAAACACACCAACACACACTTCACAGCCTGCATTAAATACTCAACTCCAACGCCCATCGCAATTTTACAACACTTGTAATTTGAAGCCCATTTTAATTTTGTTGTTGTTGCTTGTTTATTTCTGCTTAAGTCTAAAGTTGCCAGATTGTTAAGCCGCATAACGGAATGACATCGTTTTTTCTTTTTCTTTTGTATTTTTCTATGCTTCTGTTTGTTGTCTTATATTATTTTGATTTTGTACTTTTGGGCAACGCACACAAAAGTGCGTTAATTGCGTGCGGCCTTCAATTATATATGGCTTACCAGAAAAATGTTGTAGCCGTCATCATAAATAATGTATTTATTTGCTCCACATTTACTAACAACGTTTTCTGATGCGCTCAATGCAACTAGAAAGTTCTAATTCAGCCACACAAAATTGATTATGATTATGATTGTCTTCGCCCCGATTGATATTTTTCTGTATTGACCGATTGATGCCATGCGGCCGCTTTTCGCTTATGCAATTTCTGCAATTTTGAACTTTTTTCAACCAATGTTAGCCAAAATACAAAATTTGTGCAACAGCAAAAGACTTTCGAATGGCGTCGTTTTGGCCACCTGTTGTTGCTGTTGTTGATGCTGTTGTGGGCCAATCGAATAATTGCATTTCCTGGCCACTCGTCATCATTATCTTCTCATCAGTTTGTCATCATCATCATCATCATTATAATGATGTTAATTGTGTTTTAATTATCAGGCGTTATTCAAGCTGGTCACACTGCATACTTGCAAACTGTGGCAAAACCGTATTGCAAAATGCAACAAATGCAAAATACGCCAAGTAGCCAACTAACCGACTAGCGGATACCTTGTGTGCTGTCCGCATTAATGATTGATTTCCCATCGCATATTTATCATACATTGCCTGCAGATACATTTGTCAATAATACCAGGAAATTTCAGTTCAAAACGCTTACCCCAAAAAAAAAAAAAAAAGACAAAAGCAGACAACAGCTTAGAGATTGAGCGTATATTAAATATTATCTATATATATATATATATATATATTATATGTTATATATTAACTTTTATTTCTTATTATGCGTTGACTATTTTTACAAAAAATACTGAAAGTCTTATGCATTATAGGGCATCAGAATGCATAATACGAAATGCCAATTCGTGTTTGCAAGCGTATCTCGCAGATACACAAAATTGAAATTATAAAAATGTTGATGTTTATGTTGTTGTTGTTGTTGTTGTTGTTGTTGTTACTGTTGATACAGGCGGCCCCACAAAAGGCTTCTTTTGTAATTCAAAACTGCCGGCAAACTGACAAAAACCAGCAGCACCAAAGCAGCAACCAGTTGAACGCCCAGCGGCCCAGTCGCCCAGTCCCCCAATCCTGGTTGCCTTACACAGAGAACAAATGTGATATTTAAATCAAGTATACTTCATATAAGAGTGATTTACTACAAAACAAGGCATAGTCATGAAATACAACAAATAAGTCTAAAATGATCAATTTTGGGAAACTTCGAAACTTTTTGTTTTTCAAACGATCTTAATTCAAGTTGAAATTAAGCAATCTGAAATATCATAATTAAGTCGCATTTTCGATTGCTTGGCAATATTAAATTACTAAAACTAATTCAAATTTCAGACTAATCGAATCGTACATAAAATAATGTTTTCGTCTTTAGATATTTGAACGGGAATTATGATAAATTTGACTTGAACTTTTCTCTCTCTGTGCCAATTGCCCAGCCAGTTGGCCGCTTTAGACGGCATTTTTGTTAACAGTCCGACAGACGGACGGATTAAGTTGCGGACTGGTTGGTTAGTTGGTTGGCGGACTGGCGAATTGGCATTTGTAGGATAAGCAGCCGACCAAAGCAAACCATAGCAATCCAAAGCGAGCCAGTTTTACAACAAACACAACAACAAAAGCAGCCGACTAACTAAACAATTTCAATTGTTTTTGCTGTTCTTTGTTGTTGTTGTTGTTGTTGTTGTTAATGCCTTGGAGCAAGGGTGTTCGTAAGATATGCGCAAAGTGCATGTAAATATTATAATGCATGCAACAAAAAGGTAAGGTAAGGTATTAAAACACGCGAAATGAAGCCGCACACACACACATACATACATGCATACGTTCATTCACACATACATACATACATACATACATACATACATACATACATACATACTAACATAACTCATAATGAAGTGTCATGCCACTGCATAAAATGAAGATCTACAGGAAATGCACTTAAAGTTATCTAATACCAAGTACCATCAAGAAATGAAGAAAACTACAAGGAACAGTTATCTGAGGCACAACGAATATTACATAGCCTTGCAGACAGAAATGAATCCAGCGATTGTTTCTATGAAATCTATATGATGTAGAAGTTCGATGTTGATGATTTTGAAGCCTACATCTGAGAAACATGCAGAGACCTATATGAAATGAGTTTAGTCGGAATATGTTGGTATCTTTCGACCGTTTGTTCATATGGTAGCTATATGCCAACATCAACAAGACGAATCCATGCCGAATTTCAATAAAGGAGCTTTGAAAGTGAGGGACAAGTTCACAAACAGACGGACATGTCGACATATCGACTGGGCTAGTGATGCTGATCAAGAATATACAAAAGTCTCAAGTGCCACGTCTCATTAAACAACTATTTTGCTCAGTGTATAGGCTCCACTTAGTCTCAGCAGTACAAAAATGTAGCAGCGTATCTTGTTCTAACCAGTTTCGACTTTTCATGTTAAATGCGGGAATTTTTGCCACTGCAATTTGACAATTACAGCAGCAGAGGAACAGGCCCAAAGAGAGAGAGATGGAGAGAGAGAGAGAGAGAGAGGGAGGAGTTGGAGTGGGGAGGGCACTAGGGATCTGTCTGAGATTGCTGGCAACTTTCGCTAGAGAATATTTGCCTTCGCCTTCTTTTGTATTATTTTTGTCTTTACTGTGCAGCTGAGTTGCCAGAGGCGTAAGAAATGCCACGCCCCAAATCCCCAATCCAGTTTTGTGGGGCAGACATCGAGATTTTGTATTACATTGCCTGGCAGCTGCACGCCGCCAGCTGTTTGCAACGCAATGCGCCGTCAATCCTGTGACTGCTGTGTGTGTGTGTGTGTGTGTGTGTGTTGCCCACAGAAAATAAAAACGCGTGGGCAAGCGAAAGACTCAGGCAGCAAACTTGCCGCACTTCAATTAAAATAATAATAAAACAATAACAACAACGGCAAGAGCAGTGGCAGCGGCAGCTGCGAACCACCAATTTATGCAAAACAATTCAATTCAATTTTTGCCGCCACTCGTCGGTCATTTACCCGTACAATCGCATTAGGGCGCAACAACAAAAGCGACAGCAACAACAGTAACTACAACAGACGTACTTGAAACAAAAGTTTCGTGTCACGCCTCAAAAATAAATAAAAGCATCGACGCGTCGATCGCTTCACACGCTGCCTGTGCGGCATGTTGCATACTGCATGCTGCATGCTGCAAGTGGGAGGCAGCTGCTGCCGCTGCTGCTGTTGTTGCAGGTGTGTGGGAATCTTGGCAAATAGCAAAAGTTCAATAGCATCGCATCACAGCAGCCAGCACCATTAACAACAACGGCAGCTGCAAGCAACTTTTGCTGCTAGATACACTCGAAAAAGTTTTCAGCTTGGCAATTTGTGCACAGCGAGAAAAGAAACAAGCATCTCGTGCTAAAGGTGCAAAATAATTTTGATTAATTGATTTAAGCGCACTTTTACTGTGGCATAAGCAATTTTAACTGCTGGTATACCTGGCCTCGCCTCACCCTCCCCCTTCCGCCTCCCCTTCGACCCGTCAGCCGAGTGTGGCCATTGACTGATGCAACCGACTTCAATGTGGCATTAATCAGACAAGCACAGCAATCTTCACATAGAGCGATGAAGACGTTTATTTCTTGGCTTGTTTCACTCTCATCGTTCAGCATTGCACGCAAATCCGTTTCCAACAAATACCAGCCAACCAGCAATTTCCACCAAAACCACCCATCCCCTCCTCCACCGCAACCCACAACCACCTCCCTCTACATCGCCTTCACCACTATTCCTCTTATTGTCATTTGATTTGAAGCTGGCAATTATTGCTGCTGCTCGAGTGTTGCTGCTGTGATTATTGCTACTGCTGCTGCTGTTACTGTTGCTGTTGCTGCTGCGATTGTTGCAGTTGCTATTGTCCCCTTATGCCATATATGAATCGCTTTTAATCACTGGCCTGGCGCAAGCGTCCAATTTGCTCGCGCTTTTAATATATATGTCGCCACCACCCAATCACCCCCATTATCCATTAAATAATGTGTGATGTTGTGTAAAATGAGTGAATGTAATTCTCTTTGATAGAGGCATTTCCGATCTCCGATCTCTTTTTCTCCCTTCATAGTCCTCTCTATAACTGTGCTTGAATACCATATGTAAACTAGACTTATTTTCGTTTGTTCCGGTAAGAAACTACTATTTATAGGGATCAAAGTTAAAGAGTTTAATCCATTCGCTGAATAGTCCAAATTTAGATTATATTTATTTTAGATCAGATTACCAACCTTTCCACGAAATTCCATCGAATTGTCCACAAATTATAATAACTTTTTCTAAATGTCCTTCCAAAAATCTAACAACCTTTCTTTAATTTGAAATTAACTTTTGTATTTAGAAATTAAGAAATTTTCACTAACATATTTCATTAAGATTAATTTCGCAAAAAATAAATGGAGGTTTATATAGTTTATATATCAGCTGAATTTAGCTTGAAAAAGTTCCCCTCTATATCCCATACAATGTAATAATAATAATAATTAGAATCATGTAGTTTTATTTTAAAAAAAAAAAGTCAATTTCTTAAATTTAAATTGTTGGCAAAGGATTTTCACTTATAGAGTTGACAAGTTCTCATTTTCCGACGACTTTAAGTATATAATTATGCTCCTAAATCGATATTGTACTATTATTAAATACGAATATGTAGAATAAATCTTCGGCCTTTGGTTATGGTAGTAAATAAAGATTGTCATTACTTCCGCACGGGGACAGAGTATTAGCAAGTCGGCCATAGTATCTGCTTATCTGTTTGGGTATTTGTAGTATTTTTGTCCATTTCGGCAACATGAGCGTTGCATAAGCTCTGACGTTGCCGACTAATTGTTGTTGCTGCTGCTGCTGCTGCTGCAACTGGTGAAAGCGCGCCAGAAAGACAGTCAGTCAGTTAGTCAGTCAAAGAGTCAGTCAGTCAGGTAGCCAAGCCAGCATCCTTTTTGGTTGGACGCACCCAGCTGCTGGTGCCTGTCTGTGTGTCGCCACCCCCGCTGTCGCTTCAGCGCGCCTGGCCTGCCAATGTTCTGCAATTAAAATGAGGCACATGCAACATGACGCGAGACGACAACGACAACGATGCCAGACGACGGCAATGGCAACGGCAACGGCAACGGCATCGCCAGACGTTGCGATATCAAGTAAAAGTCGCAGACAGCTTTCTCCAAGGAGCAGCCTGCCGCCTGCCTGTCAACTGTTGCTGTTGTTACTGTTGTTGTTGCATGCAGTTGCTTCTGCTTCCTTGCCCAAATGCAGCATCACGATTATATATACCATGTGCAGCATCCTCCTCGTCGCTGTCTGTCTTTCTGTCTCTCTCTTCTTTTTTTTTTGTGGCATAACCCACGTTGACATTGCACACACATATACACATATATATATATATATATATATATATATATATAAATCTGGTGATAAGTTTGGCCAATTTCACCAGAAAAATGCTACATGCTGTGTCCAGGCTGTGGTTGAGGAGGTGAGGGGTGGGAAGCGAGGGGGGGGGGGGTTAAATTCGACAATTTGTCACGTTGTTGTTGCTGTTTTTGTTGGTAAGTCGTGCGTTTATTTATTTGCTTGGCTGATTGGGCCGCAGCAGCAGCGGAAGTAAAAGCCGCTGCAGGTGCGCATCCACAGTTAAACACACAACCACACACACTTAGTCACGTGTTGTGTGTGTGTGTGTGTTTAATTCGACAATTGCACACATCGCGCACAAATTTCTCTTTTATTTATGGCAAATTTCTTTTGTCTAAATCTCACGACACAAAATCAAATATTAAAATAATGCACATTGAATAACAACACACAAAACAACAACAGCAACGGCAACAACGACCACTAAAAAACAGCTAAACAAATATGACGTGTAAATAGTATTTGCTTTTCTATATATATATTTTTTTTTTCTTCTTTTGTGTTAATTAAAATATATACGTATGTGCCCGCTGCTTTGTTAAATTTTGCACATAATTAAAGCAAGCGCTGCCTTTGTCAGCACTTTATTTTTTCACTGTGGTTTTTTTCTTTCTACTTGTGTTGCTTTTTTTTTATCGTTTTGCATTGCATGCCAAATCAAATGACTTGGGCAATAAACTTGCTGGCGAAGCGATGCTGCAAAGCAGAACACTTGCCTCATTAGGCAGCGTCTAAGTTGCGCTGACGGAGTGTGTGTGTGGTGGGTAGTGGTGTCGCGTATAGTCAGCTAATTTTAATGAGCTGTCATTGGCAAAGTCGTCACTTGTGTGGCAAGCTTTTTTATTGCTTTCATTGACTTGCCACAACACACTTTACGCATGTGGCGGCAAAGTGATTTTTATTTATATTTTTTGTTTTGTAAAAGAGTCTAATTATTTTTTTAATATTATATATATATATATATAACTGAGGCTTTATAAGCATTTATTTATAAACATTGCTTAAACAAATGAAAAGATGTTGACCAATTCTGTAAGTTGTTGAGTTCCGCTTAATTTATTTAATTTAATTGAAATTTTTCTCATTTTCAACAGCTATTCTTAAAATATGCTTAGATATTATGCCTGGTAGGCGTTGAGGTAGGAAAACAAAAAGAAATGCAACTGAAATAAACATTAATCAGAGTTGGGCACCATCATCAATGATGATTGATAACCTATCTGTATGCCATAGATCATAGACTACCACCGATATCATAGTCATCCACTTGATTGCCACTTGAAAGCATAAAAGAGCATTCCAATCGACAGAGACAGAGAGAGAGAGAGAGTGAGAAAGATACTCTCAAGAGACAGACCCCTTTCATGATTATCTGCAACCGAACATACGTCCGTCATTCGTTGTTCGTCATTCGTGAACCGTCATTGACATCCGTTGATGTTGATGGTGTTGTTGTTGTTGGCGGCATCTTTGATAGATGCAGAGTTGAGAGTTTGAGTCAAAGTTGGAGTTAAAGTCATGCGTCCAGCTAATCACAAAAGCCGCAATCTCAACCGCATTGATCATAATTACGACGATAATCAGCAGAGCAGAGTCTGCCACAAATTATTTGGCAGTTACAATTACAAGCAATGAGATATCTGTGGAAAGTCTTGTACACAGAAAGAAAACATTAACTAAAACGTGCTTGCATAAATTAGGTTTCTTTTACCATTCAAATTCAAAACTGATTTGTACTAAGTATTTCTTGAATGGATGTTTTCAATAAACAAGTTTGTCTTAGCGAGAAAAGTTATCTACAAAACGAAGCGGCTTAACTTCAAAAATAAATATCAGATATTTATGGTAATATTTAAAAAATTATTAGGAAGTAAGTAGATCACTAGGTATATCAGATAATTTAAAAATAGCAATGAAAATATATTTAAAATTTAAGTTTTAGCAAACTTTAATCAAATATTATTTGACTGAACTTAATAGAGTTTAAATTAAAGTGCAGATATTTTGCTTTTCTTTTACTTTCTGTGTATGCTTGGCTGTTTTTCATTTTGTTGTTGTTGTTGTACCTGGCCTTTCACATACACTTTAAGCCCGGTTTCAACTTGCTTACTATGCAATTAGTTCTAACGACTCGCCATTTCCGGCCACGCCCACTCGTTACATTTCTCTCGCCACTGGCCACTCGGTGCGCATTTTTTATATTGTTGTTGACATTTGTTTCGCTTCGCTTTGCAATTGGAAAAAAAAAAACAATTGTAGTTTTAGATGATGTTGTTGTTGTTGTTGTTGTTGCTGATGTTGTCGTCGCTGCCTTGACCGCATGACTGTCATGGCTGATGATTTTAATTTATGTGTACAAATTCAAGTCGAAATTTCCATAGAAGTCGTTAAAGCTCCTCTTTTTCCTCTTCTGCACTTGGCATCTGCTTGAAAGAAATTTGTTGGACAACAACAGCAAAAATAACCAAATTTTATTACAAGTAATTCTCGTTAGCTTGTTGTGTGTTCTTCTTCTTCTTTGTTTCTTAATCTGCTCTGCTGCTACTCCTCCCGCTTTTTTTCTTAGCTTTTTCCAGACCAACCAAAAAAAAAGGCAGCTGTAATTATTTTTGCCGGTTTTTTTTAATCATGACTTTCTCTACATGCGGGCATCAAAATAATATATGTTTTTGTGTGTTTCGTTGTTGTTGTTGCTCTTTTGTATGCACTCGCATTTACAACTCGTATAAAAGTCCAGCCTCCCAGAAAATTATAATAAAAAAAACCAAAACAAACAAAAACTGTGCCCCAGCGAACCACAGCTTGAATGTTTCACTTCTCTTCACTTGAATGATCTCCAGTTCATCACGTAGCGTTCAACTAGTAGTTCTCATTGTTTTTGCTGTTGTGCGTGACATGTGCTTTACTACTTGGATTTTAGTGTCAAATTCAAATTGTCGCAAGACTCGAACAATTGAGTTTAATTGCGAAAATTTCACTTGAAGTGCAGATAAGCCGAAACTTAATTATCAGCTGCGGATCAGACAATTGACGGAAGAACAAGAAAGAACACATCTATCTTAAAGTGTTGGGCACCATTTGGCTACATATAGCTACATATGTATATATATATATTTCATATTTTGAAACACAATTTGTAGTCAAAATTCATGCACAAATTATGCCACAAAAATAACACTTGGTAATGGATCTCTTAGGAGCAGGGCATCTTCTGGTTCTCTCGAATCTATTATTTTTAGTTATTATTTCTGTTGTATTTATTGTGACCTGAACCCATTGAAAATGGTTGAGGTGTGTATAGTAATAAAGTTATGCAAACAGTCTGTGTCAGCCAGAAGCAGTCAGCTAAATTATATATATTCCTGATCATGATAAATAGTCAAATCGACTATACGATCTACAAACTTCCTATTTGGAATATAAGCTCTCCCATACCAAATACAGATAAAGTGCATTCCATTTAACCGATAACAGAATTTTCAAGATATATCTTTCTAATAGGGTTTGACATCATTTATTAAAGTCGGCTGAGAAGCGCGGAAGAAATTTGAATTTGCATATATACGAAATTCTACAGAAGACGTCTAAGCACTTTCTGCATACAGGGACACACACGTACACATACACATACACACACACACACACACACACTCACACACATACACATACGTAGAGCTGAAATTTGAACGACAAAATGTTGCATATATTTTATATGTATTTGTATTTATTTGCTGCCATAATTATTGCCGATGTTATGAACAATCCGAGACAATTTGCCGCTACATATTTATCATCGTTTAGTGTTGACGCTGCCCCCTTTCTTTTATTTTCCACCCCTCCCCTCACCAGCAGAGCCACTCGTTTCGCACGCCCTTCTATTACACCAAGTTTGTTGCCTAAGTCTTTCGTTTTTTTGTGCTCGTTTTTATTATTGTTGTTGCTTTTGCTTTGGGCTCGTAAGTGACTTGAACTTTTGTGCCCAGGCTACCATTTTGACGTTATGAAAGATTTGAGCATAAATGATTTATAGAGCCACATAAACAGTTAATAAATACGTTGTAAGTCAACAACAACAACAAGAAAAACCACATTATAATTTCAACGAAATCTCAAAAGAAAAACAACAAAAAAAAACCTAAAATTGTGCATAATTTCAATAATAAATTTCTATAATTTTCAACTTGTTTGTTGCCTGTCGATTTGCAGATGGTTGTTATTGCTGTTGTTGTTTGCCATCGATTGTTGTTGTCGTTGTTATTTTTGTTGGCTCTTGCTGCAAGTGAAGCGTAGAATTACGTGAAAGAAAAGTGAAATTATGCACCGAATGCCAATCGCAGCGACAAGTTGCTATTACTCTTGTTGTTGTTGTCGCTGCTGCTACTGTTGCTGCTGCTATTGCTGCTGCTGCTGCTGGTGCTGGAGCTGGTGGCTGTGTGTGTGGTGCGTGAAAGCAGTCATAACGCTAAGCATTGAGAGTCGCCTCATTCGATGCGTGCGACCCAATTTCGAAACTCAATTGCAAGTTCAAGTTTCTTCCATTTGTAATATACCCTTTAAACGAGTCGCTTGGTCTGACAAATTGATTAATAGCTTGGAGTTACGTTAGTTTTGGGCTTAGGCAACCTGACTATCTTACTTAATCTCTAACTTATTGATATGGTTTGGTTTTTGAGTGTATTTGATCATTTATTAAACAACGTATAATTATGTTTTAGATTCGTATCGGGATAGTTGGAAGTTGGTAAATTACCTGCTGCATGGCATCTTTCCCATTGATTGCGATGAGTTGAGCAATGTGTCTCTTAAGTTAGAAATGATTAAATCTTTAAAATTTGTATAGTTTCGTTGAGGAACTTATATAATTTACATTGTAGCATGTATTCAAATATTGTTATGAAATCTAATTCATATGTATTCTCTTGATTAGATATCTTGACCAACAATTCATATTGTTGTTATACCGTGTCGTGCAAGTTCATATATGTAGTAATCTCAATGATCAGGGAATTGTAATCATATGTACAAAAAGAGGGAACAATTTATCTTAAGCTAAACTGTCTTGACATTTTTTTAAAACTGTTCAAAAGATTTCTAAAAGAAATTTATAATTTTGTAGACTATATTTCTAGTCTTTCTAATATAGATAAAAAAAAGAAGCCTTAAATCAAGAATCAAGAATATTATATCGCAAAAGTAAATAAAGTGACTACAATCTGAAGTTGGGGATTTATTCTTAGACGCAGCTATAATTTGAAATGAAGACTTATGATTTTCAATCTTAGTTTGGGTTAGTACCTATAATCGGTCAAAGAAGATCGTCTATGCCCTTGTGAAATTGCAAATCAATAACATCACTAAGTGCATCGATAACACCACATATCTCCCACAACTTAAAGGTGTATATTACTGCTGATTCATTTAAAGGAAGACCTATAAATATCCCAACCATGACTTGTCCTCCCCGCATCGTAAAGCACATTTACATATCACCTACAGTTATAGAGATTGAGTAACCAAATGTTTATTCAATGGTCAAGCGTATTCGCCATTCGGTTAGGGCTGACTGCGACGTTCTCATTTGTGTTTTTTGTTTTTTTTTGTTGTTTTTGCGCTGTGTGTTTTTATTGATATTGTTTGCTTAAAGCACATTCTTTCACTCTTCAATGTTGGCACGCAATGCACGTCTTCTTATTTATTCTCTGTGTATACACCCATTTCCACTTTAATGATCCCTCCCTCCTCCCTTTCTCTTTGTCTTTCTCTTTGCAGTTGTGGTCTGAGGCAATGATGATGATGATGTCGACGTCGACGTCGATGACTGACTGCAGCAGCAGCAGCATGCAAGGATCGACAACGAGCAGCGCTTCCAGCGATGTAATGACACTGACCACCACAGCGGCATCATCGTGGTGTGCGATGCCGTCGAGCACGCGTCTGCGTGTAGTGCGACTGGTGCGGCCGCATCAGCGACGACTGCTGATGGTGCCGCCGGAGCGTAGTGCCACCTTTGGATTTGCGGTTCGCGGTGGCAAGGAGCATGGCATCGGTTTCTTTGTCTCACACGTCGAGCATGGGGGCGAGGCGCAGCTGAAGGGCTTGCGCGTAAGTGGGTCACAGCCACAGTGGGTCAAGTCATGTCACGTATCTTGTATACAGCACCACATAGCCGTCTACGTGACGACAACACCCACAAATAAATGATAGGTCTCAAAACTTAGAAAACCGCCAAACCTTTTTTTTTTTGTTTTTTTAATTCTATTTTTAGGAAGTGAATTTATAAAGCGAGACTATTAGCTTAAAATATATTTCTTGATTTATTGAAAGAGTTTTAATGATTAATTTTTGGTTCACTTTTCACAGATTGGCGATCAGATCTTGCGCATCAATGGCTATCGACTGGAGGATGCGGTGCACAAGGAGTTCATACAGCTGGTGGCCAGCCAGGATCGTGTCACGCTCAAGGTGCGCGGCGTTGGAATGCTGCCAGTCAAGGAGTACGTAACACAGCGAAAGATTATAGAAATTTAAACAATATTTTAGAATTGTAGTCAGCAGTTCTCCTTTCCTTCTTTAATCTTATGTTCTAAACGTAAGTTTCCGAACAAAATTTAAGTTGATCGGCAATTATCACTAGTATTGAAACCAGCAATTGAAAATATTACATTGTTTTAGTATTGAAACTGCAACGAACCTTAACAGATCAAGAAACGAGTCAATAGCAGAAACTCTTTGCAGAGCAAAGCTGTTTTTTTTTAGAGTTCGAAGTAGTAGCAATGGCAGAGTAATATTTCTGTTGATGGAGTAGTAAATCAATCACTGACTTCAACACTTCTTTAAGCTAATAAAACTAATTGAGATTTTTCGTCAAATTCAGCAAACCGGATGAGCGTCTCTCCTGGAGCGTTGTAAAGCTGCCCAGCGTAAGCGGAACACCATCGGAAAGTTCATTCAAGACGTTGACGACGACAGGGACGGGTACGGGGACTGGAATGGGGATGGGGATGGGGATGGGGACGGGAGAACGTCGTACGGCCAGTCGTGAGATCAATGTGGTGCTGCATGTGGCACCCCGCACTAAACTGGGTCTCGGCATCTGCAAGGGACCAGAGTGGAAGCCCGGCATCTTTGTGCAGTTCACCAAGGAGCGGAGTGTGGCGCGGGAGGCGGGTTTGCGGCCGGGCGATCAAATCCTCAGCGTGAACAGCATCGATTTCTCCGATGTGCTCTTCAGCGAGGCGGTCGCCGTAATGAAGGGCTCCAGCCTGCTGGATATGGTGGTGCGCACCGCTGCCGGCTGTGATCTGTTCCCAGGTGAATCCAGCGGCTACAACAGCTCCGCCAGCTCGGTGACGGGCGATCAGAGTCCCTGCTGGGCGGACGCCAAATCCAAGCGACTGACAGCGGTGCGCGAGGAACCCGCCCAGCAGCAGCAATCCTCCAACGGCGGCGGTGTGCAAATGCACAAACAGCTCAACAAGACAATCATCAAGCTGACAGAGAATGGCACCTCAATCAACAACACCTACATAGCCAATGCCAATGACCAGCAGCAGCAGCAGCAGCAGCAACAGTCCCTCGAACACCAATCCGTCAGTCGCAGCACCACGATGCGACGTAGTTGCTCGACGACAGCGCCTGCACCACCCCCACCAGCAGCCATGACCAATTCTGCCAGCAGCAGCAACAGTGCTGGAGGCGGAGGCGGCAACAGCAGCAGTCTCTCTAGTGCCATAACCGAGGAGCTCAAAAAACGCAAAGAGGTGAGCTGATATACCCCATAATTATAATGCGCTTGCACAGGAAACCATCATTTTATCGTGATGCTTGTAACGCTTGCAAACGAAAGATGAGTTCTTGTCGGAGAAACCTTTTTCTTATTCTTACTAAGATATGCCGAACAAACTCACGCGTCATGAGTCACTTATTAATGTTTTAAACGATTGCGCAAAGCATTAGCAACATTCGACGAGTATATCTTATATATATTTCATAGGAACAATCGGCTGAATTTTTCAATATACAGTGAAAGTTAGATGACGAACTCTGTGTTGCAAGGGTATGTAACTTTTGGTTTTTCTAAGCCGTTTTATTTTTTGGCTTGGATTTGAAAACTTGGTTAAGATCCAAAGTTAAGCTGAGAAATCCTCTTACTTCAAACACCTTCAGTTTTAAAACAGTTTCGGAATAAGCCAAGTTCGATTGTCTTACCTTTTTTTTACTGATAGTACGATATTTATTAACTAATAATATGACTTATAACAGAATTGACTTATAACTACTTATTTTCTTGTCAATTATTTGTACTTCATTCAAGTATTTATGTGCCTATTTAAAAAGTAGATATTAAACTGACGAATGTTTAACTTATTAATTATTATTAATTCAAATATTAATAACATAACTATAAGAAATTTAAGAATCGCTTGGTTGAGCTAATTGATTGTATTATTGTTTGCAGAAGCAGCAGCAGCAGCAACAACAACAACAGATGGTGCAACCACGCAGCAGCCACTTGAGTCGAGGCAAAGATCGCGATGAGCGATCTGAAGATCGTTCGCACAACAAACAGAACAACAACAACAACAACAGCAGCAGCAGCAGCAGCAACCGCAGCGTTGCACAAGTGTCGCATAAGCGTGAACGCACCACAAGCTCAGGCCGTGGTGGATGTGTTGGTGGAGGCGCAAATGGTGGCAACAGTGGTGCAGCGGGTGGTGCAACTGCAACTGGCGATCAGCACACGGCGCTGATGGATGAATTTAAGCGGGCGCATCAGCGCATGTTTAGGAACGGGTTTCATGAGAGCGAGCACAAGGTGAGCAGCCAAAAACCCAACTCACACACACACACACACACACGCACATACACACAATCGTTTGTTGTTGTTATTGCTACACAGAGAGAAAAAAGCATTATGTATTTTGTACTATAGTTGTGGCAAAGTCTTTGTCACAATGTTACTCAAGCACAATTCTTGAACCAAGTGTGGCAAGCTCATAATTCGTTATATATTTCTTAATCCCAGCGAATTTGAAATGTATACTTGAAACAAGTAAAAGCTATCGAAAAATCAATAAATAATATATCATCATCAAAGAAATAACAAAGTAAACAGTCTTGGCTTACACAAAAAGAAGAAGCTTCAGATCATTATTCATTCACGTTCGATTTTCTTCGATTAACGGATATATAATTCTCAAAATCAAAACGTTTTTTTTTAAGAATCTCACAGTTCAGGATTTTCCCATTGATAGGAAATTGTAGCTGGATGGAACATTTTGTACTCTCCCACTTCCATTTTCCGTATTGGTTTTTATTTATTTTCACTGTTCTGTGAGCAATTGTTGCATTGTTGCACCACACACACACACACACACAGTAGTAATCGAGTAGCAGCAGCTGCAACAACAGCGCTGGCTACTTTTAAAGGTCAAGAGAGCTGCGCAGTTGCACTTGTTGCCAATTATTGTTGTTAGCCACGTGAAGTGTTTGTTAGCCACTTGAATGAGGGCACAACAGATGAGTAAGACAGAGAAAGAAAATCAGTGAGTGAGAGGGGAATAAAGAGAAATAACTGAAGAGTCGCGTCAGCTTCAAATTGCAATTGATCGACTTAAACTAACTCATGTTAAAAATATTCCACAGATTTTGACAAAAAATAAATATTTGTTGTTATTCGGAAATATTGAATATATATTTACAAAATTTAATTTATGAGAAGTAGAAACGTTTGTTTTTTAATCCAGAATTACAATACCCTGTACAAGAGTAAAACATACAAGTAAAAAGGCATTATCTGGAGAGCCAGTGTAAAAAGAGGCAGCGGAATATTCTATTATATTACACTTAGCAACTGGGCAAAAAATAGATACCCTGTACTTGATTGACTCTAAGATTACTTAAATTGAATAAATATATTTGAGAAATACAATTGATTATATATGTGAAATACAAAAGATATTATGGTTAACCATAGCACGAGATAATAAATAATGAATTGATTTTAATATTGATAATTGATATGTGAATATGGATATATGGATATATGGATATTATCCTGTTATTATCCTATCCGTACAGGGTGTACAAACGTGTCAGTCACATATAGAACTGCTTATGCAATGCAATATTATTGCTTTTCCAGTGAAAACTAATCATGTATACCCTAATCTATGTGTGTGTTTAGCTAAACAGATACCCTACAAGCAAACGCCAGAGTATTGTATTACGTATACGTAGATAGTTAAGCTTGACATGATTATATTGCACATAGATTATTTTCAAAAAATAATGCCTATACTTGAGGACTAGTTGCACAATGGATAATACTAACTGCAATTTTGCTATATTTTATAATAATAATTGAGAGTAATTCAACTCAACTTAATAGAGAAGATTATATTTTTGGCCTGCGATTTGTGACTTAAAATCATATATATATATATATATATATATATGTGTGTAATTAATTTTCTGTTGTTGTTGTTGTTGTCTTTTTCTCAGTGAATTGTTTGTCCAGTGACCTTGTCTGACTGGGTTATTTGTTGATTGTTTTGTAACTTAAAGCTTGACGTTTATACAAATTAGTTGGCTTTCCCTTTATTTTGGGCACACAGTATTATCTTATTGCAACAATGACAAGTGGTTGTCAGCAGCACCACACCAGATGACTCACAACACACACACACGCTCAACCAAATAGCGACAGGTGTGTAGGTGTGTGTGTGTGTCTGCTGCTCAATGAGGTGTGCTCTTATCTTATCACACAACACAACACAACACAGTGCTGCTGCCAGCAAAACTCTGGAGCTCGCTTACTCGGCGGCATCCAGTCGACCAAGTTATTCAGCGGCGTCAACAGCTAACAACAGTGATAAACAACAACAACAACAACAACAACATCAATAACAGCTAACAGCAATTATAAGTCGTATTGCTCTTAATAGTTGCGAGCTATTAATTGTTTGAAATGAGTTTGCTACGTGACAAAAATGGGGGCGCTGGCGGCGGCAACGATGGGCGTGTCAGCGACATGCCAACGATGCGTCCCGTTACCATGGGTCGCCCTCTGGTTGTCATGTCCACCTATGAGGTACTATTAACAACAACATTCAATTCCCATCAACATCCATCAATGCATCCATCCATCCATCAATTATCATCATCTTCAATAGCCCGTCTTTCACGGCCAAGACAATTTGTTAAAACGTTTTCGATTTTTATTACGGATTTTATTGTTTTTCTCTTCATTTCTTTTGTGCAGGAACGCGGCGAGACACTAAAACGCACTTCGATAATGCCCGATGATAGCTGCTATCGCAACAGCACCAACAACAGCAACAGCAACAGCAACAACAAAATGAGCAACAAAAACAATATTGGTAACAGCAACGGAAGCAATCGCATGTCGCTGCTTAACGGCAACAACAACAACAACAGCAGCAGCAGCAACAACAACCATAATATGAATGGAACGCTGGAATTGCCGCCGCCGGTAAGTGTAATTGTGCATACACTCAAAAAAAAAAAAGGCATGCAATAAAACAAAGCAAAGCCAGTTCTATAAAAATTGAATTTCATTTGAAATGCATTCAACTGGAAAGTGGAAAACTATTTGGTTAATCTGCATGCATGTAAAATATACCGTTTAATAACTGAATTTCTGTTTATTTGCCACGCTGGCAACTCTGTTTATTTGCACAAATATTTTATTTTGAGACTGGTTTCTCTGATTCTCTTCCTTAGTTATTAATTAACTTGTTAGTTATTTTCGTAGTTGTCGCCACGATAGCACCTCTCTTTATCTAAATAATAGTAGTAATCAGTTATCTTACAAAAATTCTCACCTATTTTTATCTCGCTGTAGCCGCCACAATTTGCCAATCCGCTCAAGCTAAACACTACCAATGGCAATGGCAGTGGCAATGGAAAGAGCAAGACGACAACGTCGACGTCGACGTCGATATTGACGTCGCCGCGAACGCAAGCGTTGTCGCCTGTGCGCAGTCCTGGCATCAATATTGGGGGCGGCTTTCGTGCGCCAGCCACGCCCCAGCCGGACTACGATGCCGCAGCGACAGTGCAGCTGCGCAGCAATGCAGCAACCACACCAACAACATCATCTGCAGCAGCAGCAGCAGCAGCAACAACAAATGGCAGTCAGCAGCAGCGACGCACACTGCGCCTGGGCACCGTTACAATTGGAGAGTACGGAGAGCAGAAGCGTGGTGGCAACCGTGAAACTCTCCGCAAAATGCCATCCATTGGTAGCGGGGGGAGTGGAAATGGCGCTCAAACTAACGGTATACTCAAAAATGGCAACCGCAGCAGCGCCAGCTTCAACAACAACAACAACAACAGCAGCAGCAACAACAACAACACCAGCAGTCGCCAGCAGCAGACCATTAAATTTGGCAACTGACGACTGATGGCCGCCAATTGCAACGTAGCTGTAAGATCATTTGTGCAATATGCTTTGCTGACAGTACAAAAACAAAATCAAGCGAGGGGTTTATTTTATATTTATATTTTTTTTTATACCATATTTTAAAAGATAATTGCGTATATACAAATGTCTATTTTTTTTTTATATATTTATATAATTATTTGTTGAATATTTGTTAATATTATTTAACAATTAAATGCTTAGTTGCTAATATTTAATGTACGTAATAACAATACGTAAACTATAACCTAATTCCTAACCCTACACATATAGTATATATATATATAAATAACAATTTGTAATAAAAAGCAAACGCTGACAGACAAAAAAAAAAAGTACTCTTTGATAAGCTGTGAAAATATTTAGCGGCTTGCGTCAGCTTGTGTTGTGGTACTCACGGTGGATCTACAAGTTTTATGTGCAGTCAACGCTTTTAGCAAGTTGCTTATCAGAATCTGTAGTTTCTTTTTGACAAACTTTCTTAAGCAATTTGTATACCCATCAAAAACCCATATAAAAATGTTCCCTGCTTTTTTTTTATTATTTTTGATTTTTAGATGATCTGGTTTGGCTCGTCATTGAAAATCTGCAAGGATACGGTCGAGATAGAGTTGAAGGCAATGCAATTGTCATCCTAAGAGTATGCTTGAAGGCTTCAAATTTTCTGAAACTTATTTCGGCCATCGATGTGATTGCTACCCTAAAAGTATACTTTACAACTTTTAATTTATCTGATTTTTAACAGAAACAAAAACTCATATAAAGTATTCCGATTTGAAATAATTTGAACTTAATTCAAGTACCACATTTATATCTATGTATTTTGTTGAAAGCAGACGCATTGATGAATAAGTCTATATTATATATATATATATATATATATATATATATATATATATATTCCTGATTTGCAACAACAGTCGAATCCGATAAATACGTATTTTGCTTACCAAACTCACAAGTAGCTCATAAAATAACAAAAAATGATCAACTCAGGACAATCGGTAAGTGTTTTGTTTTTCACAATCTCTTTGATATTTTTATAGTTGCACAATAAGCCGCTTTGCAACTTGGCAACTGACAAATCTTGTTCCCTGAAGACAAGACAAGTCTTTTGTTATGTATGTAGTTGTCTTTTACCCCATATAGATAAATTGTTTGGACCAAGTTGTTGAAAGCACAAAGATAGTTTAGTTTTAGTATCGGTATCCAAACTGCCCTTAAGAGTCATTGACCTCCATTAGCGAGAAGTAAAAGTTTTGGGTCATTGTTTTGTTATGTTCAGTGAGGTGCCACCTTTTACTTTCCGGCCCTTGATGCCAGTTGCTGCAACTATCCAACTGAATGATTATACTAATAGTAAGTATCCCCCTATTTGATGTGTGTATTTGCCATATTTGCATACCCATTGCCTGTTTCCCTTTTTCAAATGAGACGAGAGACAAGTTATGAAGCTATAATCGGTGGATGCAAATTCTGGGTACAGGGTAGATCCGAGTCGAGCTTTGCCCTTACTGCGTGTGTATTTGGCAATGGCCAAGCCGTTATAGCAATCATAACATAAGCAAGTAAGAGTGCTGTTGTCGACTGAACTCGACTATGACATACCCTGAACCCAGTTATTAAATATATTCAATTATTATTGGCAAATTTCCCTTTAAAAGATTTGCACCTTTGCCGACAAACACGTAAAACCAGCAATCGTAAAGGGGAATTTAAAATGCATATGCATATTATGTATTATAGTCCCTGAGATCTGCGTGTTCATACAGACAGACGGACATGGCTATATCGACTCGACTGTTGACCCTGATCAAGAATATATATACTTTATGGGGTCAGAGATGCTTCCTTCTGCCTGTTACATACATTTGCACAAAACCATTATACCCTTCTTAACCATTTTTAATGGGTTCAGGGTATGAAAACGAAAGAAAACAAAAAATCGAAATTGAATTCGAAACTGAAACTTAAATCGTTGCGCAGACGCAGACGCTGTTGACTCAGACTTAGACCCAGGCTCAGACTCAGTTGATATTTGAAACTGGCCGCGAGCAGACATAAAACTCGCAATCGCAATCGCAATTAAAGTTTTCACCTGAGGTTCAGTTCAGTGTTGCTTTCGTTGCATAAGCGAGACACGTTTCGCAATCCGCATATATTTGATTATGATGATGAGGCTCTCGCACTTGTGGCTCTTGGGGCTCTTGCTGTTGCTTGGATCTCAACAACAATCAGTGCTGGGCAAGCCCTTGGCGCCTACGACATTGGATGGGGCCACGCCCATTGATGCACAAGTCTCGGCTGCCGATTTTGATGCACTCGATGCCTTTGCCGAAGATGCCGCCGAGGGCTCCCCACACTCATCACAGTTAGCTAGCGAGGCAGGCTTTAAGGTGAGTTCCAGTCACCTCTATGCACTCGAAAAAAAAATAAAATAAAATATGAAAATATAATCCAAGCCCTAAAATATTTATAAATGAATTTCGAAATTTTATAAATAATCGAAATTAAATAGAAAATATTCTGGTTTATTTATACATTCTCTCAATATTTTTGATTTTATAGAAGCATATTTCTGAAATGTAATAATTGAATTGAATTATGAATGAATTTCAAATTATATTTACTCTAATTTTAATTAAATTTGATTTTTTTATAGAAGAATACGAAATAAAAAACATTTTACCTGTAGTCAGCAAGAAAACATATTTAAATTATAGAATTATATCAGCAAATAATTGTTGTCCAAAGATTGTTTGGATTGTTTTTCTCTGTGTAAACAGTTCATACATATATATGTTTGATATATGTATATACATATTTACTTTAAGATCTCTTTGTTGCCAACGCCGGCGAAAACGGCGGAATCTGTGAATCTGGAGCATGAGGGTATCCCATCCAAAGTGCTCAGCACCTATGACAATTCGCAAAAGAAAATAGCGGATATTTCACATGTGAGTAATACACATAACAATATGTACACAGATATTAATTCAAATATGGATGTTAATTGTGGCACCATGTTTGACAGCCTGTCCCCATTTTGGATAGCATCAGCGAGCATGAGAAATATGGCAACAATGGCGACAAATTCGACGTTATTTCGCGCTCACTTGTCAATGGTTACGAGGCGTTTTCCAATCTACTTAACAGCTTTATACAGGTGAGTGTGTAATCACATCCGTATCTTCATATGTATGTGTCAGTGTGTGTGTGTGTGTGTGTGTGTTAGACGCTCTTAGTTTGTTTTCGATTCGTTTACACGTTGCATTGCACAAGAGACGCTTCAGCTTTAACTGTGGCCAACAGGTGACAATTAATTTTGCAACCAACTGCCACGCCCCCCCCCCCCCCCCCCCCAACACACACACACGCTAGTCTGAAGGTCGTTGGCCTAAACAAGCTTTGCAACTGTAAACGTTAATTAAATTTAGCCCGGCTTGTAAAATATATATGCACAAATGCTCTTTCTTAACTTCTTTCTCTCGTTATTTACAAAGAAAAACACAATGCATTCAATTGTGGAAAATGTTCATTCGATAAGATTTTTAAATAATTTCAATATTTCGGTTTTCTGCAATCAGCATAATAAATTAATGGATTTGCAGAGAGTAAATTTATCTACAATCGAAAATTTTACATGTTTTCTAGTGTAATCAAAATTTCAAGTTTTCTAGATATTTGTATTTTTTTCATACATTTTTGTGTGTAAAAAATAAATTGGTCAAAATTATTCAAAATAAGGTACTCAACCAAATGAAAAAATGCATTTAGACATGTAATCTTTCAAATTACCGAAAAGAATGGAATAAGCCATTAAGCATACACTTAGGAAATTAATCCTATAAATCCAAATAAATGAAAATAACGGAAACTATTGTAAATGAATTGTACTTCCTAATTAAGGGGCAGTTGTAATAATATCTTCTTTCTTTGCCGAACGTGACAGAAACCCAAGGAAATTGCGCGCACAGTTTCCAAGGGGATCACAGCCCAGTTGGATATTATTGGAGGCAAGCTCGTTGGCTTATAAGGCGGAACAGAACGGATAACGGAACACATTAACGAAATCAATTGGAACTAGTTGAAAATGGAACTCAAATTGTTTCGTTTCGTTTTAGTATTTTATTAGTTAATTTGTATGTTGTTTTTTTTTTTGTTTTTTTTTTGGTTTTGTATAATTTTTATTTAAATAAATAGTTTAATTTATTTTGTAACTTATACACAATGTTTTTTTTTTATATTCGAAGTTGTTCAGGAATGTGCTTGATATAATAATATAATATGAATATAAATTAAATATATATATATGCATATGTTACTTTGTATATATATATATGCATATATTATGTATGTATATGTATATATGCATATATTACTTTGTTAACTATATCTCATTGCTTTTTTTATGTTTTTACGGGCAGTTGTTGTTCCAATACTTAATTGCCGTACAATAACATACTGCGTAGATATGGATAGGCATAGAATTGCATATATCGTACATAGTATGTCTGTTGTATATAAACTAGATGAGCACATCACAATATGGATACACCACTAACTAACTGCATAAATAGATATATATGTAAGACACCCCTAAAAGAACTATGAGTTCACAACAACAATGTTGTTTTACTGAATACTGGGACAAAAAAAAAAACGTTATCAAATAAACGAATAAACAAATAAGAATACTAAATACAGTTGTTGTGAATTCAGCTTTTTTGGGCTTCTCGGTAAATGTTTTTTTGTCCTTCTTTCTTTCAGATATGTTACGAGTATTATTTGTAAAAAAAAAAAAAAATACAGAAACTAAGATTTAAATTAATTTTTGGCACATTTCGCAAAAGAAAAACCTACAAAATAATATTAAATCAGATCAAAAACAAAAACAAAAACAAAAAAGAAAATAATGTGCAAAATCGTTTTTTGCTTTAGAAATTCTACCGGGCCAGAGTCAGCCTAGAGTCGAGTTCAATCCTCCCAGGTGCTGGTGCGCGTCTGCGGATCGATCGACGGCGAATATGACTTATACGTGTCCGATCCGCGCTTGTGCTTCACGGTGCAGAACAGCAGCATCGACGTGATCAGCCCGAACAGCTGGACAAACGCAATTCCCAATCCAATGGCCCCAACCACATTCAGCTGCCCGTTGAACCAGCCCTGTAGCGAGTGTGCACATCCCTTGTCCCACCACAGCGACGGATTCTCCGATCTGCCGCAATCGACACGCATCAGTCCAGCATCCCCAGATCCTTCGGTGATCAGCTGACGCTGATCATACAGCTGGCGGCAGCACGAGTCTGGCACCCATCGCTTGCCACTCCACGACTGGATGTCATACCAATCCTCGTACGACGAGACGCCACAGCATTCAAACTGCAACACACAATACATAAATTATATTATATATTTTATGTATATATATATATATATATATATATAGAGAGAGAGAGAGAGAGAGAATTTAGTGCTTAAATCATGCGCTTTTCAAATCAAGATCTAAATTACTTGAAGCAAGCTATTTAGAATTTTAGACAGTTCAGTTTCTATAGTTGAATCCCGAAATAAAACTATAGTCAACTTGAATTGAACTTACAGTTTTATTTTAAGAATTACGTTTTACACTTGTTTTTAAGTACAAAAATTATTCAATTTGATTCAAGCAATTTTGTTTCTATTTGTGTAACACAAACACTAAAAATAGGAATTGCTTAAAGCCTTATACAAAATATTCAAACACAAATCATAGTACTTGAAATTTGAAGAACCAAATTATAATAATTTGGAGTAGAATAATTCTCAGAATGTCTGCTCTCATATGTACTTGACGAGCTTGGAGGCATCTCCTGCCCTACATACACCATGCACCCACCACTCAATAACTGATGTGAAGAATGATAAAAAGAGCGTTTTTTGACTTACCGAATGCTGTACGCTGTCCCAAATAGCGGCAACGGAGGGTGCCACCAGGGAGCCACGATCGCTGGCATTATAATGACGCTCGATGCCAAAGCGCAGCTCGTTGGCCAAAGTGCGCCCGAGTCCGCCGCGAAAGAGAAACGCTATCGAACCGACCAGGAACTCGCTCATGAACAGCATCACAATCAGCATAAAGTACTGCCATCCAGTTGATTATCGAAACGGAATGTTGGATAAGCTGTCTTACCTTATCTATGTATATATACATATGTATTTACAAACACTACTTACCAACACTAGCAGGCAACGAGACTGCACCCAGGCGCCGCAGCAGCCAAAGAAGCTAACGACAAACCCAACTCCACCGATGCCCATGAAGATCGTGTCCGCGCTGAGTCCGGCGTGCTGTGGCAACAATGTGGCATATCCTTCATAGCTGAGTCGAAGCCACAAGCCGGCTCCAAGAAAAGCGCAGCTGCACAACTGTAACAGAGAGAGAGAGAGAGAGAGAGACAGAGAGAGAGAGATAGATTGATGACTCAAGTGGAATCAATAAACTTGAATTGAGTTTGCCATCTTCATTCAGTTCTGTTCAATTCAATTCGAACTTCTTTATCTGAGAGGAGTGTAAAACTAAATATGAGGTTATATTTTGTGATCTTAGATATTCCATTATAGACTGAATAATTCTCTAATCAAGACTTATTTTCATAATGCATTTGTGCTCAATGACTTTGCTTTCACAATGCACTTCATTTAATTCATTTAGTTAGTATGTTTTTATTATTTTTAATTTGTATGTGTTTTGCTTGTGTGCATTTTCATGTTGTCCAACTCCATTTTAATTGGCTCTTGTATTTGGTCACAAATTGTTAAGCGCACAATCAATTTCCGGCGATTTGCTACTATCGAAATCAGTTAGCAATTATCGATAGGCGACTGCAAGTCACTTTGCTCAGATTCGGGAGTCTTGAGAGTTGCTCAACAATAGCAACACCAACACCAACACCAACACCATCAACAACAACAACAACAACAACAGCAACAACAATGTGTCTGGGGCGAATGCGCTGAGACAATGGAGCAACTTTGACGCTTCCGCTGCAGACGAGGCTGAGAGCTCTGTTCGGTGCCACATCGATTTTTATTGTTGTTGCTATTGTTGTTAGAGAAACATATTCGCCCATGAGCTGAGTTGTCGGCATCTGTTGAGAACTCACCCACAGTATTATGTTGAGCCAGCAAAAGGTGCGGCGGATGCATGTGTAGCCGGCGTTGCCCATCTTCTTCTTCCGGCTGACGGGGAATCTGCTTACTGCAAGAATATAAAGAGTTAGAGAACATTGACAACAGGAACACACACAGACAGGGAGAGACAGAGCGAGAGAGAGAGAGAGAGAGAGAAGGAGAACTAGGAAGAGTTATTCACAGAGAGAAACATTATTGATTTGAGTAAACCATCGCGTCAAGGTGAGCACAACAAATCTCAGATCCTACAACAAGTAGTAGTGTTAAAAAACTTTAAAAAAATAGATATATAACCATAAATATTATTATTTTTGTAATATTTAATATTAAGCATATTTATTTACATTTGAATATTTCTTAAATATATGTTTAAATGAAGGAACTGCCTAGTGTCGATTCAAGCTGAAAATGAGCTTGAATTAAGAACACATCAACTTGATTCGTTTAGTTAAATGTTGGATTACATTTCGAAATACTAGAATTTTCTCTCTCTGTAGAAATAATACATAAATCACGCGCTGTTGGCAATTTCAAAATGGTTGAGGACTGGACGGGTGACAGAGTTTGGGGAGACGAACGTTGCGCTGCATTCATTAGATACATTTGTATCTATTAAATGCGCGCATTTTCGGAAATCACACACACACGCAGCAGCGACACACTTCCAAGCGTGCGAGTGTGCGTGTGTGTGTGTGTGTGTGTTTATGTATAAATAAAGTCAAATTCATAAATTTAAACAAATTATTTTTTTGTTTTATTTTTTCCATTGTACTATTTCCTTTGCTCGATGTAACTGGATAAGTGTCTGTGTCAGCGGGGTGTGTGTAAATACATATACACATACACACATAAATATGTATATTTATGAAAGTGTGTGTGTGTGTGTAAGGCAATTGGTTAGCCGCAAAAATTGCAGCTGTTGCATATATGTAACAATAATTTTTCTTCAAATTTGTTTTTTTTTTTGTTGTATAGTTTAATAAATTTACGACTTGCAAAAAGCAACAATGACAACATTAAGCGAACGCAACAACAAACACGATTATTATGAAATTCTCCAGCAGCTCAAATTACAAGCAAACAGAACGGCTCTTAAACGCAGGATGAGGGGGCGGTGGGATAAGAGAGGGGGTGGTTTAATAAATACTAAAAAAAAAAAAAAAAAAAAAATATATAGGAGAAAAAAACCAAAAATCTGGTTGCTTAGTTTTCTCCAACTACAACTGGGTTTTTCCTTTGTAAAATTGGCCTAGGTCAGTCAGAACACAGTTGACCCCAATGCAATTGATTTGTTTGGCTTTCATTGAATTTGCCGTAAAGCGAACTTTAATTCGTAAATATTCAGAAGAAAAACATTAAATCTAGTGACAGATGCGACTTTGAGACACCCTATACTCCAATATAATACTTTTCTGTTCTTTTTCCTTTCTATTTCGAGTGACAAACTTATTGCTATATAATCATTCAACCAGTTCCTCTGGAGAACTCTAAAAAGTAACTTTCCCACTTGTTGTATCTAATGGAATTGTTGTCTCATTCACAGTAAGTTGCATTTATATGAATGACTTACATATATCAACGACTCTTGTACACAATTAGGGTCACATCTACATCTACAGGGTATATCTATTTCCGAAACCTCATTGTTAAACTCACACACATCAGATGTACATCTGACATGGTAAAAAAAACAACAACAAAAAACGTGTCGAAAATATGCAAATGACAAAAGAATGCCGTGAACACGACACAAAAATATGCAGTCAACAGGTTGTCATTGTGATTTTGTATATTGTATCTATCAACAATCTGCACATCAACAAAAACAAATTTACAAGCGCTTTTCATTGTGGTTTCCATTGAGAAAGACTTGAAGCAACGTTCACTTGCAGAACCCATTGACAGACGACTACTATTTGAAAGCAGCATTTTCGCTTAAATGAGATATGGATGAAATTATAGTGATGAAGTCACAGCCTGATGATGTATTATTAAGCATAACTAAGAACTGAGCCGTTGAAATAATAAATGAGCTTATATTACCCATGAATACCATACAATTAAACAATTCAGTGGAAACAGGTTGCTCGAAACCACAGCATTTAAATATTGCTGGGAAATTATAGTTTATGCACAAGTCAGTTGAATAAACTCTTTTCGTATGTATTCAAATATAGTAGTTTGCAAAAAAGATAAAACTTTATGAAGAAGAAAGAAACCAGGAAAAATTAATTTCCCTGAAACAAACTTTATAGTTTAAGTTAAAGTTTGATCGACGCCACACAGAAATAAATAAATATATAATAATAAAATAAAACCAAGATGATCGAAAAGAGAGAACAAATAGAATTCGATAAAATTTAATTAATTTGGACAAGGATTGAAGCTAGATTTATAGTTTAAGAAGGAGCGAATTAAAGTTTAGTTAAGTTAAAAATATTCGATCATTTTGGCCAGAGTTGCTTTGAATCAAGCTATCCGTAGGCAAACTGGGTAGAAATAGTGGTAGGAGTGTTTTGCAGTAAGCACGCGCCAGCAATTCCAGACTGGAAGAAGAAGAAGTAGCAACAAGTGTTAAACTAAAGTGTTGCATGCAACAAGAGCAGCAATTGAAACAACTGCTGTTGACAAGCCTAACCCTGATGACGATAACGATAACGATCACGATAATGATGATGATGATGATGATGATGATGATGCTGTTCTTTTTGCCGCAACGAAAATAATAATGAAATAGTTGCAGATGATGCGAGGCCTGCCATTGGGGGACAGAGCCCAAGTGCGAACAATTGCTGCCCCAAAAGCAACAACAACAGCAGCAGCAACAGCAACAACAATTGCAACAACAGCAACATCAACAACAACAACTGTAACTGTCGCTCGCTTATTTTCCAATTTAACTCAATAACGAAACGGACTTAATGCCATTTGGCACTGGAAATTTGCGATTTACTTGCTGACACGCCCACCGCCCACTTCAACTAGCACTAGTCTGTGTGTGTGTGTGTGTGTGTGTGTGTATGTGGTGTGCGGATGTGCAAGAGTGATTTATGTGCACACAGGGAAATTGCCCATTTGCCCAAATGGCTCTGTACGGTTCACAAGGTCTAAGGGTTAGCCCATGGTCTTGGAGGGAGGGAGGGGGGTCTTGCTATTACTACTAAATAACCAATAATCGACAGAAAGCATATTACATTATTACTTCCTGAAATCTATTTTCTTGTAAGAAGTATAGATAATCTCCAAAATAATCATAAATATTTCTTTGGCTTCTTAACATAATTCTGAATTTTTATATGCAAACTTAAGTAAAATTCAAACGATAGATCTGGCTCAAAATAAAGCGAGTACACTCGGAAAAAAGAGAGATAAAGAGAATTTCGTTCCCAAATCAAGTGCGAGTGATGATATTGTATCAAACAAGCATGTTGGCAAAACTTTTGAAATAAAACATTACAAATCCCAAACACAGTTGTGCTTGCAGATAAAACAAGATTTTTCTCTGCGTGTAGTTAAACTAAATCAAGTGCTGTTTTTAGTGTCAAAGTTGTCGTTGTTGTTGTAGCTGCTGTTGTTGCTGCTGTTGCTGTTGCTGTTGCTGCTGCTTCTATTGGTAATGTTGCTGCTGTCAATTTTCATGGGCAACAGTTGTCAGTTGTCAGTTGGCAGCAAAGCCAGCATTTTGCCAACAATTTTCACTGACGCTTGACCAGCCGCCAAAGTTGTTGTTATTGTTGGTGTTGTTGTTGTTGCTCAAAGTGTCGCGCTTACAACAACAATAACAAAAAGTTTTCTCTTTTTACGCTGACTGTCTGGTCTTTTGAGGCAGGAACGGTGGGATGGGGCACACGTTTAAAGGGGCCAATCTATGCATCTATCCGGCTTGGAGTTGTGCGACCCGCCCGTCCCCCCCCCCTCCCCCTTCCACTCCATCACCCCTTGCCCATTTTGCGGCATTTCTTTTCAGTTGCAAATTACTTCAAGTTGCTTTGGAATCTGGTTTTTGCTGACTATTGCTGCTGCTGCTGCTGCTGTTGTTGTTTGTTGTTTGTTGTTGTTGTTATTGCTGCTTCTGTCAATAAACTGCGCAAGCTGTTGATTTGTTATTGTTGTGCATAATACTTGAAATACCACAAGACTATTTACACATCGCCATAGACACATAAGCATTGTTCTCTATGGGATACAATGCTTGCAAGCTCATCCGCAATAATAATGTAGAAATAAAAAAATCGTAATTGTAAGAATTACATTAAAAATATGCACATGCTATATAATGATTAGACATTGTGTATATAATTTACATAAATCACATACATACATTATTATAATACTCAAGCTGCTCAAACTGGGATATCGAACTTTATCGGCTTAATCCTTTAACACAATTTTCACATTCAAAAACAACAAAAAAAGAGAGAAACAATTTTTTTTTTGCAGCAATGTGCTTATTTATATTTACAAACTAGAAACTATTTTCTTTTTATACACGTACAAATAAATATATATATATATATATATGTATATGTGAATATATATATATATAAATATTTTGCTGTTTTTTAATTTTTGTTAATTTTTCAATTCGTTGCGTTTTATTTTAAATGTGTTGCAGTTGTTGTTGGTGTTGTTGCCTCGTCGCGTGGTGTTCTATGCGCTCGCAGCGGCTGTTCAAAATAAACTGAAAACTAAAATTGAAAACTGTAAATTCTCCGCAGTCCGCTGCTGTGTAAAAATAGTCAAAAGAAGAGACAAGCACAAAGGCAAACGGCAAATCCCGAGCCGAGCGCACAGAGAGACACGAACGAACACAAACGAGACGAAGCAAATGAGATTGCGGTTGTTGTTGTTGTTGCTGTTGTTTTTGTTGTTGTTATTGACGCTGTCGGCATGCAGCTGCTACTGCTGCTGCTGCAATGAGCTTTGGTGTTGGTGTGTATATGTATGGGGTGGGGGGGGGGTCATCTATCACTGCTGCAATCTCTTTTTGCCTTTGTCTCCCTCCTTCCCTCTCTCTCTTTCGTTAACATTCGCTCTTGTGCTCGCTCTGCATACTTATGAATGAGATTTATGTTTGGATTTCAGTGTCACGTTTTGATCCACATTTCAAAAAAAACAAACACAATATATAAAAAAAAAAATAAAAGAGAGAACCAACGAACAATAAAAAAAAGGCCTATAACGAATAATGATCGCATTTTGGCTTGTGCGCGATCTATCTTATGACCCATTTTGAGAGCTGTAGAAATTAAGAAGCTTTTAGTGAATAAATCGCTCATACGTCCTGTGAACGAAATAAAAAAAATACATCAATTGACAAAAAAGGTATTTCTGACACGTAAAAATAATTAAAGACTTTTTACTTTATTTTTTTTTTTGTAAATTATAGAAACTATTTTTAAGAATTATGCAGATTTTGTGGTTTTCGATGCATTATGCATTTTGTGTTATGCATCCCATTTAGGTCGAATAACCTGCGTATCGCAACATATGTATATGCTAATTTAAAAAACAGTTCGGCATTCTACTCTCGACTCTATGTAAAAATGAGAAGTAATGTTCGAATTTTCAGGGCACAACTGCGCACATCCTATGTGCACTAATTTTAGATAAAACAAAAGCTTAATATAATTACGAGCTCTCTGAAATTCTTTAGTGTTTTCGGTTTCGGTTATTAGTTTATTAAGAATGAAATCACTCATACGACATGTAAGCGGATGTCGAGTCTAAATTAATAACTAGCTGGTTGCTTATCACTTAAATAATTACCATTCTACATAGTAACTGTCTGCGAAAGCTTAAATCCCTTTCCAGATGCTGTAACTTAAAGCTTTTGTTCATTAAGTAAACAATTGTATTTATTAGTCTGTTCAAAGTTGTTTTCGAAGCGTAAGCTCAATAAATTATTTATTTATTTATTCATGGAAAAACCTTTTTTTAGTTGATGAGGTATTTTTTCACCATTCCTCAAAAAAGGAGGGCATAAAAACGTATGCAATAATAATTGATGGCTATTTTTGGTAACATTTAAAATATTGATTTAATGACGTAAGTGAAAGTCATGCTTTAGACGCCACATAATATAAGATAATGAACAATATAAGTTCGTATAAATATCGCAAAACGGATTACAAAATATACGTATTTTTATATATGTGTCGGTGTAAAAAGCTCTTAATGCTCCACATTTCTTTCATGCTTGCGCTGAGCTTAAAAGCTTACAATTTATTAGCGTTTGTGAGTCTGTATGTGTGTCTAGATGTATGTGTGTGTGAACTTAAGGTAAAGGTACTGCAACGGGGCGCCCAATTTAAATTAATTTTAGCTTTTCTCTCGCAATTCGATTGTATTTTATATATTTATTTACATACCTAACGTTAATAAATAAAAAAAAACAGTATATGTGGAGAAACTGAAGCCATTAAATATGCCAAACAAATGTAAATACAAAGTTCAATACTTATCCACTACGTAATTTTATTACGTAACGTAGATAATTGCCGGCATATTTTAGATATATCATGATGTGAAACATTTCCCACTTAATCAGTGTTACGTATGTTTTTGATTCTCATACGTAGTTTTTATTTACGTTAAAGTTAAGTAATACAATTAATTACAATATATGTATGCTTGGTAAACGTAACATTTGCGTAGTTTGTTACGTCACGTCACGTTAGTAAGTTAGTTAGTAAAACGTAGACAAGTAAAAAAAATAACTTTACAAAAAATATACACAAAAAACCCCCTCTATTTATGAAAAACATACAACTAAAAAAAAAAGAAAAGAAAGCAAATAAATTAAGCTAAACTCAAAGAGAAAAAGATAAGATGAAATGAATGAAAAATGAATAGAAAAAAATACACAGCTGCGCATGAGCAGAGACGCTAATGATCTCAGGCCCAAGCCAAGAGAAGTTTTTTTCAATTTTCAAATTCAAATTTAAATTTTTATTCATTTCTCTTTGCGCAACTTCTCGCTAGACACTTCAATGGAGTCGAGCCAGAGCTTGAGATCCGCTGGCATCTCCGGCCGTTTGGCCGCCTCCGGATACGTTTTGAGCAGATCATTTACATTGCATTTGGTTATGCACTGCTTGGACAAGGCGACGGCGCGCACAAATCCATCGGCCAGCGTAATGAACTGTTGCTCCAAATAGATGGCCTTCTCATCCCACCAGACAAGACGCGTCTGTATCTTGTACGGATGGAAGATGGGTATGGTGCGACGATAGCGTACACTGCTCGCACCCTGAACGGCGCCGCCGCCACGCTGACGCACCAGCTCGTAGAGATTGGTCAGCGCATAGAAATGGAAGCGGGCAAAGTCCAGTTCGCGCAAATAGCGTGCATTGTTCATGTGCCGGATGAAGATGTCGACATCTTGGGAGGTGCACAGGCCGTAGATCGTTGTTGTGTCCGTCACCTTGCGCTTGCCTTGGAACAGCCGGCCGATGAACACCGTGAAGACGCAACGTATGAAGTAATTCACATCCCAGATGATGTACAAAATGAGCAGCAGCACCAGAAACGACATCTCTCACCTCGAATTCAGTCTGAGTCTCTGTTTTCGAAATAAACCCGTTAGTGGCGAAAGTTTTGGCGAACACACATTTGTATGTAACTACGTCATTATTTAAATGTTTGTGGATGTGAACTGTTTGAACTGTTGATCCCGTGCGCCACGAAATTTCATGAGTTGGTGCATGAATATGTAATGTATCGATAACTTACTCGAATTACCAATTACTCAATTTGCATAGGCCACGCAATTCGCCAATTATCGATTCAGGGAAGAACGCCAAATTGATCAACTGCTAGCGGCAAGCGACCGAACGCAACTGACGCGAAGATACCAACAAGTGCTACACGAAAGTTGTTCACTCATCGCAGCCAGTCAAATACAAAAGAGAGGGAGAGAGAGAAAGAGAAAGAGAGGGAGAGAAAAGGCAGGCATTAATATGCTTAAAGCGCACGTCTCAAGTTCATGGCAAAGCCGCAGTCAGTCAAGTTCTTGGGGGTCCCATACACCTTACAGCAAGAATGAAAGCATGAGACGTGCATGCTTTTTGTGTTTGCTTCCCTTAATGTTACTCGTTACTTGATAGTTAGAGAGAGCTAGAGAGGGAGAGAGAGGGAGGACAACACGCAGCGAAAAATGTCAATAATATTTTAATATATTTGAGAGAGTCTGCATGTAACAAAAAACATAACCAAATTTTTGTCGACTTGTGTTAGAGTACGAAATCATAATTTGATAATTAACCAATAATTATAAATTGACATTAAAGTAAGTTCAATTCGCAAAAGTTTTATTTTAAGATAGAATAAGTATGATTACTGTTTGTTAGCACTTGAAATTTTGCTCAGTGCTCGAAGTCTGTTCTCTCTCTCTGTCTCCTCTCCCACTGCTACTCATGCTGCAGTTGTGTTAATGCACTTGCTCGATTAACCGTTTATTGCGCAAAGTGCCAATGGTTGAATTGAGTTGAGTAATTTCGAAGTATTCTACATACGAAATTCTTTAGTCCTTGGGCCATTCACAGTTGGCTTAGATTTGGTTGTCAGTTGCCATGACCACCAGTGGAAAAGTTCGTTTACTTTCGCACTTTCTCAGTTGACAGGTAGCAATAGATACACACACACACACACACACACACATACGCACACATATTTATTAATCTACACACCACTTTGTATCTATGCAATTGGTCCCAAGGCCGATCGGATTGGACATGCTTCTACTAAACTTATCAGCATTTGAATTGAGTGAAAAATACTTAGAGAATGTTTAATCAAGATTTGTACTTTGTATAGTTGTTTTACGATTAACCGAACATAAACTACGTCATTCTTGATTTTGTGTTTGCAACGTCAATTGTGGAATTAATCACTTAACACTGGCACTGCATTCCCCAAATAAGAAAACAACTGCAATTATTTGGTAGATTATAAACATTTTCCAGCACTGAATACACGATCCCAGTTGAACCGGTAAATTGAGTTAGATCTAAGCATAATATTTGCTTAAGCACTTTCCATTACTGTCTATTTTACCAAAGCCCCTCGCAGAAATGGTAATGCAAGTTGTGCAAATTGCTAGAGATACATATATGTATATATCATTCATATTTACTAGACTAGGCTAGACACACACACACACACACACACATACATAAATCACAATTATGTGTTATTAGTGATAGACTTCAGTTTTAGTATACGTTTTAGAACTGATGTTGGTTTTTATTACACTGTATTTGATATTCGGCTAGGTGCACTTACAGACAACTTAAGGCTTAACTTAAAGCACTTGTCAACATTTACACAGTTCACAGTGCACAATTCACACACACGCGCACGCACGCACACACACACAACAACAACAAAAAAAAAAAACAAAAAAAAAACACAAAATACTTTACAATACAACAAAATGAAATGCTTTAGCGGAAAGAACATAATTCCCAGCCCAAGCACTCCAAATAAATATACACATACATATAGAGATATATACACAGATATATATATATATATATATATATACATATGTATATTAGACTGTGGTCGGTCAGCAGCCGCTGCGCAGATTTTTGCTGGACATATCATTATATTCGATCCATTTGCACAGTTCCGGCGGCAACGGTGGCTTCAACTTTGCGGGCGTTGCTAATGTTGCAGCTGAGGCTGTTGTTGTTGTAGTCGTTGTCGTTGTTGTTGTTGTTGCCACATGACCATTCTCGGCCTGTGCGACAGCATCCAAAGTTGTCATCGTTGCCGCCATCATCGTCGTCGTCGTCCCAATGCCAACCGGCTGCAGACTGGCCGTGGAGCTTAACGTATGCCTCGATGCCTGCAGCGGCGTTGTTGCCGTCTGCTTGGGCAACAGCTCGGCCATCACGCTGTCCATGGAGACATCGATGACACGCTGGCGACAGATGACAATGCAATGGACAAACTGATCCGAGGGTCGCACAAAACGATGCTCCATAAACAGCGATTGCTCGTCCCAATAGATGATCTATGATGCAACGATTGCAACCAATTCAGATAGACATATATACATATATGTATATATATATGTATATATATATATGTATGTATCTTTTTTCATACACTTTCTCATACGCACCCTCGAGATGATCTTGAAGCGATGAAAGGGCCGAATGAAGCGGCGATAGCGTATTGTGGCAGCACCCTGGAACACAGATCCACCCAGCCGGTTGATGGTGCGATACAGCTTGGTCCGCTCATAGAAATCGACGCGTGCAAAATCCAGTTCACGAAAATATCGAGCATTATTCATATGATAGAGCAGGGTGTCCACATCGTTGCTCAAGCAAACACCTTTCAAAGTAGCAGGGAGGAAACTCTTTTAAATAGTCGCACGTAGATATATATATATATATATATATATGTATCATGTATGGCTTACCATTGACTGTGGTGGCTTCCAGGATGTGGCAGCGTCGCTTGATGAAGCGCGCCAACAGCACACAGAGGCACATGCGCAGGAAATAGTGCAGCTCCAGCAGGCCATATAACAGGACAATTACCAACAGGCAGCTGAGCGCCACATAGCACAGCTGTTCCATTGCCAATTCCAATTCCTTACCAACAGCTAATAAAAAAAAAAACAAAAAAAAAAACTAAAAAAAAAAATAACAATAAAAACAAAGAAACGCAGTTGAGGGTGGAAGCCAATCAAGCGCTGCTGCTGCTGAGTCGTTTTGCTTTTGAGTTGTATTTTCAACGTTTGTTTTTGTTTTTGTTTTTGGTGGGTAGGTTGTTGTCCTGGCTAAGGACTGGATGCTGATGTCTTAATAGAAAATTAGGTCATTTTGCTGACGTATTCCGCAATGCCGCATCAGGTGATTGCATTTCTTATTTTGTGGATTATTGACACACACACACACATATATATATATATATATTTATATAGAGAGAGAGAGAGAGAGAGAGAGCGAGTTGTGTAAAGGACGCCTTTAATTGTTTTGCTCAGTTACCAATATACGTGAGAATCAGTAGCAACAAACAGAAAACAAGACAACACACAGACAAATAGCAACAACAGCTACAACTACAATGTGTACAACAAATTTTTGTTAAAAGCGACGCGCCAACCGCAACGACAACAGCGCACTAAAATCTTTTTGGCCAAATACTGTTGCCTGGCACCGCTGCCGGAATAATCCAAGTCGTCGTCGCTGTTTGTTGTTGCTGTTGCTGACAGCGACGTCTGCGCGCTGAATAACGTCGGCGTCGTCGTCGTCGTCGTCGTTGTCGTCGTCGGCGCTGTTTCTCTCTCAGAGTTGGCTGGCATCCTCGAACAGCTTTCCACAGCACACAGAAAGCTGAGCGACAAAAGCTCTTTAAGGGTTGAACCTGTTGCAGCTGCAGCCTAAAAGCTTTCTCAAGTTGCAGCTTCCTCTGCTAATGGCAAAATATACAAAACAAATATTCATATGTATATTGAACTTCTCCAAATCGAACCTATCCATATCCACTTGATGGCAAAACTCTAGCTCAAATTTCGTTAAAACTCTAAAAAACAAAAAAAAACCCTTCCATTTTGAGATTAATTGTTGAAGTTTGAGTTGAGGCATTGCTTAAATTAAATAGATCTCAATGCATTAAAAGCCCGATTTGCCAATCTGAAAAACCAATGAGTTCTACATTGTCAGTTGTGCATACATATATACTTTATGCATTACCTGTTTTTTATTTGCCAATATAAACAAAGTATTGTGCAAAATAGAAAAATGCCGAACAAATAAATGCAAAGTTCTAAACTCAACTGTTCGTTGAACCAGGCACTCAAACATATGCTTAATATACTCTAACAAAATTGGACGAAACCCGATTTGTCAAACCTACTCGAATTCCACATTATACATTATTATACATTATACACTCGAGATTATTTAGCTTCTGCAACATCTATCTGTAAAAAAAATAAATAAATAAATATATATATATATATATATATATATATATATAAATGTTAGTCAGAAGGGAAATTCTTTTCTCAAGCTATGCAAATATTGACAATATATACAATATTGCAATAATCATAGTAAAATTATATATTTATATATGCCAGATATGATATCTTAAACACAATGTTAAGTTACGGGCCCTATCGACTTATACCTAAAAGATGTCAAATCTATTCAAACTTACAAAAAAAAAACACACACACATCATTAAAAATAAAAAACAAGCGACTATCATCCGTTAGATCGAGTATCCTAGCCATATGTAGTATAATATTAAAGAATTAACTATGAATCTCCCGGGATCATAACAATTTTAAGCTGTTGAGAATTTCCAACAAGTAAGTAAAAACAAGTAAGAGTGCTGTAGTCGAGTGAACTCGAACAGACGGAAATGGCTATATCGACTCGACTGTTGACCCTGATCAAGAATATATATACGTTATGGGGTCAGAGATGCTTCCTTCTGCCTGTTACATACATTTGCACAAAACCTTTATCCCCTTTTTACCCATTTTTATTGGGTCCAGGGTATAACAAACAGCGATAAGGAATCCGGAATATTCAAATTGCAATATTGTATACACTACAATTATCGCAAATGCTCTAAGATTCTCTCTCAGTTAACTATAGTGTCTATACGCTTTAAGTTGATACTTCCGAATAAGAAAAATTACCACTTAGCAGACAACGGGAAGTTTGTCTACAACAACAGCAACAACAAAAGAGCGCGTGATAATAATAATAGTATTTGTGTAAATTCCATATTTGTAGATGCAACTAAGTTTACATTTTCAGTTTTCACTTTATTTGTTTTTTGTTTCGTTTTTGAAACAAATTGAAAGGTTCAAAAGTTAAGATTGCATTTGTTTTCCTGTTTCTATTGTTGTTTTTTTCCGCACTTCGATAGGACAAATATTATAACAAAGAGACTTACGTATTCGTATATAGATAGATAGATACATCCAAAGCCATAGACAAGAGCTATGTACAAACATGCTCTACATTTAACATTCTTGACGAGGCATTATTTGTAATTTATGCGATTGTATTTTTTAATCATAATATTACTTCTTTTTGTATTTTTTTATTTTTTATTTGTATACTCTTGCAGTGTGTGTTCAACTTGCTTTGTTTCTTTCTGTAAATTATATACACTATGGTTTTGCTGTTTAAAATTGATATATCTGTTTATCTGTAATAAACTTGGTGCAGATGTTGAACCTTATTTGTTAGGCTCAAAAATAGATATATATTTTTTTTTTGTTTTAGAATATAACTAAAATATAAACTGAATTTGAATAAGATCAATACAGATTAATTATTAACTATTTAATTCAAGGATATTCATGCTTCGGTATGTTCTGAACTTAATGTTGCGTAATATTTCGTTTAATTTTTGTCTTTTCCTTCAACTTTTCTGCGTTCTGTTTGTTATTGCTGCGGCGCATGCAAAATAAATAATATTAATTTTAATCGTTTAACACATTTTTATTATTATTATTATTATAATTCTTTTTTTCGTTTTTACACTTTGGAAAATTAAAGAGAACAAAATCAGTTACAAACATTAATCTTAAATCTATGAAAAGGGCAAACAAAAAACAGTTTAAGCCAATTTATGGATTGCTTCTAATTTTCTTGTTCATTAACTGTTATTAGGCTCAACATTAGGGGGTGGGTGCAGTGGGGGGAGGGTTGTTAATATAGCAATGAATACAGTCATATATTCGATATATATACGAGTACATTATAGCAGATGTTTCTATATGAATATGTTGTATCTGTAGTTACAAATAAGCTGAGAAACTTACAAATGTCTCATATATATATATACATATATATATATATATATATATAAAGATATATTTGTATATGCACTTATAAATATATTATAGGTATGTACAAAGGCTATGCGGAATTTGCTGGTTTCTTGGTATTTATATATATATATTTATCTATGTATAGGAAAAAAAACACTCCCAAGAAAATTATATATATATATATATAAATTTATATATATATATTTATATATGAATATAAAATTTACACAGAAACAAATATAAAGTTACAATATTGACATATTGTTAGCAGCTTAGCGGCAATTTAAAGTAGCAGAGGTTAGAAGTACGAATTGTACAGTAAATACATATATATATATATATATATATATATATGCATAATCGACAACTTGCGGGTTCACAGCATTGTCGCCACAATCTTAACTTGCTCACGCCCACGTTTTACTTTCTTTCAATTTCTCTCTCTCTCTCTCTTTCTGTTCCACTTTATCATTATGTTTATCTTTATCTCCGCCTCGCTTACTTGTGCCTTCTCATTGCCTGTATTCAGTGTTGTTTTGTATTTCCTTTGGGCTTGGATGGTCCACGTTGATTATAAGGCATACAAAGTACACACACGTATCTGATAACATGCCAATTGTTTTTTCTTAATTTTACAATACATTTCCTTACGCTGACTTTCTTTTAATTTTCAGTGTTTCAACTAACGCTATTCATTATCTCTATTTGCAACATTTCAACTCATCTACAGCACACAGCTTCTCCTCTCTCTCTCTCTCTGTTTATCCTCGACATCAATTCAAATTTCAAAACTTCCGACGAATCCTTTTGGTTCCTGTTAAATTCAGCACAGTTTTTCCGGTAGCGGAGCAGCAGCAACAACATCATCATTATCATCATCATCATCATTATCATTATCATCATCATCATCAACACCATCAATAATCAATCAGTACCAGGCACCAGGCAGCAGCAACAATTCCAACACCAAATCCCAATTCCAATTCCAATTCCCAGCTTTCCTGCTCTCTCTCTCTTTCTATCTGTGTCTCCATCTCTGCTCATGTCATTTGGCCACTTGGCAGAGCGCCTCAAAGTCGCAGCGCTCGACACTGTCCTCAAAGTTGCGACGCAGCGTTGACAGCGGACATAGATCGTCATCCTGTGGACAGCCGGGCAGGCGCACCACTCGCTCCTGATGCATGACAAGCACGTGTGGATCCTTCGCAATGCAGCTGCAATTAATCAATGTGCATTAGTCGTGTTTGTGTGTATTTGGTACAGTAAATACTCACTCATAGCGCACAAAGGCCAAATTGGTTGCGAACGCATCGATTTCACTTGTGCGCCAATGGCGCTCATTTCCAAAATCTTTATGCGTCAGCGGCCGCTCATCTCTGGCCACGCCCAGATGGGCTAGCATCTTGAGCAGCGTTCCCGAATGGGTAAAATAGAATGTGGCATTGGCGCGCGGCCTTGGCGTACTACACACACATGCAACAAAACAATAATAACAATAAACACATATTGTCAATTGAGCTTAGATGCCAATTTGCATTTGACGGTATTAATTAAGTAATTTGGAGAATGATTTTGCGATAAGCAACTAATTGAATTATCTTGAAGTCAACAAAAAAAAACCTATTTATTTATTTATATTACACATATTACCTTGGATCTCATAACTTAAAGATTTCTTCTAAATAACTAATATTGCTCGCCTTGATTTCACATGCGGAATTCAACCCCAGAACTGTTTCTAAGCCAAATCTCAACGCTAAGCAAATCTGTAAACTAATCAGAAAGTGTGAACAAAGAATTGATCTCTTGATAAACCTGGATTTTAAATGTATTATCAACAAATTGAAACCAATTCCAAATCAAACTGTAAACCTGATCTCAAACCTGAACAAATCCGTAACCTATTCAGAAAAACGAAAGCGAATTTCGTTGATAGAATAAATATCTCTTTATATATATATATAAATATGTATATTTATATATGTATATATATAAATGTATTAATATTAGTTTTTAAAATGGAAGCTCACTCGATGGCCGCAAACATGTCAGCGATTGCCGGACAGGCAATGCGGTGCGTCAACTTATAGCCGTAGCCATCGTTCCAGTAGTATTTGAGATCCTCGGCAAATTCTAGGGCGCTCAAGGCGGCGACATTGAAAAAGCGACACCAGACGGATGGCGGCTTGTGGCGTTGCCAGGCCGTCTCAAATGCGCACACGGTATACATGAGCTGAACATCCTGGGGGGTAAGGTTCATAATTTGTGTGGTGGAACGCACATGCGCCACGGCTGACTGCATCGCTGGCTCCGCATAGAAGCTACGTGCATTAAACATTGTTTCAGGATTCTTATCGACGTCCGTTTTCCAGCGATTGCAGAGTTTATAAAACTGTAACGAGTTACAATATAACGAATAACGAGATTAGATGCAGCTGGAATGATGGAATGACTAAGACAGAAAGGGAGAGAGTGAAGCGACTCTTGCCAAACTGCGGGTGGCAAGATAATAAATGCTGAGTTGAAATAATATTTACTCATTACTACTTGTTGCGAACTAAAACGAGTAAGTGCAACAAAAATAAAGAGTGAGAGAGAGAGACAGAGAGAGAGAGAAAGAGAGAGAGAGAGAGAGAGAAAGAGAGAGAGAGAGAGAGACAGGACAACAGTTAGTTGTTTTCTTGCCGCTACTCGTTATTTAAAATGACTTGAAATCGAATGACTTCTCAAATTTTGCCTATAGTGAAAGTCAATCGTTTAATTTGTATAAATCATCATCATAGGAGGATGTACTAGATGTAATATATACCTGGTGTTGGGCTGTAGACAGCAAACGTATTGTCCACAAAGCCCACAGCCAGCTGCACCTTATAGGGATGAAAGGACAGGCATGTGGAATATCCAATTTTGGAGCCCATAAATCCCTCGTTGTTGCGCAGGGTGCTCTGTGTGCGTCCATTTAGCGAATATATGCTAATTTTCGATGCATTGCCACAGGCAATGGCATCCGCCTGCTGATGACATGCCATCGCTGTAATATGCGCACCTGCGTCCCACTGATGTACGATGCCGCCGCCACCAATTCCACCACCGCCACTGCCACAACTAGCTGCAGCATCATTAGCACTGGCAACGCTTTCGCCGCCGGTGCGACTCGCTCGCATATCAATGACGCGCACCTTGCCAGCCGTACAGCCAGTGACGAGAAATGTCCGCTCCGAGCGCAGGCACACCTGCAGAATGGGTGACGAATGCTCCAGATAGACATGGACGCGCGACGATTGTGGTGGACATCGTTTATCGAAGACACGCACACTGCCATCCGTGCAGCCGGCGACAATCACATCGCAGCGAATGTTTGCCTCAAATGGCGACAGAACGCGCACCGTTGTCTCACTGCGTCCCAGATGCAGATCACTCAATCGCAACTCTCGCTCCACATCCCAGATGCGTAGATAGCGATAATAATCGCTGCCAACGACCAAATGTTGACTATACTGCTGCCAGGCGGTCACAACATTTATGGGCGGCGAACCGACGCCAGCGGAGTGAAGTGATGCCCCCGCCAAGCCGGCACCCGTTGAACCGCCACCGATGCCCGTCAGGCTGCTGTTTGAGGAACAGTTGACTCCACTGACACCACTAACGCCACCGGCATCCGTTATTAGGCGCTGCAAATAGGAATTGTTGCCGCTATAGTTATGACGAGGCAGTGCATCCCAAGCGCTAATCAATCGTGTCGCTGTCGCTGTCGCCGTCGCTGGCATCATTGGCGATTCGGATGAGGATGCGGCAGTTGTGGCGCTGCCAGCCGATTGCCAGACCCGGATGACGCCATCATCGTGGGCAACGAGCATCAGGCAAACATCCTGGGCATTCAATAGCTCAAAGCTGCTGACACGCGCAAATTGGGAGGCGAAACGGGCATAGGACTGCGAATGCGACAAACTTCTGTTCTTGCTGGAGCTGGTCATTTCGGGCGCCTCCGTCACATAGTTGACCACCGAATTGCGCACAAAATCGTAGACGAGCACCTTCTCCTTGTAGGCGACAGCGATTTGGCGCTCATATGGCAACAGTTTCACCAGCGATGGCGTAAATAGTGTTTTCCGTACAAAACTGAACGCATCCAGCCGTATGCGCTGCACCTGATATTCGCTCAGTGCCTGACAACGATGCATCTTATTGCGCTGATAGCGATATTCACGGATCCGCAACGCCGTCGAATTGCGATCAATGGGCCAACGCTGTTGACCCTCCTCCTCCTCGCTGCCATCGTCGGCGCAGCTGTAGCGCTGCTTGCCCGGCCGTGTGAAATATGAGATGGCCCACGGGATGAGCTGCGTCTGGACGATCGGTTGCAGTTGCATTGACTTCCCACTGTTGGCATCCGTATAATGGTTCGTTTCGCTGCCGCTACTCCGCGCCGAATGATTGCCACCCCCATCGATTTGGCCAGCGGATGAAGCAGCTGCCGCCGCCGCCGCCGCCGCAGCAGCAGCAGGAGCCGTTTGAGCAGTTGATGGCAAAGCTGTTGCACCACCCGCACCACCGTCTGGCTCATCATTCATGGAGCTGGTGCGCAATTTACGCTGCTGTGCATCCCCGCCACCGGACATCCGCAATTTGAGTGTCCAGCGACTGGCCGAAGCGGGCGCAATGCCAGCTGCTGAACCACCACCAGCTGCGCCACCTACAGCACCGGTGGCCGGTACATGTGCGCCCCCAACTGGCGGCGATTCACCACCGGCGCCAAGATAATTACAGCGCGTATTCGGACTGGGCGGCAGACTAACACTCGAGCTGCCCAAATTGCTGGTGTTGAGCTTCTGTTCGGTATCCCGATCCCTATCCCGATCTCGTCCACCTGTACAGCCAGCGGTTGTCGCATTTGTTGCCTCCTTGGCGGTTATCAGGCACAACGCTGCATCGCGGACATGTCCAATGATTTTCTGTGCCGTTGCCGCCACTTGGGGGAACGGATCCTGACCGAGATTATAGATGCCCTGCCACAGTTTGGTGAAGATGTACTGAAAGGGTATCGCATTCGTTGTATTACTGCTACCGCCACTGCCACCCATCGATACATTAACAGCGCTAGCGCTGCTCATATTGAAAATGGAACTGGAGCTGACGCACAAACGCATACTGACATGCGGTGCTCGATCCAGGCTATTCGAGGATTGGGGAGGCGTCGGCAGGCCGTGGGTGATGCTCGCGGACCGTTCACCGCCGCAGGAGACCAGCGATGAGGTGTGACTGTTCATGTGCTCCGACATGTAGACGGTGACGAATTGTGACTCGAAGAGCAGCACCATCCATTGCAACGCCGATGCCAGTTCGAGACGGACCAGCGGCGACATATCCTCACCGACCGTTTCCAGCAGTGTGATGGCAATGATCCGATCAATATTATTCGCCTGCTCCTCGCTGCGATCCGTTACGGAACTGATGAATGTACCAAGGGCAAAGACGGCAGCCGCTCGAACTTCGGGTATCGGATCACGGAGCAACACGTAGAGCTTCTCGTGCGCCAAGTCACGGGCACCGGACCAGCGTGCCTTCTCGAAATTCTGCCAGAGCATGCCCAGGCAAATGGCCAACCATTGACGCAACAGCCAACTGCTATCGTTTAGCTGCTCCAGGCAAATGGAGAGCAGCGGTCCCTGGAGCGCACTCGTCTGGCCGAGCAGAAAATTGTGCACAATGGAGGCGAGCACAAAGGCGGACATTGTCCGATGTTGTTTGCTAACGCCAGTGTCCTGCAGCACGGTCAAAAAGTATTTGTACTCCTTGACCAGATCCACCTGGCAGCTAGGATCGACGGCCAGTATCTTGGCCCAAATGAATACCAATACGGGGCGCAGTTCACGCGTCGAGCTCTGCAACAATTTGAGCACATAGGGAAAGATGCCGACACCCAATGCCAAATTAACGGCCCACGGTCCCAAGTCGAGGAAGCGTGCCAGCAACTCCAAGGCACGCAATCGATGCACCTGAGAGAGCAACACCTGCAACACAATCGGCAACTGTTCGGGCGGTGTACGCGACTCTGATTCACTATCTAGCCACACTTGAAACGCGGTCAACTGATGCTCAAAGAAGGGCAATTGGCGATATGCCGCCTGCTGTTCCAAGATGTCGGGCAGCTGTTGCAACGCCAGATCAACAACCAGATCCCAAGCCTTCCACATGGCATGACGATGGCAGGGTGGCAATGCCGGCAGCGAAACTGGAGTACAATCGTGACTACGAAGTATGCGCTCCGCCAACAGGAAATTGCGAAACAGACTGGCAACGAGCAGATCTTGACGGAACAGACGCTGGAACAGCTCACGGGGCAGCGTATTCCATGCAATCGTATCCGTAATGGCCGTAAATATCCAATTGAGCTCACCCATCATGGTGCGTCGATCGTTCACCTTGCCGGGTATCTTGTCAATCAATTCGCTTTGGATGCGCGGCACCATGCCCAGTTTCTCCTGCATCGCATACCACTTGAGGGCAATATTAATTGGTGTCGTCAAACAGCTGGTGAATAGATCTGCCGGCAGTTGTGCATTCATTGGTAATATCTCATTTGCGGCACATGCCGCCAAATGAATACAATTCTTATAACTAACGAGCTGAGCGGCCGGCTGTGTACCGGCCAAAGCTTGAGCGGCCAGTGCCTTCTCCAGTACGTGTTCATGCTGCTCGGCGAAGGGCTGAAACGAGTTGATGATGATGCCCGCATTGGAGCAATCATAAACGTAGATCGATGGTGCCGCCATCCAATTGATCAGCTCAAAGATGCTCAACGGTATGTATTGTGTGAAGGTCTTATTGAATACCCAAATTTCACCATTTGCCGTCGGTTTGGGTACCCCATGGCCATTATAGTGGAACAGGATGCGTTCACCTTTCGCATTGCGACGCAACGAAGTGCACAATTTCTTTACATCCTCAACGGTTGGATCGTGACACTTCTTGTAGCGGGCACGGGGCTGCCAGCGTTCATATTGCATTTGCAGATTGCTACCGATTTGCTCCATCGCTTTAGGTGCCGACACCGAACTGGGATCTATCCAACACTCTAGTCTCGAACATGGCTGTATCTTGACCACATCGGGCGGATCAACACCAATGTTCAGGCAGAGGACGAGCGCAACACTGGCCGTTTTCATGCGTTCCCGAATGCGCCACGCGTGACGATCGTAGCGCCATTGCACAATTGATTCCTGATGCCGCATCGCTGAGAAGCTCAGTGGACACTGTTCGTCCTCAATGATCCCACAGTCGAACAGACTTGAACGATTTTTGAATAGTTTACGCGGCGGCATTTGTGATTTATGCTGCTGCTGCTGCTGCTCCTGCTGTTGTTGTTGTTGTTGCTGCTGTTGTTGTTGGTGTTGTTTATGCAGTTGCTTCTCCTTTGAGTTGCGTGTTGCTGTAGCGCCTGCAGTGTTTGGCATTTTATGTGCATCCTCGCCACCAACGACATACAAGGTTCCCTTGTTGCTGCTGCTAGCAGCAGTGGTGTTGCCAGTCCCATTGTTGTTGTTATTGTTGTTGCTTTTGTTGTTGTTGCTGCTGCTGCTGGTGCTGCTGCTATTGCGCTCTCTGGTGGCAATCGTCGAAATCGGCAATTGCAGCGCCATCCTTTTGCCGTTTTCTGCAAACCAAAGGTACACTAATACTTATGCACATGTATATATCACAATATATATATATATATATATATATGTATATATATATATTTATATATATATTTAACTATGTATAAATATACATATATATGTGTGTATGGTGTGTATATTTCCAAATTTATTGGCAATTGTTGTTCTTGTTAAAATTTCACAAAAATTGTCTATGTAATTATAGCAGCATGCATGCACATGCCCGTCAACGACGGCGACGACAAACAACAACAACAACAACTGATGGGTAGACGAAGAAAGGACGAAAACGGCGACGGGTAACTTTGCTGCTTATGCTGCTGCTGCTGCACATAACCAAACAATTTTGCAGCACCACCACAACGGTACGGGCGACGGCGTTGTCCTAGTTGCGCTGCTGCGTTTTTCAATTGCACAAATCAACAAATAACAAAACACAGAAAAAAAAACAACGCAAACAAATGTTTTTTTAAATGAATATCGACGAGAAAAATTTGACTGGAAATGCACGCGCTGATCTCAAGTACAAAATACGCACTTGCGGCACTTCGTATTCCCCTTTTTCACTCTCTGCGTGTGTGTGTTGTGTATGCATATGTGCTTGTTCGTCTATATCTCCCATTATGCCTATTCTTCCATTCGCGGCTGCCACCGTTGCTTTGGCATGCATAGGGCTGCCAGACTGCGTCGTTTTATAACCGCCATATTTAAACTACAAAAAATCGAGTATGTGGATTCATGCATTAGGCCACTTTCTAAAGTACTATGAGATCTACTCATACATATATATATAAATTGTACTTCTAGTTATGTATTGGAAATTACCCTTAGAACTGGATCACGATGCAATGGTTCTGGATAGGTAATGGCGTGTATGCGATGCCGTCCAAATAACCCGGTTGCAAAACTTTGAGCACTTTTCTGCGTACGCTGTGTGGCGGTATATTTCATATAGAACCATTCTGGGTTATAAATATCGAGTAGTAGATTGGGAAAGCGTGATTGCATGCGTTCTGCGAGCTCAATTAATTCATCTTCGCCTTCGGCAACCAACAGTTTTTCATCATCCGCATCTATGTGATTCCAACTCCAATGACGCAGATCGTTAAGTTCGTCTGCGCAGAAATTGTGTTCCGATTGATTCAAAAGGAGTGCCTTGATTTCAGTTAGTCGTCTTTTTGCATGCAAAATAACTGATTCGCTGGGATTTCGAGTGCCATGCCGTATTATGGCCCAAACTCGCGTCGGGTGGCAACCTTGAACAAAATAAAAATAGCAAATACGCGACGAATGAGCATGTGCAGTAAATTAAATAAAACAGCTGTGCATAGTTTCAAAAGTAAAATCACGTTTTTTTTTTTTGGCGATAACAAGCGGCATACCATCGTATTTTGGCGAAGAATCATTATAATTGGCAATAGCACGATATGGTGTCTTTGTGGATAATCGACGCTCGATGTCAGACCGATCCACGTTGTTGCAGGCAATTGCTGCATCAGCTGTTACCAGATGATGTTGTTGTAGCAGCAGTAGTAGTGGTATTAATGAAAGCGGTATTATCAAAACGTAAGAATTAAGCATTTTTCCAGAAAGGGGAAAAACTTGTCGGGTAGTAAAGTTAAGAGCAACTAAAAACAAGTTAAAAACTTAAAACATTGAAGAAAAGCTGACTACGCACGTTCAACGGTAAAAAACAAATCAGTACGAATAAACAGACTACAAAAACAAACGAAGATTGGTATAAAAGGAAAGCTGCAATTGCTTAGGGCATGCTCATACACCGAAAATATAAAAACACTCGCGTACACACACACACATGCAGTGTTGAGCTGGTGTTGCCAGACGTGCACTAGTGCATTTATCTGGCAACGCTTGCAAAGAAATTTTCGATAACTCGATCCCGGCGATAGTAAGCATTGCTCGCTAAGTTCTTCGAATTCAAGTTGATTTTAGCAGTGCAAGAGGAGAATTGAGATTAAGCAAAAAGTTTATAAGTAAAAAGCGAAATAGTCATTATGCTAATATTTGAGATTACGCGAAAGAAGAAAACATAAGATGACACCAGAAAAAGGCCCTCAGACTCGGTCCAAGACAAATAAACGCCTAATCGAGAAAAAATACAATAGAAGAACTGCTGATCCACCCGCTAATCCCAATGCTGCCAAATCTGCAAAGCCCAAGAAGCAGAATAATCATTCTCAAACCAGCAAAATTGCATCAACTTCGGGAGCAGCAGGAATGATCGATTGTTCACACGATGCAATGCAGAACAACAAGAAAAAGGCGGCAGGAAAATCATTAAGAAAGATATGGAATAATGATAACAACAACAACAGCACTGTTGAGAGTGATCCAGAACTGAGGGATGAAATAAAATTAATGCTTCCGAAGCTGTGCGTTGTGGATCAACTCGGAAAGAAGACACTAAAAATGGGATACACAGAGGATGATTTAAACAGCTTCTTGGCTAGCTCAATCTTCAAATCAATTGATTTGGCTGCTCACAGCACCACACAGGTGAATACACTTTCTCATATTAAAAAAACTATGCTGTAGAGTTGACTCCTAATACATGCATAAATGTGTTGAATTTATTATGCAGCTATTCCAGCGTTTTATTGACGCCACATACAAAGTAGAGGAGTTGTCACTGGCTGAACTGATCGATCATTATCATCTTGGTATCTTAATGCAGTCGTATAAGCCGCTGGAAACAGATTATATGGGTTACCGTTGCGAGTTGTTGGACGCCGTGGCTAAACTGTGCATAAATTTGCCACCCGATTGCATCGAATTTATTGGCACTGTCCTATGTGATAGATTTGTAAGTGGCACGGGCGTGGAACGTGTGCATAAGGTCGTCCAAATGCAACAGGCCCTGTCGCTGTTTATTATTAAGGATGACTTTAGTCGCCAGATTGCGATGAGTATTCTGATGGCCACATTCGTCCAGGTCTCGGGTATGCCAAGAAAGAATACCAATACTGATATTGTACGTACTTAACTAAATCCGATAATCAAAGTTCAGCTTTATAGCCAATAAAAATACACATTAATCTTTGTCATTTGCAGATCAGTGAGGTCTTCGAAATGGGCAAGCTCATTGACTGGATGCAGATAAGCATCGCCGGTAATGTGGCGGACTTATTTGTCCTGGTGCGCAGCTTCTCGCTTATCATCAACACGCATCAGAACCAAAAAGCACACGCCGACTGGAACAAAGGAACCAGCAGCAAAATACAGGAGCATTTCATTCGTTTGCTACGCACAGTGCGCTGCTCCCCCGACTATGGTTTTCTTGAAATGATGGTAGGTGACACTGACATCGACTATATCGACATTGCATCTAAATCGAGCTATCCTAAATTGTACCAACTTGAGTGACAATTGTATATACTTTGTTATCTAAGGCTCAAGATACTCTATCAATCTAAAGCAAAAATTGCCTATATTTATTATTATACTATTTAAATTTTGAAACAAAATTAATTTGTTTTTTTTTCTTTTCTGTTTTTACATTAATTGCAGGTGCAAAGTTACATATGTGGCGCTGTCAATTGGTAAAATTACATAATTATACCCTGAACACATTAAAAATGGTTAAGAAGGGTATAATGGTTTTGTGCAAATGTATGTAACAGGCAGAAGGAAGCATCTCCGACCCCACAAAGTATATATATTCTCGTTCAGGATCAATAGTCGAGTCGATATAGCCATGTCCTTCTGTCCGTCCGTTCGTATGTCCGTCTGTATGAACACGCAGATCTCAGAGACTGTAAGAGCTAGGAATATATGTTCTCGTATACCAGGCGCAGATCAAGTTTGCGTTATTTTATCGATAACTGCCTCCGTTTATCGAATATTGATAAATTAAATTTCCGATAGCAATCAATGCCAGTTTGTGATACGAGCAAGACAGACGCGCGCTTTTGATCGAATATAAAATAAACTTCCTAATTATTAAGTAGTTTAAACACCGCCCAGATCTGAAGTTTCATGTGTGCATAAAAAACGCTTTATGCATCAAACACATACTGTTGATCAACTGCCCAAATTTCGTCAAGATCGGATATGAAACACCCAAGTTATAGTCGAAAATATATTCTCATAATGATCTCATTTCTATCAGCAGCCGCAAGCATTTTCTGTATGCATAAATATGCGAGCGGATGTGTGAGAAAGAGATGGCATGATAATTTAAAGGGGAATTTGCCAATAATAATAGAATATATTTAATAACTGGGTTTAGGGTATATCGTAGTCGAGTTCACTCGACTACAGCACTCTTACTTGTTTTTATATGAATTACTGGCAAATATTTACTTGTTTTAGCTTTAGTTAAGAACTAATTGACTTCAATTTGATTGGGTTTTAAAGGTATTTATTTATTAATCTTTGAATTAGTCATTCAAATCAAATGCAAATTCGCCGATTAATATCGCTCGTTTGATAAGCATGAATTAAATGTGTTTTAGACTTATTTAATTTAACCGTTACGTTTACTTGAAACAGCGAAAAATCGTTGTGTATAAAAAAATACAATTATTTTTTGTAATTTCTGGAAATTGTCGATAACTGTTTCTAGTCGATGTGAAAATGCATTTAAAACATCTGTAAAATAGTATGGTGTGACTTAAAGTAATAGTCCAACAAAATACTGGTTGAAAAACGATTAGTTCAAAGAGAACGAACCAAAATCCAAATTGAAAACGACAATAATTGAAAAAAAAAAACCAACCGGTTTATTTAAAGATATTCAAATAATTAAAGCTAACATAAACCAAAACATATTTCTTATTTTGCAGCGTTTCTCAAGCAGATGCAATGGACACGTCAATGAGTGTGTTTGCAAAATAAGCTTTTTGGGGGCGGTCTAAAGCTCACAACTCACAAACGGCTGGCCGCCCATACCGGCGCCTAACTGGGGCGTAAGTTGGAAGTTTTGGTCGACATTGGCGACGATGGCTTAACGCCTGGCATTCCGTCTGCTTAACTTGGCTTTGTGCATGTACGAAAATTCATATGTTTTTTAGTCGCGCAACGAGCTACCAAAGTGACGGACCCGTTACAATTAAATAATCTAAAAAAAATAGTTAGTAAGACTGTGAACAAATAGCATAAATTACATTGTGTAGAACACGGACAAAATCTCATGTATATTTTTATTCAAGTTTTTGTTTGTTTGTGTTGTGCTCATTGTGTTACACTTGCTGCAATGCTTTGCAAGTCCTGAAAAGCGTTTGTTGTTTGACTAGCATATGGCGCCGGAAAATGCGCCGCCGCACGTGCCAGCTGTTTGTTGCGCCAAAAACTAATCAGAGGTAATGCCGACCTAACGGTTCTTACCCCCACCCACTCTTCTATAATATACAGATTTTTATTTTGTATTTGTGATTTGTCGCACTGTCGCACGCAACCGAAAAAAAAACAAACTTTACTTCATTGTAGCACGCCACCTGTTGGTTGGCAGCTTTTTAAATGCCGTTACGCTGTATGGGGGGGGGGGGGGAGCTTAAAGCGCACAATGATCGATTAATGACAGTTTTATTTATGGAATTAACAGCAAAATTTGTATAAGACCCGTTATCGCAGCTGACCGCAGATAAAAATAAAACACACACACAGGGCCAAACATTTAAAGGCGTATTTAAATAATAAGATTAGAAGCCCGATTTGGCCGCTCAAGCTAAGCACATGTTCTGGACACGTGAGTTCATGGCTTAAAAATCTCGTAAGAACATAGCAATCCTTAAAAAATGTATTAATTAAGTTTTGAAACAGTTTGGCCATTAAGAACTAAGCATAAAGTTACATTAAAAAGTTGTCCCGAGAAATATAGTAAAATGGCATATATTGCAAAGCCAAACGTGTTTGAAAAATTGTAAAAGTAATTTCGTTAATTTAAAAAACTAGCAATGGCGAAATAAAATTGTAAAAAATAAATTGAGTTTAAAATGTTTTCCTTTTACAAACTAATTTAAATAAATGGCCAATATCGATACATCAAATAAACCTGTTGCATCTAATATCGTGCATTTTGAATTGTTTTGGGATTCAAAATTTGGGAGTCAAAATCCGAAAATAAAACCAGAAATGGGAAAACAACGAAATCAACTTAATCAAGTCAAATCAAAACATATCATATCATATATGAAATGACCACAAGCGTCTCAAGTACTACTACACTAATATTAATTTTCGAGTATGATTAATCTGTGTCGAAAGACACGGACATCAAAATACAAAAAATACTGGCCTTATCGCCCAGCGGCCGGTAATTAATTTTTTTTTGTGTTTGGCCAATGGACAACACGAAAATTGTTAGTAAATGACAACGACATGATGATCGAGCGATAATAATGCCAATGATAAATGATTGAATGGCAAAATCACGGCAAATGGCGCATTCTTTTTGGATTTTGTTTTTGTATTTGCCTATTTGTTGGCTTCGTTTTCATAGCGTCGTCAGGTAGGCTGCCAGAGGCACCGCATTTTTGCGTGCGTGTTGTGAAACGTGCCCAAATAGTTTTCAACACCTGCCAAAGTGAGCAGGATGATTGTGCATGGGTGTGTGTGTACATATGTGTATGTGTACTTCTTTCTTTGCCTGCACTTCCAAAGAGAGCTTTTTTTATGCGACCGGCGCTGTCAAATCGGTTTTTGCCGTTAGCGCTGTGCGCTGGCGTCGCTGGCCGCGATGGCGACGGCCGCGCTGCTTGCTTAAAAGCTAAGGACAGTTCACAGCGTTCAGTTCGTAACGAGTAGTCGCCTCGCGCGGTTTGGCGGCACGACAAACAAAAAAAATAACAACAACAGACAAGCACAAAATACACACACCAATACGTCTCTTAACCCGCGCAAAACACACACAATCACATCACAATTCACGAGCAACTAAATGTAACTGTTGTTCAAAAACGCGCTGATACAAGAATTTAAGAACTGTCAATAACAAGAACCAATCAAAAAGTGGACAACAGCAACAAAAGTAATGTCAAAAATAAATATAAAATAAAATACCACAAAAACAAAACCAACAAAAGGCAAATATCAAACAAAATATAAAGAAGCATAAAAAAAAATAAAAGCAAAAAAAAAAAACAAAAGAAATTAATTTATTAAGTTAGTTTCAAACAAAAAGCAATTAAATTCCAAAATTATGATCAGAAAAAAATGCTCAACTTGTTATAAGCAATGCAAATTTAATTTAGGGATTTTTTTTCTATTTTTCTATTGTAATAAAGTATTGTTGTTTTTTTTTTTTGTGTGTTGCCAAGCCGAAGTATTAGCTTAAGATTTGCATAATCGAAAAGAGCAATTAGTATTTAGATGAGCATCATCACGAGATCAGTTGAGCGTGCGCTAAGCCGGCCTCCAAGCCTCCACGCATCCAGTTTACACACTCAGAGAAAAACGCTGTTCCAATTTCCATTCAAGTACAACCGGTATTCAATTCATATGGTTTTTTTTTTTTGTTTTTCTTTAAATTTCAAACACAATTCGATTTGAATTATTCTTAGCCATAAGTTAAAATTATTATTGATTTCAAAATAGACTGTTGCTGCTGCATTAATAAGAACCAAAAAATGCTCATTGAATGCTACATTTTGATTTTTTTTTTTTTTTTGCTTAGCTTTAAATATTTGTGAGACATCAATGGTATTAATAAAATGTATAAACTTGAATTCTTGGATTAATTTAATTTAGTTTAGTGCATTAAATCTGAAATTTTTTTTTATTTAAGCAATTAAGTTTCTTATGAAGGAAATTGATATGCACATGTTTTTCTTCATTCTATTGGGAACTGTTTCCAATCATTTAAATACTTGGTGAATACTTTCATAAAATGAGTATTTTATATTCTTGGGATGGGCTATTAGACTTTGGCAACGTTTGTACTTGACTTGAGCAGAAAATAGTTATCTTTCTTTTTTTTTTAGTGCAGTCAGCAGCCTCCATTTACCCTGGCTGGCTGCGGCGCAGATGCGGCCCACGCTTATTCACTGTTCTCGCAGAACTAGTTTTAAGTTTTTATTTTTGTATTTTTTATATAATATATGTTTGTGTTTTTTTGCATTATCTGCTTCTATATCTCAATTAAAATTTAAATACTATACAGCAAAAAGAAAAAAAAAAGAAACAACAAAATTGAAATTTGATAAACTTTTTGCAACTCTCTACCGGCGGCGTCTCCGTTTGCTGACCCACCACAAAACATGTTGTTGACCATGATCGACAGATAGGCGGACAGACAGACACTAGACCAATCAAAATATGGTTGGAGCAAGGAGCACAGCAGATGAAATCAGCATCAGCATTGATGATCGTCCTCGATTCGAAATTTGACAAGCTCATTGTGCGTTTGATACCGCTCAAAGAATTTCCAATTTCTTCAAAATTTCAATTCTAGCCAAATATATTTTTATTGCCTTCAAATACTTTTCATAGTCTGGGAATGAAATTGTGCAAAAATATGTAACAAGCTGAAGGACGCATCTCCAAACCCATAAAGTGAATATTGAATATTATAGAATCAACAAAATGGCCCGGACCGATAGCCGATTCGACCCGTGAGAACTAGAGACTTTAAATTTGGAATATAAGTAAACCATAAGAAAATCGTTAAAATATCTAAGACGTGTTTGAATGGGTATAGCTAACGACTTGGATTCGCAGTATCTCCTCGTTGAGTTCTTTACACAAAAGAAAATCTTACTTGTTATATATAAATTAAGAAAATTCCCCAATTTTAATTATTTCACTGAGAAAAGAAGAGCTTAAGTTGTTGGCAAAACATTCAATTTTAAAACGGGGTATAATTGTTTTTTAATCTCACGTATAGAAATGTGTGAAAGATATAGTATCCAGCCTGTTTGGCTACATATATATAGCATTTACATCTATCAAGTTGATAACTCGTCTTTAAATTATCAGTTCTAAAACATTTTGGAATATGGAAAGTTGTCCTAGAATCCTCACTGAAAGAGTCCAATTAAATGGGGCACATATCGAAAGTATATATCCATCACACATCCTTACACACACACACATACACACGCATATACAAATGTAAATACATACACAAGATTTCTTGCTGGAATCCGAGAATGTAATTTACATCCCTTGAAAAAATCCATTAAACCTTTTATTCAAACAGACAGTAATAATTAAATTTATCTAAAATTGGTTAAACGATTAAATTAAAACCACATGCTCGAATAAAAATGCCCTGGGCGAGCGAGTAATAAACATTATCTTCCTGCTTGTCAATTAGATATAAATAATATGAATGCACGACTAAAAGATGCCCTGCATACTGAAAATGTTATACTATGCTCAAGTTACAATGTTAGTTAATAGATAGTTATAAATTGGATGATTAGTTGGAATTTCCACAGTTCCACGTGCCCCTTTTTTCTATTATTTGGTTGTTATTGTGGCCATGCGACATGTGATTGATATTATAATGCGAATGTGACCGTTTAATTTCATTGTTTTCTTGCAGTGCTGACGACGCAGTGACAACTGTGAAGCCGTGCACAGGTGGTAAATTAACCATCAGCAGCGTGTCAATAATTCATTGAGATAAAAGGCCAGCGGCAGAACGATATGTTGGTCACGCCCACCAAATCAACCAGCGACAACTTGCCGCCGCCAGCGACGACGACGACGAATCTTAACAATGGGTATCTGCAGTCGAGTGCACTCGACGAGCTAAATGCAACGGTAGTCTCACCGCTGTTGGGTCAACAGCAACAACAACAGCAACAACAACAACAACAACAGCAACAACATAAATTACCAACCGTTGTATATCTCAGTCCGGACGGCAGCGGCGCCGTTGGCAGCGCCCTGCAACGTAATGTGGTTACAGCAGGAACAACGCCGACGCCGGCGTCCACAACGACATCGCCTGCTGTTGCCAGCGATTGGCTGCTGTTGAAGGAGGCGCAACAGCGACGCCGACTGCTTGTCCTGGCCATCGCCTTTACAGTCCTTGGTGCGGCTATCGGTGCGCTGGCCATCTATTTTGCCAGCCTGCATCAGCATTGTCAGCGCTATCAGCGCAACGAGCAACAGGATGCTGGTGAGCGACAGAGAGATTGAGTTAAATACGATGTGCACACACATGCCTACACACATACACACACACACACACACACGAACACACACACATATGCTAAATTGGGTCACAATTCAATTACGTTGGCATTCCTTGTCAATCTGTCGAGAGAGAAATGTAATTACCCTTCCATGACTGGCATTATATATATAGAGATAGATATATATAAGCTGACACGGTTCTCAAATCAATTTTAATTATCATATCAGTTCTAATTTAAAAGGAACAATACAAGAATTGACCAAGTTGATAAATTTTGTTGTTTTTTTTAGTAAGCTCAATTTTCAGGCTTTTAGAATACGGCAGAAACATTGTGGAGTTGAGGTTTCATGTTTGCCTCGGATATTCCATAAATTTCTGGCCAAGCTGCTTTGATATGCTTCAAGGATTCATTTCCTTTTAATCACAAATCGGCAGAGTTCGCTGCTGACAGCTGACCTAGTTTAGATAGGTGGCTTCTTAGTTTTCAAGGTCCTGTCCTAGCTTTCGCTTGCCTTAATTAATTTAATGAATCCAGTGATAAAAGAATACAATACCTCACATAAATTGTTTTCAAAGAGAAATGTTGTTTATCTTAGCAAAGATGAATGCTTGATAATGCTTGTGATTTCTTGATTTTCGCATAATATGAATGCTTTTGCAGATGTTGCACGTTTAGTGAGATATTGCACTATAACCACTTCTGCGAGGGTATATATACATACAATACATTTATTTCCTCTGACATCATGACATCCGAACAACAACAACAACAGCAACAGCAGTAGCAACAGGAGCAGCAGCAACAGGCAGCAGGCATTAGGCAGCAGCAACAGGCTGCGATGTTTAAGTCTTATCTCTGTCTGTGTATAATGCAGTCCTGGCTAACAAACTAGCTTAACACCTCCACAGCCCCTTCTGGCTCCGCCAGGCACCCCAACAACTGATTGACCGACCTCAGCTGTTGTGCTGTTTTCGTCTTTCAGATCCAACGCCATTTGAAAATTCAATTACAAAATATGTCAAATAACGAGCAACAACAATTGTGAATAACAATGGCAGGCGACCGCCTTTCGACATTTCTGCCTTTTGTGTTGGCTCGCACATTTCTCTTCAAAAGCACATCCCTATCACCTAACCCCAAACCCCTCCACTCAAGCATTCTACACGGAATGAAAAAAAAAATCGAAAAAATCGAATAAGGTTTTGTTGAAAGGTATTTTATTATTTGCACTCACTCAACAAATGAGAATATTGAGAGTATTTTCGCTAATTAAATCAACAAGTTTGGTTTTTATTAAAAATACAAAATTCAAATATTTTTATATTTCTTGAGCCTGGCACTATTTTGTTTTTATTAATAATTGTTGTGCTTATATTGAGCAAAAGTTGTTTATAGTTGGTTTGGCTTACTCGATTTACAATGTGCTACGACCCTTTTCTCTCTGTGTACCCCGCTATTGATCGAGATGCCCACAGCTCTTTCGTCTTTTTCTCATTGCTCATTGCTCATTGTTCATTGCTCAGCTGCATTCATTCACATACATTTCCGCACCGTTACCCCTTGTGGCACCACCCCCACCCTTGGCTTGTGTGTGTGTGCGTGTGTGTGTGGAGTTTTTATCTAGAACATTATCTAACATTCGCTTAATGTACACAACACACATATTTCCATTTTGGAAAACCAATCAATTCGTCCATGAATTTCACTTTAAACATTTTTTTTATTATTATTTATTATTATTATTATTATTTTTTTTTGCAATCGATTGGCGGGAACCCTTCGCCTGTCCCCCTTGTCCAAATCACATGTTTATATGGGTGTTGTGAAACGTGCTTTTAATATTTGGTGACAAAAAAATAAGGGGAAAAAAAACATTTCATTCATCGTTATTCTTAATCGCTTCGACAGCGACCGGCTATCATCAAAGCCTATCTTTTCCCCTCGTTTTTTTTTTTACAACATATTTAAAAATAAATATCACAGCTATAAATACGCCTTGGCCAAAGTTCTCACCTTTAATATGGGTGGACTCCAATATTGAATGGGTTGTGGGAATGGGAAATTGATTATTTCTCAATATATTTTTTCTGCTTGAATATACGCCGTAACTTATCCATTTCAGTATTATTCTTTTTTTTCTTGCAATTCGACTAGCTGAGCTATTCGTTATGATTGAAGCATTTGCGATGGGTCATTTAAGTTTTAAGCGCATGTCGAATGCGTTTATTAGAGATTCCATTTGTTAATTAATTTTTTAATTCAATTTACACTAATTAATATGTGTATATAATTTCAAGAATAACAATTTTATTTACAAATAAATCATTTTCCTCGTAACTGTCAATATAAAAACTCCTTAGGATCCTTTCAGCGAATCTCAGAAATCATTTTGCTTTGCCCTGCCTCTTTTCAACACACCCCGCCGTTGCCCCTAAAGTGCTCAGCCGTGTGTCATTAATGCTTTCAATTAAGTCCGACAAATGAAAATTATGAACACCGCGACAAGTTGCATAAGTGCTTTCATTGGAAAGCGTATTTTATTATTCAATTAGCAAACGAGTCCCAGCACCCCAGTTGATGGCGCCAGGAGTCGAGTTTCCCCAGAACACAACAATAAACGCACAACTGACTTAAGGCAGCCAAAGGAACAAAAGCTACAACAACCTACTTATACAATATGAGCACGTGACAGAGCGTGTATCGAGATAGGGTTCTGTGTGACAGAGAGAGAGAGAGAGAGAGAGGGAGAGAAACAGAGAGAGAGAAAGGAGGAGGATGTTTTGTACTCGGTGCAGATTCACTCAGAGAAATATATTATAGAACTTTGTACTCCATTCAAATAAGATAATTAGTTCATTTTCAATGCTAAATTTTATTGAAATTTCTTTAATTATACACTGGAATGTTTGACTTTTATATTAAGTATACAATTTATTATTGACTATTCGATTCGAACAACGTTTTTCTCGTTGTGTACATCCAATTTTTAATGGTTACATGCAACATGTGTCGCCTGTCTTGTCTCCTACTTCCGATGTGCTATCAACCAAGAGAAAACATTATATTCACTTAATAATATATGAGCTGCCAGTGCGAAAGGTGGGAAAGTGTTCAATTTCCACGGCTGCTTTTGATAAGTGCCAACAAAATGTGATGACTTGTGTAAATGCAATTGGCAATCAAGAATGTGTACCTACTATACATATATGTGTATATATATATACATTTCTGATCCTAATGAATGAAGCTGTATGTCACCCGTTTTAACTAGCATTGGTACATTTTATACATATGTAATACACTTTGTATAAAAGATGTAATAAAAAATAGAGTTAAACTGCAATAGCTCAAACACACATATATATATATATATATACTTAAAACTCTAATTAGGAGCTATACTTTTTAACTGCATGCTACTAAGTTATGTAAAGACAAAATCTTTTGGTTTCTTACAATTTTAACTATCAGTTTCTCATAATTTTCTTGCAACTGTTTTGCTTTCAAAAATCGGTAAATTACGAGCTAAATCTTTGAATATGAGTTTGAGGTCGGATGAAATAGTTTTTATTTCCGCAATTTTTAAGGATCTTTGCTGATAGTCAAATTACCAATTGAAGTCGTAATAAGTCGTAGTTGACATTTTATTGGCCCAGCTAACTTGTGAAAATCGCTTTATAAGAAATTCAAATTCAATTTACTTGAGTGGCTTTTAAATTCAGACCAATAATACTAAGGTGTCTGTGTGTGTTTGTGTGTGTGTGTCTGTGTGTATCTCTGTAGAAGGAGAAGGAGACGAAACCATAACAAACTCAGCTCCAAAGTTAACTCTAATTGCAGACGATGGCAACTATGGCACGGAGGGTGGACCAGGAGCAGGACGCAGCCAGGAAAATATATGCATGACGCAGGAGTGCGTGAGAACAGGTGAGTGATGGACACATTACACTCAAAAAAAAAAAAACATCGCTCTTACCAAAATACTTGTTTCAGTTACTAATCTATTTTCAAACTGCAATTCATTATTTACTTCTACTCAATTCTATATCGTTTTGACTAAAAAAAAACAACCAACTCGACTAGAATATTACGAAATCTTCACCGATTTTACGTATTTCGATTAAGATTATATATATACATATATATATATTATGGGATCGGCCATGCTTGTTACATTATTTTGCAACAACCTTATTATGCAAAAGTAGAATAAAAATCAAATACTAAACTACTTATAGCAAGGAATATTCTGAAAATGAATTCATCTCCATGATTCTAAGTTGCTATATATATAGTGAAAATGTCGTGTAAACGTTGTCGATAAATAATTTTATTTTATTTTTAAATACACTTTTGAGTTATTCAATCATCAATAATAAATCCCTGCTTCTGAAAATCTGTTGAAGTTTGAAAAAATTACAAATACATTTTAAGATTTCTAATCGCAATTTTTTGTGATTTATTTCTTTCTAATTTTTAGATTTAGGAGAGTAAATTTAACGTGTTCACAACAAACATTTTTCTCTGTGTAATAATGATGATGACAGTATTGAATTCATATTGAGGTTGAAGCCCAGCTATAAGAAATGCATATCAAATTGTGCTAATGGCTGTCAATCAAAATGGCCAATGGTTCGCAGAGTGCACAGAGTGTGTGTGTGTGTGTGTGTGTGTGTGTCTTTAGCGAATGACTTTTGTCAATTATTTATTAGGAATATTCAAAAAATAAGTGTTGTTCAGTGACATGCTCAATACTTGATTATAGGTCTGCCAATTTTGGCTGAATGTTCCAAATGCATTTAAGGAAGAAGAGAAGGATTTCGGAATTCGGAGCAAATGAAGAAGGGAACAACGCTTAACGAGCGTTTTATGTGTGGGGGCCCATTGCTGTGAATGTGACATTTGGTGCTCCTTGTGTGGTTTCCAACTGGCTTCACAAACAGGACAAATGGGCCAAACACATGTACCTGGCTCCATTTTGATCCTTGCCACACACATCGCATGCATGCATAACAAATGCATATAATATATAGTATAGTCTCCTTAGTATAGTTAATGCCTACACACACACTAACACACACAGCTTGTTGCTTGAGCACGCCAAAATAAATAAAGAAAAGCGGGCAATTATTTGTTTATTTTTTGTAATACCCAGTATCTGTTAGATGTGTAAAAGTTTGTCTCGGACAGACATATATACATATATACGTTAGCAGACCTTGGCCGAATTGGAGACATCAAATCTGTTAACTGTATAATTATCTCGCATATCAATTTTATCCAATTCTATTTGTAATTTTTTCATACAGCTCACATTTATCAAGAATATATTTGCTTTATAATATCTCCCCTCAATCTCCGACTACATGTATATAAATGATTACAGGGTAATTCCTAGTCGGGCTCTTTGATGTTTTCTTCTTCTTTGTTTTTATATGTGTGCTTCCATCTTTTATGCCGCCAAGACAAACATTAAAGTTTGCTTCCCATCCCCAACTCCCTGCACCCGAGAGACTTCATTATATGCTCAGCAGGCATCAGGCTTCTGTATGTTTTATAGTAGTGGTAACCTTAAATTAGCTATTATAGACCAGGGTTGAACCAAAAACTGGCCGAAAGAGCAGCTGACTCGACTTCCACATACATATATAAATATATGTATATATATATTTTTCCAGAGTGAAACAATCACACAAACTTGTTGGTCATATTAGTGACAGAAAGTCTACAAAATATATAGAAGTGTATACAAATTGAGCTTTATATCTTGAAAGACTATTTTTATGGTCTTTGGAATTGCATATCTCAAAATTTGTTTTCATAAAATTTGACAAAAGGAAAGCACAAGAAATTTGGATGTATCAATTTGAAAGGCAGAACTATTCTAGAAATTATATTCTATATATATATACATATATATATATATATACGCATGTGTATGTGTTTTTATTTGTTCTTACTCAGGATTCATGTCCTTAAAGTTAAAGTTGATTTATGGTTTGTCGCTTTGTTTCCATAACGGCAAAGGGAAATTAGCCGAACCCCAAACTATCCACGACAATCCAAAGTGCTATTGTTTCTTTTCTATGCGAAAGAGACTGGCAAAGTTTTATAGGACTCCGGCAAACCTAAACTTTAGGCGTAAATTCTGCATAAACACAAGGCTAGTCTAAAAGGGAGAATGGTTATAAAGGGGAGGTAAATGGGGAGTAGTGATAAAAGTTATTTGCGTCTCAGTTGGACATTTATGATATACTCGAAAGTTGATTTATGGACAGAAATTTCAATTAAACGCACAGATGGTATTATTTCCCAGCTGAAAATGTAGATAAGTGAAAAACCCGCAATTCTCTAATGATTTATTGATGGTTCGATTATTTTACAGCTGCTTCATTGCTATCCGCGATGGATTTAATGGCTGATCCGTGCGAGGATTTCTTTCAATTTGCATGTGGCACCTGGAATAAGGTGCATCCCATACCCGAGGATCGCAGCTCGATTAGCACTTTTGAGGTTTCATATTCCAAATGATGATGAAAGTTATTGAATCGATACTGACACTAAATTTAAATCGCAGGTGCTCTCCGATCAGCAACAGTTGATTTTACGTGGTGTTCTGGATGAACCGATCGATGATCGCGACAATGAGGCAACCATCAAGGCAAAGACATTCTACAAGAGTTGCATGGACATACGTGAGTATTACCTATTTAAAATCTATCTGGGTGTCTAAGATGGGGCTTTACAAATTTAACTAAAATTTCAGAGAAAGTAAACGAAATTTAATTTAATATTCAATTGAATTAAATTTAAAAAGTGTATACAATAAAATACTGTAGAAGAGAAACTAATCGAAATTTAATTTAAATATAAATTCTGATTTGAATTTGTTGAAAATTATGTTAATTTACATTCAATGCAACCGTGCATCAATTAATATGTTAAGTTCCTTATTAATTAATCTCAATACTGTTAACTAACAGCATTACAATAGTCTTAAATAAACGTTAGTTGAGTACACAACGCTGGTGGGACTCAGTTTTATTTTCTTATCAAGGCATTCCCTGACGCGGGGAAACTTCGCTCCAACAGAATTGAACTGATTAAAATACAATTAGACATTTTTAATGTCCCTGAACTAAGCAAGAATTAAGAAATTTATAAATATTTAAATTAAATTATTAGAGGCGGCTCGAAATAAAATAATTATGAATATTTGAAAATTTAATTCTTCGAATTTAATTTGAATAGCAAAATTAATTAAAAATGTGAAAGGATTTAAATTGAATACCAAATTGAATGAAATCTTAAGTAATTAAATAAATGATTAATTTGAGTTAAGCAAATAAATATCAAACAATATTCTTACACCTGATTAAATGTTGATTGCAGCCCAGATCCGCAAGATTGGCGCTGGACGACTGAAGGAGGTGCTGCGCTTCTTGGGCGGCTGGCCGGTAATCGAGCCCAACTGGCAGATACCCTCGCATCTGTCGGTCGAGCAGCTGATGGGCAAACTGCGACTCCACTATAGTGAATCGGTGCTGATCGAACTGTATGTGGGGGCGGATGACAAGAACAGCTCTGTGAATATCATCCAAATGGATCAGCTGCAGTATGCGTTACCCTCGCGGGACTATTACCTGAAAGCGAGCAGTGCCAACGATCGCCAGGCATATCACAAATACATGACGCAAATCTCTCAGCTGCTGGGCGCCAATTCGTCGACGGCAGCCGACGAACTGAAGCAGGTGGTGCATTTCGAGACGCTGCTGGTCAATGCTTCACTGGCCGAGGCGGATCGTCACGACACGAGCGCTGTTTATCGAAAGATTTCGCTGCCGGAACTGCAACAACTGGTGCCGGAACTCAACTGGACCGATTATCTGCAGACGGCAATTGGGCCGGGGATTCAATTGCAGCCAAATGAACAGTTAGTCACATATGGCATGTCATATCTAACGGAAATGGGAAAGATCCTGCGTCGCACAGATCGCCGGGTGGTGCACAACTATATGCTGTGGCGTCTGGTCATGTCCCTGATGACGCACATGATCGATGAGTATCAGCGGGAGCGCGTCGAGTTCCGCAAAATCCTCATGGGCATCCAGTCGGAGAGGACTCGCTGGTCGCAGTGCGTCGAGTGGACAAATAAGAAACTGGGCGTCGCCGTTGGCGCCCTTTTCATACGGGACAACTTCAATCAGGATAGCAAGGAAGTTGCCCTAGAGATGATTCATAATATTCGGGCAGCGTTCAATGAGCTGCTGGCCGAGAATCACTGGATGGACGATGAGACGCGTGCGGTGGCCAAAGAAAAGGCGGATTCAATGAACGAACGCATCGGCTATCCAGAAATTCTCACCAATGTCACCGAACTGGAGCAGGAGTACGTAAATGTAAGCATTTTGGTTTAATCCATACTCCTCATCCCCAACTCCACATTCCACATTCGACAGCTCAAATCGCTTATTCATTTCAGCTGACGATCGTCCCGGATAACTTTATCGATAATGTGCTGAGCATTTTGCAATGGGAATCGGAGAAGCTGCTGCAATTGCTGCGCCAACCCGTCGATAAGGAGAAATGGACCACAGAGCCGGCGGTGGTCAATGCTTTCTACAATCCCAACAAAAATGATATTGGTGGGTCCCCGCAACTCCACATATACCCTACAACATATCCACATTATTTTTTCTTGTCATCTCAAATCAAATGTGTTACTCTGTGAAGAAGATAAGCTATATATATATATACATATGTCCCACAATCCCGAACCTATCTTGATGAAACTTGGTATATATTCACTTATAGCTGCTATAGGAATAACTATTTTTTTTTTTACCAAGTTATCCTGACCAAACTCCCAAAAGATTGGTAATATTAAGTTCCTCACATTTAAAAAAAACATCTTCAACGGACTACTTTATCGTATAGCAGACATAGTAACAATCGGTCGAAAGATGAGTTGTAATTTATGGGATCGAGATAGGCATAGGCATATACGTGAACATTTCTGATACAACAAAACTAAGCCATATATATGAAATATTTGCAATAAATATTTAAGATTATTACTCCCAGCTTAATAGGTTCCAATAATGCATAGTTCTGAACCCATTAAAAATGGTTAAGAAGGGTATAATGGTTTTGTGCAAATGTATGTAACAGGCAGAAGGAAGCATCTCAGACCCCTTAAATATGTATATATATTCCTGATCAGGGTCAACAGTCGAGTCGATATAGCCATCCGTACGTCCGTCCGTCCGTCTGTCTGTATGAACTCACAGATCTCAGAGACTATAAGAGCTAGAGACTTCAATAATAGGAATATAGGTTCTCGTATACCAGGCGCAGATCAAGTTTGCGTTAATTTATCGATAACTGTCTCCGCTTATCGATTATCGATACATTTAAATTTCCGATAGCGATAAATGCCACAATTTTAAATGCAGAATCTTCTAATTAATACATAATATAAATATGTACTACTGATGAACTGTCTAAATTTCATGAAGATCGGAAAATATATTCTCATAATGATCTCATTTCTATCAGCAGCCGCAAGCATTTTCTGTATGCATAAATGAGTGTATTCTGTGTTTGTCGGCAGAGGGCGCTTGCAGACCTGCTCGCATTTTAGTGCAAATCTTTTTAAAGGGGAATTTGCCAATAATAACAGAATATATTTAATAACGGGGTGCAGGGTATATCGTAGTCGAGTTCACTCGACTACAGCACTCTTACTTGTTTTATAATGCATTCTATATTTATTGATGGTTTGTTTTGATCTGGAATCTTGATTTACTTTCGTTGGCAGTATTTCCCGCTGGTATTCTGCAGCCGTTGTTCTATAGCCAACACTTTCCCAAGTCGCTGAACTATGGTGGGATTGGTGTGGTGATCGGTCACGAGATTACGCATGGCTTCGATGACAAGGGGCGGCAGTTCGATCGCGAGGGCAACATGATGCAGTGGTGGAATAATGCCACCATCGAAGCGTTTCGGGAGCGCACCCAGTGCGTCATCGATCAGTATTCGCGCTACAAGATCAACGAGGTCGACATGTACATGGACGGTCGAATGACTCAGGGCGAGAATATCGCTGACAATGGCGGCCTGAAGCAGGCGTTCCGGGTGAGCATCAGCTGCAGTTAAATCGCAAAAGTGTACGACCCTAGTCCAAATCCAAATCGTTTTTGATTTTGGTTTTGTTTTTGTATTTGTTTTGCAGGCGTATAAGAAGTGGGAGAAGCTGCATGGCAGGGAGCTGATGTTACCGGCTCTCAATATGACGCACGATCAGCTGTTTTTTCTCAACTATGCACAGATCTGGTGCGGCAGCATGCGGCCAGAGGATGCATTAACCAAGATCCGATCCTCCGTACACTCACCGGGATTTGTCCGTGTACTTGGACCGCTCTCGAATTCGCGTGACTTTGCGCACGCCTACGGCTGCTCAGTGGGCACAACCATGAATCCGGCGGACAAGTGCAGTGTCTGGTAGTCACGATTACGATCACGATTACGGTCACTGTCACTGTCACGCTCACAGTATGCGTAAATGCTTTGTATAAGCTTATTCTTTTTCTTATATATATACATATTTATTTATATATATATATATATATATACATATATATATATATATATATTTATATATAAATTTAATTTATATGTATATATATATCTGCATATATATATATATATATATATATCGTGTAACATCATCAAATGAAATGCGTATGCTGTTTAATTTTTTTTTAATTATTTTTTTTTTTTGTTTGTGGTTTAGCATTTATTATATAGCGCGTTAGTACGGAAATAGTATAAATTATTTATGTACTATATAACTAATTGTATTTGTATTTGTATTTGTATTGTTATACGGAATGCCATATCAAAAACAAAGAGAAACAAAAGCAGAACATGAGAAATTGGCAACTGCTCTGTAGAGTATCCAAATCAGCAACCAACGCCCCCGTCCCGAACCATTCCAGCATTGGTACTCCCCCGTCCCACTGCACTGTACCCTGTACCCCAGTAAACCAGTTATCGAACGAATAAAAACAAAAAAAAACAACGGCATTAATATTCATAATAAAGTGAAAAGTAAACGAAATGAATCGAAACGAAACAAACTAAATACCGATAAGGCAAATACAATTTGCGCATTTGGTATTTGAAATTGTTATTCACAGTTATGATATGTATATGTAAAATATTGGAATGACATGCACTGTGTAGTACAATATGTAAATGTGTATCGCACAAACTGAACAATAATTGGAACTTGACTGTTGGCAATAGTGTTTCAAAGTTAACGAAATCTATTCAAGTCAGATATCTGTTATTTACACACTAGATAACTTCATCCAGCTACGCTGAACTATTATAAGTAGACCATTTAATCATTGGCTCGTTCAGAATTTACCCAAAATTCCATATATTTTTGGCAATCACAAATTCAAGTTAAAGCTAAAACATCTACGATATGTTTGTGCGTTTTTATTATTTCAAAGTTACATCACAAATAACATTCAAATGCCTCGGATGCTATGTATATATGTAGCTTATATGTAAGGCAGTACTTATATATATATATATATATAAATTTCGGATACATTTTGTATATGGTATATAATTTGTATAATTTCGTTCGGCAGGCTAGGAGCCGCACTAAAGCTATGTAGGTCAACACTAGACCCTAGTTTCTCATATGTATTGTATATCGTATATGTGGATTGCATATATATATATATTTATATATATATCGTATAACGATTATATTGATATCAAAACGTCTAGCAAAACACAGTCCGTTGTTAACAATTGGTTAAATTAGTCATAGCCATTGGAAAGACTGTGGTCATCATCAGAGGCAAGATGACTAAAAACGGTGTATGGAACCAATGGAACTCACTGCGACTGGATGGTCTAGAAGATGTCCATCTTACATCCTTTGGAAAGTCAATGGATGTGGTATGTTTAGGTTTGCTTTGTTGGAATGCGAACACCCAAATGTCTTGTTAAATTATCAACATTGGAAAGTCACTGGAAGCCTGGAAGCTAGTAGCTTAGGAGTTAGACGCATGTGCTTTGCTCGATAATAGTTGTCTACAATCGTAAAGAATACTGCATCATTATCGTCATTGTCATCGTCATAGTTTTGGGAACTTAATAACACATTCCGCACGGAATTATCACACTTATGCTTATGCACTAAATAAGTAAGGATTAACGATTAAGGTCGGCTTATTGATATATATATAGGTACCCGTTACTAGATGCGCAATGTTGAGGCGGGGATTGAGCCTGCGCCTCTGTTAACTCTTGTTCGATGTTGGAGCGACCAGCTCTGCTCATCTGCGTTGGCAAAAATAAGATAGATGAAATTGCCAGCGATATTTAGGCCCGCCGCCAGCCAGAAGACAATGTGCCACTGGGTGAGCGTCTCTCGATGATTGATGATCAGCCCAACCACATACGGTGCAAGGAAGCCACACATATTCGCCGCCGAATTTGTTATGCCATACATGGTGCCAGCAAATCGGGGACTTAACGCAATATGATTCATTTGATTGCCAGCGTAAACGGCGCCGCCAAATGATCCAATGCCAGCGAGCATGAACGTTACCCAGATCCAATCGCAGCCAACATAGATGATGCCAATCAGGCCCAACGAGGGCACCACCGAGGCAATCGTGTTCCACAGCTTGTACGAGTTGAGCAGCGTGATATGGCGACGGGCGAGCATCCAGTCCGCCAGAGCGGAGCACGCGATGCCCATGAACCAGGAGGTCAGATAGGGTATGGCATTCAGCAGTGCATTCGACTGGATGTCAAAGTGCAGGATATTGTTCATGTAGGTTGGCAGTTCAGTTAACTGTGTGTAGAATGCCCAACTCTGGCCGCACTGCGTCAGTAGAATGGCCCAGAGTGGAACGCTGGTGGCCAGATGCCGCCACGGTATAGCTTCATGCTCCACCTCCTCCAGCTCCCCCACCATCTCGTCCACCTCATCCAGTTCTTGGTTCCGCTCCGGTTCCTCATCCTCACCGTTAAGGTGATCGTGATCCGGTTGTGGCAGAACATGCAGCATGCGTTCAATATAAGCTCGCTCCTTGCGTGAAATTCTCGGATGCTCGCTGGGCTTATCGTAGACGAGATACATCCAGGCTCCGAACCACATCAGACCCAGCACACCAAAGATGTAAAAGGCCGATGGCCAACCGCCCAGGAACTTCTGCGAGCAGAGCCAACCCGTCAGTGGCATGGATATAACGGTGCCAATATTGGAGCCGGCATAAACAATGGCCGCAAACTTATTCCGCTCCAGCGGTGGTATCCAGTGTGCCAGCATCGCATGCATTGCCGGATAAGTGACGCCCTCGCCCATGCCCTCCAGGATGCGCACTGCTATCAGCAGCGGCAAATTCCAGTGGGCCGCCAATGGAGTGAGCAATGTGAAGATTGCTGTGATTAGGACACCATAGCCATAAATCCGTTTGCCGCCAAACAGCTCAGCCATGCGACCACCAGGCACCTGGGTCAGCACATAGCCATAGAAGAAGCTGCCAAGGACCAAACCCTGCGTCGCCTCATCCCACACAAATTCACCCTTTTCATCCTGCCGATCCTGCTCCTGATCCCAAAACGATGAGTATGAGGATGATGGTGATGGTGATCGTGACGGAGTGGGTGGCATTTTACACGTATCGTTGTCAAAAACGGTGCCATTGTTGTGCGGAATGGCCGTCTGGTTAACCATGGCCACAATTGCCACAGAGAGATTCACACGCATCGCATAGACGACGGCAAAGCCGAGGAAGCCCATCAGCCCAAAGATGTGACGTGTTTGCAGAAAATCATCTTCTTCAGCATCATCAGCAGCAGCTGCAAAATTCAAAGCAATTCACCATCAGTTTCATTTCGACTCCAAATTTAAAAACGACAAAGATTAGAAGTTAAAAAGTTGCTGACGTAGTTGAAAATAATAATTTGTTAATTATGTTACAAATTCAAATGGCATAACAAATTAAATGCGATAAAATTGTTGCTAATCTATTTATTTTAAGCTTAAGTTGTTTAAATAACCACTAGATTAAAATATATATTTAAAATACTCATGGTTTTAAGTGGTTATTGAGTTATTTTTATGTGTGGGACGTTTTTTTTAGGATGCTTTTCTTTTCTTACGTCGGATTAGTGGCCTGTCACCGTCGCAGAATGCCTGCTGCTCGTCATCTGCCTCCGTATCATCGTCATCCGCATCGGAGGCTGAGCGACCGACGTAGCCGTAGTAACAGGAGGCGTCGCGAGACTCGTCCGTCCATCTGTGCGGCGGCATCTGTCTGTGCTGCCCCAAACTCTTCATTCCAAATAAAAAAAACAAATCTTAAAATTGTTGTCGTTGCCTAGTTTCTTTCTTATATGCGAAAACTGTTTTGTCCAATTTATTGTTTAGCTATTGTGCAATTGCCAGCACATTTTCTCTTTTTCTACAACCAACAGCAACAGCAACAACGACAACGACAACGACAACAAATATAACGAAGACAACGACTAAAAAGACGGCCAAAGACAACTCATTAACAGCTGGAGCAGGCAGCGACTGACGCGTATTCGTAGCTATGTGTTTTGCCAGCAGCGACGGCACCAGCAGCAGCGGCAGCAGCAGAGGCAGCAGCAGAGGCAGCAGCAGTTATTGGCTACATATAACAATAGCAACAACTAAACCTAAACAAACAGCACAAAGTAACTGTTGTTATTGTTGTTGTTGTTGTTGTGGTTGTTGTTGCTGCACTAAACCAGTCAAAGACAGTCACTCTGCAGGCAGGTAGGCAGGCTCTCTCTCTCTCTCGCTCTCTCCAGCTGTTTGTGCTTTTTGCTTACTCTCCCGCACAATCTCTCTCTCCTCTCTATCTCTCTATTTACCTCTCTTTGCACGCCAATCATCCAGTCAGCAGTTTTGCATGGGAAATGGAGCAACAAGAGAAACAGCAACGGCAAGTGAATGGATTATATTTGGCGCTCTCTCTCGCTCTCTCTCCCTCTCCCTCTCCCTCTCTCTCTCTCTCTCTCTCTCTCTCTCTCTGCGTCAGCGACGCGCGCTGAATTGAAGTGAAGGCGCTTTGACTTTGATTTACAAACTACTTACAACGTACATACATACGTATGCATGTAATCATTGCTGAAATAATTCTCATACTCTACAGATATATATAGACATCTATATATATATATATATATATAGGTATAGATATATATATATATAGATATATATATGTATATGTATGTGTGTTTGCGGATGTGCGCAGTACAAATGCATATTGAAAAAAAAACAATGACCGAAAATCGAATTTTAAATGCCACTTACTGAAAGTATCCTAAATTAATGTCAGAATTAAATATTTTATTGTTTAAGAAATTTCGCTTAGAGTAGATTCTTTTTGTTTTGTGTTGTTATGAAAACAAACGTAGATACAAAGATACGTAGATTCTTATCTAAAACACAGCAGACACATATTGAATAGATAATGCTTGATACTAGTCCATTTGAATGCACAGGCAAATGTGACACAGAGAGTTGTTCATGAAAAATTATAAAAGAGTTGAACTAGTTTTTGTTATAAACATTAGTCAGCATAGTAACAACTATTAGCACGTCTTTAAAATGTAAACAAAAAAACATTATTGATTCCTCAAATGCATTAGAGAGAAACTGTTAATTGTCTGAAACCCACATTTTCTGAGGGAGGGCAACGAACTCGATTCTACCAAAGTGTCGAAACGAACAGATATCGCGAGATTTGGGCAGTGTCGTTCAGCAAATACCCTATGAGTATATACAGTGTCTCAAAGCTTATTTCAAGCAGTGTCAAGTAAAAAATTTAAAGTGCTATAAAGTTTAAGCAAGGAAACAAACTCAAGATGTTTAAATGTCAATTTGTTTAATGTTATATCACGTTTGAGGAAAAAACTTTAGTCTGTATTAAAATATTAATTAACTAATTAAAATTATGCAAGAACTGAAAATATATCCAAAATACATGTCAAAGCTTATTTCAAGCAGTTTTAAAAAAGTAACATATTTGGCGTATAGAAACTTAAATAAGGATGTTAATACTTAGTAAGATATCCTTGAGCCTTAACAACTTCTCTTAACCTATTATTCATGGAAGACTACAGCTTCCGGGTAGTTTCTGAACTGATCTTGCTCCACTTATCCAGCAGACCAGTTTTGAGATCCTGTTTGCTGGATATGCTGTGATTCCGGATGTTATTTTCCAGCAGAGCCAACAAATTTTCAATAACATTTAAGTCTGGAGACTGGGCCGGTGGAATTATCATGTGGGGGCAGTTCCAGATATGCCAGGACTGTATTATTCCGGATTTATGCTTGGGGTGTGTCGTTGTAGATCCGGAAAGTACGTCGGATTCCAAGCTTCTCGGCACTTTGGAGTAAATTTTCCTTTAATCTATTGAAGTGCACATTCTTATCCATTGTTGTTCCAATAAACAACAAATTCCCGACGCCGACTGCCGGGATAGATGCCCATACCATATCACTTCCTCCTCCGTGCTTGACAGTTGCCTTTACGTTTTTGGACTGTCGCCACCCTTAATTCCGTCCGTCCGAGCCAAAAATGTTGAATTTGGACTCATTTGCAAATATGACTGTGTTCCAGAACACAAAATCCTTGCCCAATTGGAATTTGGCGAACGTCATCCTAGTCCCTTTATTTTTAGCGCTTATAAAAGACTTCTACCGTGGTACTCGGGCGTTAAAGTCATGGTTGCGCAGAACCTGGCGCACAATTTTAACACTGTACTTTTTCCCCATTTCATCCTGCACCTGTTGGTCTGTTTTGGAGCCGATAGCTTACGGTTTCCCTTTACTTTCCTGATTATCCTACGCTTCTCATGTTCGGTGAAATCTTCTGTTATTGTCATTCCGCACTTGTCTTCTGTCCGATTTTCGTCGACGACGCGCCGAATGATGTTGCATACAGTTGAGTTGCTTAGATTGACCATTTCAGCTATTTGGCGATGTGAATATCCCATTTGGAAGTGTTCCAGGATGAAATTCCGTTCATCAATGGTAGCCCCTTTACCCATAGTCCTTGTTGGCTGGTTGCACCCTAGATGCAGGATATAACTAAACTGACTACGAAGGATTGGTCTAATTATACCGAAATTAATCAACCTGACGTAAAAAATCCGGGATTTTATGGCCCAGGTGCCCATAATGTAACTGCTTGAAATAAGCTTTGACCATAAATTGAGGTACTTTTTTACATAACCCGACATACCTGGTGGGGAAACCCCATCTTATTAGGTAAATATATTCATTTTTGTGGTTAATATATGTACCTGCCATCGGTATTTGGAATTTTTCAAAAATAATGTATAATTAATTTTTGACAGGCAATTATTTTAGCTTGACACTGCTTGAAATAAGGTTTGAGCCACTGTATTCACCTATATTTATCACATTGTGATGCCAAATTAATTTTTATAACAAGTATGAGTGCTGAAATCGAGTGAACTCGACTACGATATACCTTGAACCCAGTTATTACAAATATTCTATTATTATTGGCAAATTTCCCTTTAAATAGATTTGCATATGCAAATGCGAGCTGCGCCCTCTGCCGACAAACACATGCAGAATACACACAAAAACATATTGACGCTCGCGTCGATTATCATGCCATCTCTTTCTCACACATGCGCTCGCATATTTATGCATACAGAAAATGCTTGCGGCTGCTGATTGAAATGAGATCATTATGAGAATATATTTTCGACTATAACTTGGATGTTTCTTATTCGATCTTGACGAAATTTGGGCAGTTGATCAACAATATGCACATGCATATTATGTATTAATTAGATTCTGTCTTTAGGCATTTTTTGCAATCGGAAATTTAATTTATCGATATTCGATAAATGAAGGCAGTTATCGAAAAAATAACTTGATCTGCGCCTGGTATACGAGAACCTATATTCCAAATTTGAAGTCTCTAGCTCTTACAGTTCCTGAGATCTGCGTGTTCATACAGACGGACGGACGGACGTGCGGACAGGGCTATATCGACTCGACTATTGATCCTGATCAAGAATATATAGATACTTTGTGGGGTCGGAGATGCTTCCTTCTGCCTGTTACATACATTTGCACAAAACCATTATACCCTTTTTACCCATTTTTAATGGGTTCAGGGTATAAAAAATCAAATCATCATAATCAAATATTTTATGGATGACCCTCAATCCTTATCCTACCCTATTAGAGCTCAAATATAAGTATTCGGTGCAGGAGGTTTGTAAAAAAAAGATTACCTAAAACTTGGCAAAAATCCGGAAGCCGGACATTAATTGAATTATGATTAAACTATATGTAATATAGGAATGTAGATATATATAAATTAATGAACATTTAAAGAACAAACAATTATATACAAACAACATTTACTTAAGTACTAGAAGTGTGGGCCAGAGGTGCAGAAGCACTACGACCTAGGCGCTAAATTGGATTCCAGAGCATATACAGTGGCTCAGAGCTTATTTGGACCAGTTCCTATCAACACTTTTAATTGCCTGCCATAAAGTTATTATACATTATTTTTCAAAAATTCCAAAGACTAATGGCAGATACATATATTAACTACCGAAATTAATATACGACCCCATTAAACTGGGGTTTCCCCACCATGTAAAAAAGTACCTCAATTTGTAGTGAAAGCTTATTTCGGACACTTGGGTGCCATAAAACCCGTATATTTTATGCCAGGTTGATTATTTTTGGTATAAATAGATCAATCCTTCGTAGTCAGTTTAGTTATATCCTGCATTTCGGGTGCAACCAGCCAACAAGGACTATGGGCAAACGGACTACTATTGATCAACGGAATCTCATCCTGGAACACTTCCAAATGGGAAATGGTCAATCTAAGCAACTTAACTGTAAACAACATCATTCAGAGCTTCGTGGACGTAAATCAGACAGAGGACAAAGGCAGAATGGCACCAAACAAGATTTTCACCGAAGAGGAGGAGCTGAGGATCATCAGGAAAATAAGGGGAAGCAAACAGGATCTCAAAAATGGTCTGCTGGATGAGTGGAGCAAGATCAGTTCAGAAACTACCCGGAAGCTGTAGTCTTCCTTCCTTAAGGGAAGTTGTTAAGGCTCAAGGATATCATACTAAGTATTAACATCCTTATTTAAGTTTCTATACGCCAAATATGTAACTTTTTAAAACTGCTTGAAATAAGCTTTGACATGTATTTTGGATATGTTTTCAGTTTTTGCATAATTTTAATTAATTAATTAATATTTTAATACAGACTTAAGTTTTTTCCTCAAACGTGATATAACATTAAACAAATTGGCATTTGAACATCTTGAGTTTGTTTCCTTGTTTAAACTTTATAGCACTTTGAATTTTTTGCTTGACACTGCTTAAAATAAGCTCTGAGCCACTGTATGTTTTGTATACAAATATGTATATGAATTCAACTTAAGGTCATTTTAAGTTTTACATGTGCATTTGCAATTCGCTATTTCGCATATTTAATGCATTTTAAATTTGAGCGTGACAATAAATTTTTTGGCTCATGCGTCTTATTTAAGTTTAATTCAATATATTAGCTTAATTGAACAAAGTGATTCTTGTAGCCGATGGCTTTACTGCCATCACACACTCCGATGGCACCGGTTCCGTATTGGAGCGCACTCACCGGCGTAAAAAACAGATATGCCGTGCCGTTGCGCTTGCGCGTTTCCAACGGCGATCATAAGACAATTCGCTGGGAGACTCCCACGGTGACGCAGAAAATTTGCATCCAGTAGATGTAGTCCGAGCGACGCCGTTGTTGGGCTGATTGGCAAGGTATCAACGAACGAAAAATTGACGGCGTGACCTACTGTTGGCCACCTTGTTGCGGCGTGGGTCGGCGTATCGATAGTTGGAGCTGCCAACTGTCGAACAGGTGGTAGCCCACGGGTTTAAATTTTAAGAGAGTAGAGGGAGAGGCTATGATTAGAAAGAGAGAGTGAGTGATGGACATAACAGGGTAGAAAATTATTCGAGCAGTGGAAAAGAACGAATTAAAAGGCCAATGATCGGATTTTTTGAAGGTCAGTCGAAAGTGAGCGCCGAGAAAAAACGCAAAATAAAAGAAAAGAAAAGGTGCGAGAAGTGCGGTGGTGGAGTTTTTTTGTGTGGAGTTAAAGTGGGCTAAATAAAATAATACAATTTTTAAAATTTGAACCGCCAACAACAACAATATTTAAAAACGCAGACAAATACCCCCCAATAAAGTTGAAACAAAACAACACCGGCAACAAAAATAACATTTAAAATTGCCGACGAAGACCGCAACAAAATTTAAATAAAAACCTGCAACAACAAAACTAAAACACCACCGGCAAAAAAGTTACAAAAAATTAAAGTCCACAACCACAAACCACAGCCACCAACAACGACGAGGAAGAGCAGGACGAGAGGATGGAAGGACCGATACGGTACAACAAATAAAAAGTGATTCCGTTCCAATCAAATAACGGCGAGGGAAATTTATTTCCATCAGCAGTGCGCAAGCCTAAAGCCCAGCTCTCTCAGCTGATCGGTGTTGTATCAGTGATGCGCAGCCGTTGAAAGTGATGCGCAACTATTTTAGACAAATTTATATATTTTAGTTTATATATTTATATTTTGTTTGCTGAAAATTATCTATTTTTATTTGTTTTGTTGTTATAATTTTTGGTAAATTAGTGTCCATCAAAATTTATAATGTTATCTAAATTTCTAATTTTCATATACATTTATTTGGAATAAGTAAATTACTTATTCCCGTTTAAACGTTTTTCTACGTGAAGTACGTTAAATAAGTAGATACCCTCACAACTATCCCGGGGAGCTCCGTAGGGTAGATTAGGGTGTCCCCAAATAATTTAAAACTCACCTTTATTTTGATGTACTAAATTTGCATTCCTAAAATAATTTAGTATAGAAGTTATGTGAAAGGCTTCAAGCCAAGCGAAAGACTGCGCAAAATAAACAAAAAAAATTTAAAGACGCAGAAAATTTATTAAAGTTTTGTCGGGCCTCGTCAGTTTAAATTAAATTTATTTTAATAACTATATATATTTAAGTAAGAAAGAATCTGAAATGTTAGCTTTAAGATACCGCCATTAAATATGTTTTGTGAATGGAGGGGAGGGGACCAAAAATGTTTTTAGCATAAAATGTGATCTCAGACATAGAAAGGGTTTGGCATTAAATTAATCATTTACTACAATAACAGCGAGGCCACCGTTGGACGTCGAAAGTTTTTTTTTTTTGTGTTTTGAATAATTATTGCCACCGTCCGTTAAATCAGCTGTTTAGGAGTGCTGTGTAGATTTATGTAGTGTTGTGTTATTGTACGGTCGGCGGGCATGGGTAGACCCGCCCCTAATGGAGCACTGGCTGGCCGGACCTGTCCCGTTAAGAGAAACCGACGTGTAACAACCTGAACACATAACATAAAATGATCACAATTTAAAATTATTCACACGAACACACTTACGTCAAATTCTACTCCCCAAAGCACAATAATATGATGGAGGGTTCGTACACTTCCATAGATATTTAAATCCTCAATCGCGCCATGCAAAAATGTTAACCGCCAAGAAACCTGACCTGCCACACTTTTATTTCTTTTGCGCCTTTACGGTGTCTCAGAGCTTATTTCGACCAGAGTCTAGCAGAGTCTTTAAAGTGCTATAAAGTTTAAACAAGAAAACCAACGCAAAATGTTTAAATGCCAATTTGATTTATGTTATATCACGTTTGAAAAAGAACCTTTAGTTTTTATTAAGATATTAATTAATTAATTAAAATTAGTAAAAAACTGAAAACATATCCAAAATACATGTCAATGCTTATTTCGACAAGTCCTAAATGAGTAACATATTTGGAGTATAAAAGCTAAAATAAGGATGTTAATACTTAGTATGATATCTTTGAGCCTTAAAAACTTCCCTTAACCTATTATTAATAATATATATATATAAAAAAAAGCTTCCGGGTAGTTTCTGGGCTGATTTTGCTCCACTCATCCAGCAGACCATTTTTGAGTTGCTCGGCACTTTGAAGTAAATTTTCCTTTAAATTATTGAAGTACACATTCTTGTCCATTGTTGTTTCAGTAAATACCAATACCATCCTACTCCATTTATTTTTTGCGCTTGTAAAGGGTTTCTTCCGTGGTACTCGGGCATTAAAGTCATGGTACTGCAGAGCTTGGCGCACAGTTTCCACGCTGCAATTTTCCCCCAATTCATCTTGCACCTGTTGGTCAGTTTTGGTGCCGATAGCTTACAATTTCCCCTTATTTTTCTGATGATCCTCCGCTCCTCCTGTTCGGTGAAATCTTGTTTGGTGCCATTCCGCACTTGTCTTCTGTCCGATTTTCGTCGACGACGCGCCGAATGATGTTGCATACAGTTGAGTTGCTTAGATTGACCATTTCAGCTATTTGGCGATGTGAATATCCCATTTGGAAGTGTTCCAGGATGAGATTCCGTTGATCAATAGTAGTCCGTTTGTCCATAGTCCTTGTCGGCTGGTTGCACCCGAGATGCAGTATATAACTAAACTGACTACAAAGGATTGGTCTATTTATACCAAAAATAATCAAACTATCTTAAAAAATCCGGGTTTTATGGCACCCAGGTGTCCATAATGTAACTGGTCCAAATTAACTTTGACCATAAATTGAGGTACCTTTTTACATATCCCGACCTAGTAGGTGGGGAAACCCCAACTAATTAGGTTAATATATTTATTTTTGTGGTTAATATATGTACCTGCCATCGGTGTTTGGACTTTTGGAAAAACAATGTATAGTTAGATTATGGCAGGCAACTTAAAAATGTTGCTAGGCACTGGTCGAAATAAGCGCTGAGCCACTGTATGTGGAAAATTCTGCATCAAACCCCGAAAATGCCTACCTCATGTAAACTAAATGGTGAAATTCACGTTGTAGGTACCTTTGTCGTAAATGCAAACTCTTATATCTCCGCCAATAATTGATCCGAAAGTCCGAATTGCTTCCAGTATTATGAAGCCCTTTTTATATAGATATAAATTCTGCATCAAAATGTTGAAAATACGTATTTTTGAACTTAAATGGAGATATTCATTCATTCCTATATCTTCGCCCAATGATTTCCCAAAGTCCGAATTGCTTCCAGTATTATGAAGACATTTTTATATATATTAACTCTAATCAAAAGTAGAAAATACGACAATATAACTTTTGTGGCGAAGAAGAGTTTTATTTTTGCGTTGTACTCAAACAATCGGTTTCCTCGTCGCATCCCTTCAATCAATGTGATGTATGCGTGTGCCGTCAACACTTTGCAGGAGTGCGTGTGCTTGGTGCGCGCTAATTGCGCCAATATGAGAACCACCCCTATACCACCAGTGGCGGCGAAGTGCCTGACTCTGCAGCTGCAGTTTCTTGGTGCTCGCCTTCACTTGCCTGGCAGACCAGCGAACATCGCTATAATCTGCGCTCTCGCCCGGTAAAGAACAACAGCAACAACAACAATAGCACGTTGTATCAAGCGGCAGCTACTCCCCATTATGCGACCGGACAACACTTGGTGTCGATCGGATGCAGAGATTGCATCGGCATCTGCGGATGAGCTGCAAGGCGGGTTCATGCCTCTTGCGCTTGCATCACCCAGCCAGATACGGGATACTGAGGCATTTTTAAATGCTGATATCGATCCCGGGCAACCGATCACACCTATTACCTAATGAGGTCGGCTTGCAGATTCGCGGGCTGAAGGCCACTAAAATCCCTGGATATGATGGCGTCGACGGAAGAGTTGCTAAGGCCCTCCCAGAGAAGGGAGCCATGTTCTTGGTGCTGCTTTCAACTCCATGGTTCGCATCCACCATTTCCCTACTCTGTGGAAGTGTGCTGTGATTGCGTTGATTCCGATACCTGGCCAGCCGGATAATCTTGTCTCGCCATATAGACTGATAAGCTTGCTGTCCAGTATTTACTGCTCAGGTCTTACCTGCTTGGCAGTTCTTTTATGGTCGAAGATAGGGGCGAGCGATCAAACATCCGTCACATTGGAGCGGGTGTACCGCAGGGGAGTGTCCTTGGACCTGCCCTGTACATATTGTACACCGCGGACTTGCCGATTCCAGTAGCCAAAAACACGTTTCTTGCCACGTACACAGATTACAGTGTCAACTTCACCTCTGCTTGGAGAGCAGCTGCGGCTACACAGAGGTTCTTGGATGGTTTTAGTTCTTGGGCCAACCGGTGGAACATCTGCGTCAAAATACGTATTTTCAACATTTTATGCAGAATTAATTTATATAAAAATGGCTTCATAATACTGGAAGAAATTCAGACTTCGGACAATTATTGGCGAATATATAAGAGTTTGAATTAAAAAAAAAGGTACTTAAAACGTGAATTTCACCATTTAATTTAAAAAAAATATGTATTTTCAGTTTTTGATGCAGAATTTATATACAGTGGCTCAGAGCTTATTTTGACTAGTGCCTAGCAACATTTTTAATTGCCTGCCATTAACTACAGTAAAGTCCAAACACCGATGGCAGGTACATATATTAACCACAAAAATGAATATATTAACCTAATAAGATGGGGGTGCCACACCTACTAGGTCGGGATATGTAAAAAGGTACCTCAATTGATGGTCAAAGTTTATTTCGAACAGTTACATTATGGACACCTGGGTGCCATAAAACCCGGATTTTTTAAGATAGTTTGATTATTTTTAGTATAAATAGACCAATCCTTTGTAGTCAGTTTAGTTATATCCTGCATCTCGGGTGCAACCAGCCGACAAGGACTATGGACAAACGGACTACTATTGATCAACGGAATCTCATCCTGGAACACTTCCAAATGGGATATTCACATCGCCAAATAGCTGAAATGGTCAATCTAAGCAACTCAACTGTATGCAACATCATTCGGCGCGTCGTCGACGAAAATCGGACAGAAGACAAGTGCGGAATGGCACCAAACAAGATTTCACCGAACAGGAGGAGCGGAGGATCATCAGAAAAATAAGGGGAAATTGTAAGCTATCGGCACCAAAACTGACCAACAGGTGCAAGATGAATTGGGGGAAAATTGCAGCGTGGAAACTGTGCGCCAAGCTCTGCAGTACCATGACTTTAATGCCCGAGTACCACGGAAGAAACCCTTTACAAGCGCAAAAAATAAAGGGAGTAGGATGGTATTGGTATTTACTGAAACAACAATGGACAAGAATGTGTACTTCAATAAATTAAAGGAAAATTTACTTCAAAGTGCCGAGCAACTAGGAATCCGACGTACTTTCCGGTTCTACTACGACAATTACCCCAAGCATAAATCCGGAATAATACAGTCCTGGCTTATCTGGAACTGCCCCCACATGAAAATTCTACTGGCCCAGTCTCCACATTTAAATGTTATTGAAAAGCATATCCAGCAAACAGGATCTCAAAAATGGTCTGCTGGATGAGTGGAGCAAGATCGGTACAGAAACTACCCAGAAGCTGGTATCTTCCATGAATAATTAAGGGAAGTTGTTAAGGCTAAAGGATATCATACTAAGTATTAACATCCTTATTTAAGTTTCTATATGCCAAATATGTAACTTTTTAAAACTGCTTGAAATAAGCTTTGACATTTATTTTGGATATGTTTTTAGTTTTCGACTAATTTTAATTAATTAACTAATATTTAAATGAAAACTAAAGTTTTTCCTCAAACGTGATATAACATTAAACAAATTGGCATTTTAACATTTTGCGTTTGTTTCTTTGTTTAAACTTTATAGCACTTTAAATTTTTCGCTAGACACTGTTCCAAATAAGCTCTGAGACACTGTATACAAAAAGTGTTGTTTAGGTTTCTATATATTTATACATACATATATTTTGTTGTTCAAGTTTTTACACATTTAATAACTAACAGCTTAGTTTGCGCCCATCAGCGAAAATTCTATTAAATAATTTTCCATTTAAGTGAGGTGCGTCAAAATAAAAAAAATAATGTTACAACAAATAATGGAATAAAATTAAAAAAAAAACAAGGTATCAAAATAAATACAAATTGGATCGGAGTTGGACAAGAACTGTTTACTGCTTCAAAGCATGGGCGTGCGCCTCCCCCTGTTGCTGCTGTCCCTTGTTAAGTTTCAACTTGGCGTTGAACTCCTCTTGGATATTCTTATAATAGGGACCCAGCTCCTCGGACACCGACTGATACCAGTTGGCTAGTTTGTTGCGATTTTTGAAGGCGCCGAAGCCAATTGTTTCTGCAATTCAGAGTGAGTGGCTAAGATTAGTACAAATTTCATTCAATTAATCTGCAATTTATTACTGGTCTGGTCAATTTCACAGATGGCACTCAGATCCGCATAGGAGATATTGTTGCCAAGTATAAACTTGCGCGAATTCAGGAACAGCTGCTCAAAGTCATTCAGCGTGTGCTCCACCTGTTTGCCAGCCACATTAACCTGCATAGAAGATTTATTATTAAATATGTAACAGAAATCTTAAAGATAGATTTTTCATTCGTCGCAGAGGGCATTTAAAGAGTCCATATGGTCATAAGGTCAAAAAGTAAATTCACTGCCATTTTTTACTGCAATAAGCAAATTAGTGAAAATTTCTATAAGAATATAATTGATCAAGTTTGTCCACAACCAGAATACTTACGGAAACGCGTAAAATTTATCAAATAATTTCTGACTGTGTAAAATGTATTCATCAAATAATCCATAAGCAAGACCGAAATACTCTGATAACAATAAGTAATACCAGCTGATAACAGGTTCCACAGAACCTGGTGGGTGTAGCCAAGAAATATTGATATTTGCTGGTTCCTAGTAAGGTTCCCTCGAAGCGTGGCTTTCAAATTGCGGTACATACATAATATACGTTTTTGGGGGCGGAAGTGGGTGTGGGAGAAAAGAAATGTAGCAGATATTTGGTTGTCATCAATCTTCCAAGTTTGGTAACCTTATCATCTCAACAATTGCAGGAGATATCAGCTGTATAGAAGTTTTAGGGCCAGAGTGGGCGTGGCCGATGCCGATATATATTAGACATTGCCAACAACCTATCAACAAAATTTATTGACTAAGCATTCAAGTTTTTGAAGATATGTGTACTTATCGGTTCGCGATTATGGATTTATCGCTGACCAAGCCGTGGAGGTAGCACCCTAATTTTAACACTTTGTCTGACACATTTCTATTATCTATTATTAATAGTCTTAAATTTTTTTTATGTATTCTTTCAACTATTGACCAGTTGTTATCAAGTTAATGGCACACATAAATTGGAGATTGGGCAAACTAACTTACTGCACTTTCGGATGGCCGTGTTTTCTGCAGGTAAGGCACCAGCCACTTTTGCTGGAAGTAATCAGTGGAGGCCACCGTCATATTTGATTGTTGCCAGGCGAGATACTCATCGATGCGACTGCGACCCAGATGACGGCGCGGATACCAGTGCTCTGGAACAAGCTTCTCCCTCGCCAGATGACGGAAGATGGCCACACTCTCCGATAGCTGATAGCCATGGTCGGTGATCGCCGGCAGCTTGCGGAAGCGATTTACATTGTCTCGAAACTCGCCCGTCAAATGCTCACCTGGAAAATTTATGCAAGATAAATGCATGGATTAGTTGTAGTCAACAGCCTTTGAAACAAATAAGACTAGTTCTTTCAAAGGCCAAGAGAAATTTTTAATTATTTATGGAGGATTTTGTCGTGTTCAAAATAAATTTAATTGCCTAACAATTGAATAGGGAAGCATTTAATCATTCTTTCTAAACATGGCACTGAATTCATTAGATTAATAATTATATGTGTGTAAATATGTGTGTACTTAGGTATTGTCAGTGTCCCAGACAATTGTGTCAAACTTATAATTGCAACAATTTGAAAAATATGGAATAATTGTGTACTTGAATTTTGATAAGCGCACAATCATAGTCAGAGGGCATTTGGCGCAGTCACAATTTGATTTGAATCACACCAGTCAGTAGTGATGACCACTTGGCATTTTTGACAAATTTGTAAATAAAACTACTTTAGTCCCATGCGGCAATCAATAATTCAAATTTGTATGACAATTTAAATTATTCAAACTATTGAGAAAAAAAAATGTTTTAAATTAAAAACCCATACCCATAACCTAGACCTAAACCCTAGTATTGTACTTATTTCAATCAAATAGAAAACCAATTGTAATTCATAGTTATTTGCCATTGTTTTTCCTATTAAATTAAAAATAATTAATCAAATTAATACGATTGAAAAGTGTATGAATGTATGTAGGTATACATATTCTATAATTTTTGCAGTCGCTATTTTAGTTTTTTTTTTTTGTTTTTTTTAGCATCACTGTGACTGTTAGATTTGGTTGAACCTTACGTGATATTTTGCCATTTGTTTTCGTACTTTTTAACTTACTACATAATTCACATGATAAGCAAGTGCACCTCCACTCGGTCAACAAAGGATGGCGCTATTCAAGTGGCATGATCTAACTGAATATCTGATTTGTGAGGTTTGAACAACTAATACACTATAATTATAATGATGCGTCACATGTTTTGCTAATAACATATAGAAGAATATGAATATTTAAGATGGCAAACTTATATGACAATAATGTAGATAAATTATAGTGAAATATACGTACATTTCTTGCTAATCAAAATTTTGTGTTTTCATAATTTACATATTGGAAACTCAGCGTTTATTAGTTTATTTTTCTCATTTTCAAAAGTGAGCAAGCGCAGTCAAGCAAAGTCTTTAACCTGGCCAAGGTTTTCTGCGCTCAAGACTCTAGAAAATCGGCTGTTTCTAAGCTTGTAATAGAATAGTATATACATATATGTCTGACTGCTTAGATATGGGCTCAATGCACTGCCTCGAGGCCAAAAATGTATATATGTACATATATAAGCTATATGCTACAACTATACAAAAATAGTTGCATTTCGATTTCTTTGGGTTTTAAAGTCCAGCAATGAGCAAGATTTGTGTATCACTTGCATTAAACTGTGGCAACAAGGAAGCTTTGATCAAATCTGCAATTTGTATTTGACAGATGCGGATACGAGTTATGTTAAAAATATTGCATATATAATAACGATATATATTTCTATGCATAGCTGATGACAAGCTTTTGCATTCATATAGCTTTGTATAGGCGAAGGTGCGATAGCACTTAACCTTGGCCAAGTTCACAACTACAGACATATGAACGCTAACTGAGCCATGCTTGACTTTGCTTAAATGGCTATCAAATTGGCTAGATGCTATATAAAAAGTAAGACGCACGCGCTGCTAACAAAAGCTTGTTCTATTTTTGTTTTCTTTTTCTCTCTGTTATGTTGTTATTCGTTGTTTGTATTATTGTTAAGGTGTTGACATTGCTGCAAGCGCTTCAGACACCTACTATACCAAAAGAGCCAACTTTGCAACTGCGTGCGAAGTAATTTAATTGTATATTGTATGTGTGTTCAATATGAAAAGTGAGATTTCAGGCTAATAGATAACCCCAGTAATTGTATTTATTTATTTTATTTTTTTTTTTTTTTAGCAGATATATGTGCATCTGTCATCTAGCTATAAGTCATAAGATCTTGAAATTGAAAGAGACAATTTCATACATATATGTACACAGATTATGCAATACGGGGTTACTTGTTAGTGAAGATATTTGTACGATTTCGTATTGATTTATTGTTTTAAACTCAGATTAGGTTACAATATTGCTTAGATGTGCCACTAAACTATATTACCTAATCCATTGTCAAGGCATTTACATGCACATATATGTACATACATACATACATACATACATACATACGTATTGCACTTTCCCCTCCGAAAACTTGATAATCGAAATGTTGACCAAGTGGAAAATTTTTGAAAACACTTCAATAATATCACAAAAAAACGAATAGACCAAAGTATGTGTGAGTGTGTATGTATGTGAGTATAAGTGTGTGTGTCTATAAGCGATGCAGGTTGATCAACATTTGGATTACTTAGACACATTTCGGCACGAATTCAATATATCAATATATAGACATACCTTTGACCATTGAAATAGGTATCGCCTCGAATGGGATTTTGGATGCCTCCAGAAAAATGTATAGAGCACGGCTGGATTGATTCAGCAAATCAAAATAGAATTTCAACGGTTGTGTCATTTTGTTCTGTTTTGTCTACCGATTTGAACTTATTTAACTTCGTTGAAATGTTACAAAATTGATTTTATTTCCAGAATACGCGAAATCAAATCAAAATAATCGGTATTGCAATGAAAAACAATGACAACAATATTGCAATAATAACAAAATCAATCGACTGCAACTAGTCTTAGTAACAAGGACAGTTGCCTTCTGTTCGATCGCTCTGACTGCTGCTTTTAGACTGAGCTCAAAGCGTCGCCGAGTGCGACATTTTAAACTGCGACGCATTCACAGTGACTTACGCTGCCAACGCCAGCGCCGGTGCCGCAGCACTGCATAGGCAAAGCCTCCACCGTCTGTGTGTCCACTGCGCATGCGCCGCATTCGAATTATGCATATGTATGCGTGTATGTGTTTTTTTTTAAGGGAGGGGGGGGGGGGACTAGTGGAAGGCAGTGGGGCGTTTAAATGTACACATGCGTGCCGCTGCTGCTGATGACGCGTCGTCGATTTGCTTCTTTTTTTGTGTTCACAGCAATGCAAGAAAAATAAAAGAAGCTGCTCGGTGCTTGCCTGTTTTTATACCCTATACCTATCGTGATGGAGAAGAGGGATATACATACATTGTCGAATTTGTAACATTGTACGGTATTCATATGATCAGTAATGTAAATGCATAAGCATGATATGTATACATACATACAGAATATTGTAAATCACTCTTACTTGTTTGTTTTTGTTTGGCATTTTCTTGCGTTCGCTGTTGTTGCTGCTGAGCTTATGCCGTGCACCCATTGCATATTTATATAAAGGGTAAATATACATGATATGCCTATTTAGCCAGATAAAAAAATCTTACTTAAAAATCAGTTGAAACTTATTACATTTTATCTACAACTTACACAGTTTAAAAAATTATTGTTTTCATTATTATTTGATTTGCAGTCCGTATTTTGGGGTAATTACTTGCCTAATGGGTATCTTCTGATTGAGATTTCATGATCAGAGCTCTTTAACTGGTTATCAATTTGTAATATTACTATTTTTTAAAATATTAATATTATTGTTGCTGGTAATGGTGTTTGTGTTGTTATTTCATTTGCTGGTTGGTTTTTACGGCGCATTTAATAGACGATGTTGTGTACCCTGCAAAAATTGAAAAGCGACTCGATTGACATTCTTGCATATGATGTAGAAAAGTGTGGCAAGTTGTCATTTTGATGAGCTGAAACTTATTTATTAATATTTTAAAATGTACATACTCTTAATTAATTTTTTTTTGAAAATAAAGAACATCAAATCGAATTGTTGAACAAAATAAAATGTATATAATTAAGTACTTTTCTTCGTACAAGAAATGGAAAAATAGTGTTGCTTATTTTTATAAAAGCTATACTTGACCTTTTATGCAAATACATCTTTGTGTCCAAGGGTATTTAATCTTCGCACCGAATTTTATAGTTCTTGCTTGCTAATCTTCTTTTCTGTTTTGCTTGTCGTTTATTGCTTGTGTGTTCATTTCATTCGCTTGGCTTTTTGCTAGCCGGTTTCTGCTGCTGTTGTTTGTTTTGTGTTTTGTTTTTGTTCGATCTTTGATTATCCACGATTACACTTTGTACTTCGCACAAACCGCAATAGTGTTGATTCTTCCATTGTTGTTGTGATCGTTTCTGCAGCATGTACCTGTATGTACATACCCACATTTATACATATGTATTTAGATCACAAAAAAAATATTTGAAAAATATATACACCTTATCGATAAGCGATTTGCAATCACACACATCGTACATACAAATACATTCATATATATGTTCTAATTTTGGAGCAAATACACACATTTGTACTTATGTATATATATTTTCCTGCACTACCCGTTATCTTGTTTACCAACAAACACACACAACAATATCGGTCAGTGAGCTGTTGTTGCTGATAGCAGGCAGAAACGACGGCCGGCTTCTTTAACTTGGTTAAGTTATTGTATCTTTAAACATAATAAATATAACAAAAAATCACTAAATTTGAGGTGCATTAGTGGCCTTAAATGACATGTGGCATGATAAGTGTGAATGAGAGGGATTGCCATAGAGAGCATAGAGAGGGAGACAGAGAAATATTGATAGTAATTATGAAGTTGCAGAGACAAATGTAAACGAGCCAAATCTTAAGAATCTAAATGCATATGTATATACATATTGGGTAGTTTTCTTATTAGCCTCTTGGCATAAAGATCTTATATGCACGCAAACATAAATATGTTTATATGTGAGAAAATAAAAAAAAAGGAAGGAAAGAAAATACATCTTTCTCTCTCTCCCCGACGGGGAATTGAACCCCGGTCTCCCGCGTGACAGGCGGGGATACTAACCACTATACTATCGAGGATGTTGCGGTCCGCTCGAATAATTGCAGACATTAGTATCGAACAGAGTGAAATTATTACATTTTATTCTTAAACATTTACAAATATAAGTATGTACATATAAGATATAACATCACCTGGGTTTGCAAATCGAATGAAAACAAATCGAAGAAAAACGTTACTAGCTTTCAGTCGCTCGCTTGCCTTCTTTTTTTTTTTACATCTATTTGCGTACACATGTACATACCTATATACATTTATATATAAATATATATTTATGCACATCTGTATGCAGATGTTTCTACATTTTACATAGCCTACTTTTGTCAACCTTCCAAAATTGTCGTACTATTTTATTGAGAAACAAAATGCGAATATCATTGGATAGGCTATTTCCTAGCAGCCCGCTCTAACTAACAACTTATACCATATACGAAATGCAGATACAGCTTAAAATTGAATGGTTCCTTTTCAGTTTCATTATCGTCATGTTAGAAAAGAGGAGAAGATAACTATATGAATAAATAATCTAGTCAAAAAAAGATGTCATCGATTAAATGCCCCTGCTTGACCTGTTTCATATGATGCTGTTCCCATTGAATGTTCTTGGATCTACTGGACTGTTCAGCAAGTTGCTGCTTGAGGACTATTGAACTGGAGAGCACTCTCTTAATGCATTTTGGTATAATTGCAACGGTGATCTTTCTATTATAATTACTATTGTTATTGATTGGGTGCTGCAATAATAAGCATTGAAATTTGAGTTACAAATTAACTATAGATCAAATTTGCGGTTGCGGTCTGTTTATGTATGTATGTATATTTATATATATATGTACATATTTAAACCAAACTGTGTTGGCAACGAAAGAAAACACAGTAACACTATATATATTTAAAAATTAACGGAAATCGACAAAAATTTAATCAATATTCGTGCCGAATTTGGCATTATGTTACAAAAAAGAAAATTAATTTTTGACTGTAGTGCAACCTTTCAGTATAAAATACTCAAAATTCGAAGAAAAACGAAGTAATATGTAAATCGATAAAAAAAAGATAATATTGAAAAAAAAAACCATAATAGATAATATTTTTTTTAGCTAGGAAGCTAATTACAATCGCGGAATCTGGTGGTGATCCCGCCAAAATGACATCACTGATACGTATATATGTATATATATATATATATATAAATATACATATACATTTTACACATAGCTATAAAAGCAATTGACGGTTAAAGCAAGCTGCACACAGTACGGAGAGTCTGCCGTGATGGCGCAGCAGCAGCAGGAGGATGTACCCAATGCCAGTGTGCGTCAGACGCTTGAGCAGTTGCTGGGATGCAACGATTATGGGCTGGAGTTGGCTTGTGCCAAAGGCGATAACTATTTGGGCATTGTGTGGCGCATACACGTGCCAAATAAGCATGGGCAACTGGCGGTTGAGGAGAAGCAGGAGGAGGGGCAAAGGAGTTTAATCCTTAAGCTGCCGCCACAAAACACCGTTAGACGCAAACAGTTTTTTGCCCGGCCATGCTTTACACGCGAGGCCCTTACATATGAAGAGTTTTTGCCACTGACTCAACGATTTCAGGCCGATCAAAAGCTGCAGAAAACGGAGTGTTTTCGGCACTACGCCCGCTGCTTGGGTACCCGCCAGGATGAGCCAAACGAGTGCATTATACTGGAGGATTTGTGCCGTCGCCATTATCAGCTGCATGACCGTTTCACGGAATTAACACCCGCACACGTAGCGCTCGTGATGGGCGCTTATGCCAAGCTGCATGCCACATCCTTGGCACTGAAAGCGAAATGTAAGACGCAGCCGCTGCTGTTGCCATTTCAGACACTGGTGGACATATTTGAACAGCGGCGCAATGATGCCGCTTTGGGTGCCTACTTTGAGCAGCTGAAGCAGAACGCACTGGATGCACTGCGTCAGCAGCAAGATGCACACTATGTGCAAAAGTTGCAGGCATATTTTGGGCGTGGCACCTATTTTGAGCTACTGCTGCCACTGCTCAGTGGCATGAATTGTGAGCCATATGCTGTCGTTTGCCACGGCGACAGTTGGAACAATAATTTCCTGTACAAATGTGATGTGGACACAAAACAGCCATTGGATGTGTGCCTAATTGATTGGCAACTGATGCGATATGCCTCGCCGATAACCGATTTGGTCTACTTTCTATTTAGCTGCACGACACGACAATTTCGACAGCAACATTACAGGCCGATGTTGCAACTGTATTACGAGGAATTGGGCCAACAGCTGACCAGGTGAGTGCTTGCTTTTAAAATTGGACTCGAAACAATTTTGATCAATTGTGAACTTCTGAATTCAAACAGATTTGGCGAAACAGCAGCCACATTATTTCCATTTGACGCATTTGAGCAGCAATTGCGCGATAAGGGCGCTGTGGGATTGTTGTTAGCCATGATGGTATTACCAATAGTTACCATGCGTGGCGAAGATGTACCCGATCTGCAGGTGATTAGCGACCAGGTCGAAGGCGGCACCAGCACACCAGGATTTCTAAGCGTTGGCAATGAGCTGCTCTACAAGCAACGAATGCGCGATGTCATCTTGGACTGTGTAGACTATGAATACATTTAGTTGCCCACCATTTCTACTTTGTAATGACCACAGCTTGGCAAAGTTCAAAAGGGATTGTCGGATGCTGATCATATTTTGTCCAAATGTTGTAGAAAATCTTCAATATTTTGGCGCCAAGGGCAGCTCAACTTCTTATTCAGAAAGCATATTTACAAAGCGCAAGTTTTTGTGTTTCTAAAAATCCAAGGCTTGTATTTATTTAATACTATGGTCGATTTTTCTGAAATTTAGAAAATATATTAATATACTTATACAAATTCTCCTTTTTTTTATGTGTACACAGAATTCATACATCATCTTTTTTTTTTGTTACTTGTTACTTTTGTTATATACAAGAATTTCAGATAGTTTATAAAATTGAAAATTTGAGAAATTTAAAATTTGTGCGTGGGAGGATTAGCGCCTCGGGGGAACTCTTCTCGTCCGTGTTCTTAACTTCCACATCTATTGAGTTTTCAGGGAGATTTTGTATATATTTTATGCAACAACCCAATCAATCTTTCGATCGATTTTTGTTATGCAGCTAGCTATATGATCCCCTTCGGTGGCAAATAGAACCGAGGATAAGTTTCCTAAGTTTTACCTAAGATTAGCTGAGGGATTATAGTTTGCAAAGCTGCTGCTTGCTGCGAGTGCTGTGCAATAATAGCCAGAGAGAGAAGAGTCAGTTAGTTAACCTTTAGGAAGAACCAAGCAAGCCACAACTGGATGAGAGCGTTTGTGTGACCAGTTGAGACAGTGTTGAGAGAGAAGGTGCAATGAAAAAATTAATTTTGATTACCATCGAAAATTAGATATTATTTTTTACAAAACAAACACAAAACACACAACAACCATGCTCGTCGGGGGATTCGAACCCACAGCTGTTTATTGACTAGAAGAACGAATGATAAGAGGACTTTGCCTCAACGCCCAGAACTAAACAGCCGGCAGAGGAAATTAATCCTTATTCCCGCATTTATGTACTAATTCAAATGAATGTGGGGAACTGTACATTTGTATTTGCACTGGCATTCGCTTTCGAAAACTTTATTTGGCTGACATAATTTTGATTTTTGTTAACCCGTAGTTTGGTCATGACGCGTATCCAGTTATCCTAAAGGAAACTTCACTCGAAACCACATTGGGTATATATATAAGGCTGAGATGTTGTGGGGCAGCTGGCTCCCCAACTTTACCTGGCTACACTAATAAAAATAAATGAGTTCAGAAGTGGTTTTCTCCATGAGAATGATAATGATTGATTTTGGCGTGACATTTCAAATACCAAAGAACTCGATATACAGGATATACATGAAAAGTATCGATACTATCAATATAGAATTGTTTATAGTATGTTATCACCCCTATCCGATATGCAGTTTCATCACACATAAATCGATAAATTTCGTTTAAGTACCGAATATATTTCGAATTTTTATACTCAACTATTGTTGTTAAAAATTTGCACTAATAAACAAATGAATTTGTAAAAACATAACATTTAATTTTAAATTGCTATTGCTTAATTCAATTTAACTTGAAAGCAGCAAGCCCATAGAAAGTAGTATCTGATTTTAAATTAATCTAATCGTTTTTAGACAATTGATATCATTAGAAGTGCTGCCAACTGCTCAAGAAATCGCTGTCTTATGCTTTTTACGTAAATTAGGGATGGGTGAGCGTTACAAAATGCAGCCCTGTCAGCTATCGATTGTTCTCAATGCTGCTATTTTTCTACAAAAAAAAAAAAACAACGCGTCCGCTAGTCAACTTTACGTTTGGTTCCCTTTGCAAATAATATATTGATATTAATGAAAGCCAAAGTGCATGTTATCAAAACACAAGTATACGAGCCAAAAATAAATTTGAAAGTGATTTGAAACGTGATTTAATGTTATAATATGCAAATGTTGACCAGCTGGAGATTAACATCGCTATCAATATCAACAACAGTGCAAACAGTGCCATGAAATGCAAATAAAATGTAGAAAGTAAACAGTGGCACTTCAAGTGAAATTTAAAGCAATATATTTTTATTTTCTCGTGTGCTCTTATTATTTTGATTTGGCATTGGCGGCGAATGGGCGCCGTTGCCACCACAACCGCCATCTTCGCCGTTGCCCTGAGATTATGGCCTCCCTACATTCCAGTTGGCGTTTTGGCAAGAAAAGAATGAAGCAATTACGCATTAAAGGTACTACATAATGTGATGTCTAGGCTAACTACAAATGTTAATTAACATATTTATGTATCGGCTATTATAGCATGCATCGCGGCAGTCATTGCATTCCAACTGTTTACATATGTGCATGCAACACAGATTCAGCAATGTACATATACATAACATATTGGGATATGTTAGTATTATTTCTAGCATGCCCAACAGCATGTGGTTTAGCTATATTCTCATGCATGCACACAGGCACATGTAACTGTATTGCTAACAGGCGACAGGCGCATGTCTTCTTTTTTCGTCATCCATCGCTAGCATACATGTCTATGCTATGCATGTGCATGCATGTATATGTGTGTTTGTATGTACTTCATCGACCTGAGAATATTTGTTTACATTACCGTTGAAGCGTCAACTGCTAGCAGCAGCGACGATGTTATTGTTGTTTTTAGCAGAGCCTCGCGTAATCCACTCACTCGCATGCAAAGTCGATTGCGCATAACGGTATCAATGTTGCAGAGCAGAAGCAGCAGCAGCCGATGCCGCTTGGCACCATTCTTTTTGACATTCCCGCATTGTACATACTTAAATTTATTTGATATGTTTGTATATGTAAAAGCATATAAACATATACATCCATACATACATATATACATATACATATATGTATATTTATGTTTCGTTTGGCCAAATATTTTTCGACATGTTTAGTTTCTATTATTAGAGGCCCCAACGATGACGCAGCAAGCTAAAACAAACACAAAAGCACAATCAAAAACAAAAACACATATTTGTTGTTAATTTATTTTTTATTTCTTTGTGTGTGTATATGTTGCTTCTTGTCGTTCATGTACAGTAGGGTTTCGCTGGACTGCAATCACAACAGCAACAACTAGAATTTAACGTGCGCCGGCAGCGCTGTTGACGACAGCAGTTGGCGCTGATTAATGGTGGAGCAATTTCACCTTGATTACTATTTTATTATATTATTGATATTATTTACTTATTATTATGTCCATAACTATGCGAGTTTGAGGCCAAATTGGACTTAATATTTTTAAATATATATTCAATACACGAAAAACAAAAACAAACACATATTTTCAATTTATTCCCTTTGACGATCATTGCCATAACTTTTTACCATGATAAAAGCAAATTATATCAAGCAATTATATTTAACCAACACGATATAAAACTATTAGCACCATTTTTGTATATTTTTTGTCGTTGATCATTTTAAATCTCGTTGCGAAAGAGATCGAATATGGTTGAGGTCTTATAATTTTAGACCGGGATATATACAGTAGTTTTCGAATGATGACTATTCATAATTTCTCTTGCGTACATATATTTATATATATATATATATAAAAATATTTTTTTTTTATAAATATTTTTATGGATATTTTTTATATATATTTTTTAGTTTTAAATATTTGATATTTGATGTTGAAATTGTTAAATATGTTTCTAAGATGTGTCAGATGTGTGTACCGGAAAAATACGAATATAATTTTCTGCTTCCAGACTCGCAGGACCCTGAAGACTTTTATCGTTTGGATTCGAAGAAATCGGCGGCGGAAAATGCCTATGATATATACGCGATTCTCAGTATGGAGAAGACCCGAGACACAAAGCGTCTGTTCTTGCTCAATGCGCTGGCCTCGCTCTGCTTGGCGGCTAACACGGGCTCACCACACAATAATCTACGCTTTAGCACCGAGGAGCTGCTCTACTGGTGAGTACCGACTCAACTATATTTATTTATTTTATTATTATGATTATTATTATATTATCGTTGTTGTTGCAGCCTGAGCGCCTCTTTGGTGCACACGTTTACGCAGGTGCGTGCGGCTGCATTGCGTACGATTCGCTATACGCTGAGAACGGCAAAGGATATCAAGACATTCAATTCGCTGCAGTTGCAGCATTTGTTGTGCCGCTCCATTGATCTGATGCTCAAGAACGATGATGAGCGCGTTCAGGCATTGAAATTGGTACGCAAAATGCTTGCAATTGCGCCGGAGGATATCAGTCCAGTGGTGATCAGATGCCTAGTATCGCTGGCCGACAGCGGCATTGAGGAGAGCGATAATTTGTTGCGTGCCTGCCTTGCGACTCTCGCCGAAATCGCTGTACTCAATCCGGCGCTGTTAATTGTGTGCGGTGGCGTTACATCAATAACCCGCAACGTACTCGAGTGTCACAATCCGCGGATCGCCGAAAGTCTATGCGGTGTGCTGCTCTATCTGCTCGAATGGCCGCAGACGCGCAACATTTGCGGTGTCCGACTCGATTGCCTGGCGGCGCCATATTGTGACTTTACTTATCGACTAGGCATCATGGACAAAAACAAGTAATTTATCATTTTATTGTATTGCAGTTGCTCATTTCATTGATTTCACTTGATTGCAGAGATGCTCGAGAGTTGCGTTACACCAGCTGCCGATTGGCGTTGCTTTCCGTACTGCGCAGCTGGACAGGCACACTCGAATTCTGTGATCCAAGCAAACCTTCGGGTTTGAAAGCAATAGTGGACGCTTTATATTTAAATCAAATTGAAGTTCGCGTATGTACACAGATTTCAGCTAAATCTCAACATATATATTTTAATTTGTATGCCTCTCGACTTTTTACCCAAAACAGAAAGCAATATTGGACTTGCTTTACGAGCTGTTATCGGTGCCGCAGCCGAGTTGGACTGATGATTATGCGGTCGCATTGCAAACGGTTGATCCGTCCGATTTTCAGGACTCGTGGCTGCTTAGCAATGGTTTTGTGTCCGCCGAGGGACGTTCCATCTTGCCTAGTCTGGCCGCACGAGCGCCCAATGTGGTTGAACAGCATTTGGCGCTGCTGCTATACTGTTTCCTAGAGACGGGACTGCTCAACGCTCTCGTTGAGGTGGTCGTTGGCAGCGATCAATTTGTGTCGGTGCGCGCCACCGTATTAATTGGCAAAATCGTTCAATTAATGCATACACATTTGCCTGCGGATATATGCAGCACGAGTCCAGCGCTGCCGACACTCATCGCTTATGCCACCCAAGGCAATCAGCAGGCGAATGCGGCAGTCGCCGCCCTGCAAAACTATCAGAAGATGCTGCGCCAGCGTCCGGCGTCATGCAGTCTATTTCTCGATAGTATTATACAGGGCGGTGCGCTCATACAGACGCGCCTCTTTCGCCGCAACATCAATGCCCAGGAATCGAGCATTGCTTTACAGCTGCAGGATACGGCTGGGGCAGCCGCTGCCGCAGTGGCCGTTGCATCATCATCGGCTGGCGTTTATCGGGGCGTAACTGGTACGCTGGACAGACAGCGTCTGGACTCAGTCTCCTCCAGTGATGAGTCCAATTCGCAGGCATCGAGCTCGCTACGCTCCAGCTTTCGATTGAAGCGCAAGTTTTTACCGCAGGTGTTCAATATCGATAATATTCGTGCCTTCAATCGAATGCTGAACGAATCAAATGTGCTAAGCCAGGCGGACACAAAGGACTGGGATTGGGATGTGATTAGCACTCTGCTGCGAGTAAGTAACGAATCGAATCGAATCGAATTCAATCGATTTATGTGCAATTTTTGCCTAAATCCATATCCGTTTTCAGTCGAATTTAATACGCAAGCTGGACTACACTCAGGGCAAATTCCTAAACAAGCTACTTAAACGTCTGGTGGACTTTTTTAAGCCAAGCAACAATCGTTTTTCGCATCAGGATCTTGTGCCGGGCCAGGCATTGCCAGCGTATGTGAGCACTGGGCTCGACCTTATCGATGTGCTACTGAGCAGTAGTGAGGTAAGCATTTCATTCAAATTGTTATAACCCCATTCTAATGCTAATATATATATTTTGCAGTTGGAATGCATGCGCTACATAACGGACTATTTCTCGGACATTAGTCAGCATCTGTTGGCGGTGACGACATCAAGTCGTGCCCATGATTGCCTGTTTAGTCCACAGCATATGAACAACACAATGTGCCAGCAGTATTTCCTTTACATTGGACGGATGTGCCGCAGCAGCAAGGGTATCGAGGTTCTTAAGAACACAACCGTATTCGAATAGTGAGTACTATGAATCTCATTGTTATATTCATAATTTTCTATCTATCTCTCTCTCTCTCTCTCTCTCTCTCTCTATTGTTTCAATTTTGCAATAAAGCCTGATCACATTGGTTCGGCATACGGATCACGTTTGCTATGTGAAGCTAATTGTCTCTGGACTGAACTACAGCTGTCAGAAGCTGCCGCAACAGGTGCTAGAGAAGGCGCTAACGCTGGCCAAGACGCGCAGTGGTCGCCTATATGCCACACAATTTCTGGCTGTGCTGCTGCGTGCCCGATTGCCAAATTTTGAAGTTTGGGGCATACCGTTAATCATACAGCAGACGAAGGATGCGGATCGCAGTGTTGTATTGGCCGCCATGGATGTGCTCGAGGAGGCATGCCATGACAAATACTATCTGGAGGAGATTGTCAGTCTCTGGCCAAATCTCAAGCAGCTGGGCGATGTCGGCCGCCTGTTAATGTCCCGCTTCTATTCGCTGTCACGCGGCCTCAACAGCAGCGAGGCGCACATCGAGGATGAGATCAAGTATTGGCGCAATGGCTACAACAAGCGCTATGTCCTCCTTGTTGAGGCCGATACACACGCCAGTCTGACGCTGCACGTGCGCAACGAGGATGGCTATTATTCGCGACGCAATTGCAACCAGCGGGCTCAGCTGGTGCCGCCGAATATAGCGCCGCATCTATATGGCCAGATGGTGCAGACCACACAGGGCATGACAGCATTACGCAATCACGCCGATCTCACCAAGCTGCTCGATGTGCTGACGCGAGGCAAAACCAATGACGATCTCGAATGCCTGGAGCTTAAAGCGGCCATTTGGGCACTTAGTCACGCCTCGACGCACTCCAATGGCATTGAATACTTTGAAGAGCTCGGCTCCAGGTGAATATATATGTGATAGATTTCAATCTTTCAGTTTTTTGCATAGCTTCTCTGTTCGTGTGTGTTGTAGACTCTATGAAAAGCTAATACTGATGGTGACCAAGTGCGAAGTGTATTCGGTGCGTGCCACTTGCTTCAGTGCATTGGGACTAATTGCTGGCACTCAGGCAGGCGCCAACGTTCTCTTCAAGCTGAGTAAGTTCCAATTTGTTTCCATTACAGTTGCAGTGAGTTAGACAAATTGAGACGCAGACAAAGAGACAAAGCGACAAAGCGACAAAGAGACAGAGACAGAGACAGAGAAAGAGAGATAGAAGAGCAGGAAATAGAAGAAGATGGCAAATGTATATGTGTTATGTGTCTATTCATTTATAGATTGGCTCAGTGTGCGTCACGACCGGAACACAATGTGGCCGGTGCATCAGCCAGAGGATTGGATGTCCAGTCAGTTCGCTCCGGTTCGTCATCACTATGAGGATATGCCGCCGTATAACTACACTGGCATCGATGATCAAATCGATGCTTCCTACGAGACGGGCAGCTGTTGGAATCTGCAGGATGCAAACACCACCACAACGACGACGACCACGGACAGCGTTCGAACCACTGCCGACGAGGTACATTTTGTATTGAACTCTTGCCAAATTTGATTTGATTTTCAATTTCAATCAATCATCAATTTCAACAATTTGCAGGTACAGTTTAGTAGGCCGCTAAATAATGCCGCAGTGGCGGCTAAGTCGAAAACGTTGCCAGAAGGCAGCAATGTGCGTCAGGGCAAACATCAGCGTTCGCTATCCGAATCCAAGACAACGGATGTAATCAGCCTGCTGGGCGGCAGTGGCGTTGGCGGCGGCGGCGGCGGCGTTGTCGGTCCCATTCCGCTCGTTGGTTTCTGTCCAATGCACACGTTGCATCAGCATCAGCATCAGCATCGCATACGGTACAATTCATGCACAGACTCCAACACATCCGGCGTTAGCAGCTGTGAGTCGGTGACGGGGCGAACGGCTGCCTTAGCCGCTGCTGCAGCTGCTGTCAATATGAGCGACTTTCAACAGTTCCCGCTGAGTCCCATACCAAGCATGTCCAATCTGATGGAGCTGCCGACAATGCAAGCGGTCAAACTGCTCTATCGGACATCCCTGATGGGCAACAGTTTTCTACCGCCCGCACTCAGTGCCCTGGACATGAAGGGCTATGCACAGTTGCGCTCCTTGCGCGCCCACAGCCGTCCCGTGTTCGCGTCGACTGCCGAACTGTACGACTTCATCGAAATAGCTGATCGGGGTGATGTGCAGCCACGCAAATACTCCTGGGGCGAATCGAGCCGACGGATGAAGGTGCGCAGCCTCGATCGCCAAACGATGTTCAATGTGTTCACGTGAGTGCTGATTAATTTTTCTTTAATTTAACAACAACAACAACTTTTCTGTTACAACATACATGTGTGTGTTTTTTGTATTATTTGTTTATTTTTATTTATTTATATATATTATTATTATCATTTGAAACATCGTGTATTGATACAATATATATTGAGTATTTTGTTTATTTTTCTTGTTAACTTTCAGACGTCTGTCATCGGAAGAATTGCAGGTGCCGATACCAACATTAAATGTGCCCAAATTTCTGCCGTCAAATGATCTACAGGGTCCTTGCTATGCGGGCATCTGTTTGCCCAAGAATGCGCTCGATTTGTTTCCAACGCGCAATCTGAGCCGTACTTATGTCTCATGTGATATCATCGATCAGGATCTGAATGGCATCAATCTGTTGAATATGCGGCCGCAGTTCTCCACATTTCTCATCGATACCATCAACAACGAGGGCGGCGACGAATCCTCGGTAATCTCCTCGCTGTCAGATGTCTCATCATCGGCCAGTCGACGACCGTCCAAATGGCAACAGGGCGCCAAGCATGCGCGCAGTCAGTGTCTTCATTGTACGCGCTCACGTCGCCAACAGCAGCAGCAGCAGCAGCAACATCAACAGCAGCGATTGCAGCCGCAAGAAACCAGCACCATAAATGGTGGCAACAGCCCAATGGTGGCACCCTGTGAACTTTATAGCAGCGCCGCTGCGGCATTGGTGGCCGCTGGCATTCAGGCTGGTCCGGCTCTAGCGCGCAAGAGCTCTACTGCGGGGAAGGGCAGCGGTGTCAGTTCCATACAGCTGGCGGATATGAGTTTTCATTCGCCGGAGAGCATATTGAGTGACGAGAGTCTGCCGGACAAACTAACCGCTTCCATACTGTACAATGTGCAGCGACTGGCCAATCCAGTCAGTGCGAAACAATCGAAAATGGCATTGCTGGAGCTCAAACAGAAGCATCCGCCGGCCTTTCAGGATATCTGCCTGTACTCGGAATCGTGCAAGGCTCTGGGACGCAGCAGCTATAGGATGAGTGCGCGACGCTTTCTTCAGGAGCTCTTCCTTGACTTGAACTTTGATACGTTCTACGTGGAGCCGCAGTTGATAATTGGCGCTCGCAAGGGATCCGGTGATGAGTCAATGGAATCCACACTTGCCTCTGTGGCGGCGAACTTGCTATTACCAACATCGACAACATTATCAACAGCAACAACAAGCGCAACATTATCATTATCATCATCCTCATCATCATCATCATCATCATCATCATCATCAGCAACAGCAGCAGCAACAGCAGCAGCAACAACAGCAGCAGCAGCAGCAGCAGCAGCATCATCATCATCATCATCAAACACATCATCATCAGTAGCAGCAGGAGTAGGAGTAGGTGTAGGAGTAACAACGACAAATACCACACTGATGTCGCACAAGGCACAGCTGAAATCGAAGCAGACGGCCCAGCTGGCTAGCGTCTACGAGACGAGCTGGGAGAATCTACTAATGGAACAGTCGCCGCGTCAAGGTGTTAATGCAACACCGGTGCAAGCTCGATCCGCGTTGCAGCTGTCGACGTTGCCGAAGGCAGAGGCAACACACATTGAGCTGCACATCCATGATGATGATGATGATGATGATGATGATGGCAACGATGATGATGACGATGCTCTATTTAGTGATGATGCTGATGATAATGATGTCGGTGACGATGTCTGCGATGGTGGCAGCGGTGCGGGCAGCACCCAGGCCAGCAGCGTCACAACAGCAAATACCGCCCTGCCCGCCGGCCATAGCAATCGCAGCAGCATCGGCACAATCAGCATTCAACCACAGCAAACACCATCGATCTCACTGTCAACTTCCGGAACAGTAGCGGGTACTGTAGCGGGACCAGCAGCGGGACATGTAACGGTAACAGCAGCGGGCACAGCAGCCACTGCTAGCACTATGCAAAACGATAATCGTCAATATACGCGTGGTCGTTTCTATACACTGGAACTGGATCTGAGCTGTACGAAGAACAAGTTTCCCATTACCGATCGCAATCGAGGAACAACAGCGGCGGCAAAGACGACGGAACAACAAGGTGGCAAATCGCCGGAAACGTTGCTACTAATGCGGCAAATTAGTGCGGATCCCACAGATGGCACAACACTGGTGCTGACTGGTACCGATTACTCAAAAGTAACCAAAAGTCTGGCAGCATCCATTGCAAAGCCGGTGGGCAGTCTCTACTGCGAGAAGCGTTTGCAGAGCTCTAAATCGGAGGCGGTGCTCGATGCTGGCACCAAAGGCATTGGCAGCATCTGACAGACAGCCGCCAACCAGCAACGTTGACTAATCTAATTGGACTGAAGACTCGGAGCGATCTCCGATTTGGTTTTTCTCTTGATTTGCATTCGCTGAGCAATTTATGTGACTTGTGCATGTCCATATGCACGCACATGCATGTATGCTACATATATATGTACACACACTCACACACACTCACACACACTCACACACACTCACCCACACACACACCCACACACACAAACGCATACATATAAATATACATATACACTAACTACATCTTTTTCTGCAGTTTTTACGATTACATTTATTGAATAAACGTTTTTTTTAAGAAATCCATTATCGTTAAGTGACAAACATAATCCAAAAATATTCTATAATTTTTTTTATGTATAATAATCAAGAAATGAAGAAATGAAACAAACAAAACAAAACAAAACAAACAAAAAAAGCATACCCAAAAGCAAGAACAACAAAAACCACCGCAATTTATTTATTCAACTGTACTTAAATAATAAAAGCATAATAAATAAATACAACGGTTACAACAAATTAATGATTGTAAAAGCAAATTAAAAACGAAATTCAATAAATACATCCCCAAACCAATTGAAATATTTTAAAACAATAACTACAAAATGCATTATATATTATACAAATTTAACGCGATTGATTTTTGACAAACCAAATTACGCCAAGACTTTATTTGAATTTGAATTTTTCGAATTGAATTTGTACGCAAATTGCGACCAAGAATCTAGCTTCCAAATTTAAATGCAGCATTAATCTAAAAAATTGATTGTTGTTGATACCGTTTTAGTCTTGACAAAGTTTTGGCTGTATCCTTTGTTTTCCTTTAGTGATTGTGATCCGATCCAGCCGATTTCGACATACATAAAGATATATTCCTAGTGTGGAAGCTCTGGAAAGCGATTTACTTAAAATGGTCAACACTAGAGATTTGAGTTAAATTTTAAGTATATATATATATATTTAAATATATATATATATAGTTTATTTTGTGCTTGATGTTTGTAGGTATTTAAATTATTATTATATGTGCAGGTAGGCATATATGTTAGTAAGTACTTATCTATTAGTAGGTACAAAGTTTCTTAGACAGATGCATTGAAATGTTTTCGACTGCTATTGAGACAACAAATGAATATCGTAATGTATGAAAGTGTGGCAAAAATGCCCACTGCATTGAGAGCCATCGAGAATCCCAACAGATATCGCCACTCGCCACGGATCGCCTCACACGTTTCCATGTTATTCCAGTCGCTAATGCTAATGATGGGCCGAATTATTGCAATTACATGTCTCATACGTTATAAGTCACATTTCAACTTACACAGCAGCCCCCATGTGATCCTGCAGATCGACCTCCTGATCTGTGGTCGTTGTCTGCTCGTCATACGTAAAGCAGCTGCAGTTGCGATAACTGAGAAGTGAGCTCGTCGCTGGCCCGCATGAGCTATCGGTGGTCCCAGATGTCGATTGAAGCTGGGCAAACTCATTTGCGGCACAGGCCAGAGCCAGGCAGCAGAAAATGAGTGCCAGGGCAGAAAACACATATGATTTAGCAAGCAACACCTTGTAGCAGTTGTTTTTAGGTGTTCGATGGGAATCAGCTGGCCGATCCCGTCCCAGCAGTATTAGACCGGCAATACTGGCAAGCAGAAGCTGCACAGAGAATTAATAGAAAAATGTTATTTCATTCATCATTCAATTCAAGTTGAAAATTCTTTGTCTAAAATACTTGATTCAAGCGCAAAATTCTCACAATAAGCCCGTATACTAAATAATATTAACTGAGAACTGAGAACTGAGAATTTATATTTACATCTTTCACTCAAAAGTTATGGGCTTCACATCAGATTCAGTTACAAGTAAATTCTGAATATCCATAGAATTAATACTGATCAACATTAAAAACAGGCTTAATTTGAGAATTTCGAGGCTGGTTAATCCATAGTTAAATTATGTAGTTCATACTTGGATTTTCTATGGGAGATGATCGATTTATTTGGATACTTACGGATAAGCCACTTAGGTACGGATTTATCAGTATTGGGGCACTTGGTGCCAATATAAGTATCCAGATAGCGAGACCAACAATCAGCAGGCCAATTGCCATTTGCAATATTAGGAGCTGGCGTGAAAAATTCAAATTACGAATGTGCGTTGAATATGATTCCTGGATACCTACGAGTAGCATTCAGAATAATGTGATAGTGTCAGAGAGTCAGAGTGTCAGAGTGTGAGGGAGACAGGGAGAGAGAGAGAGACAAAAACAAAGACAGAGAGATACATAGAGAGAGAGAGAGAGAGAGAGAGAGGGAGACACACACATTTGATACACTTGCGGCTTGTACTTACTGTCGTGGTTGGTGTGATTAACAACAATCATTCGACTGTGTCTGAGACTATTTCGTGTTGGGGTATGTCGTCCAGCGATCTTCATGCCCTTTATATTCTGTGGCACCGTTGTACTCATGTAGACTGCCTGAATTGAGTTGATCGATAGTTGGTTAATAAACAATTAGATGTAGATATTGTTAGGACGCACCTGTGATGGCGATGGCGCATCTAGATCAGCTAATGGTATCTGCTCATAGGTGGCACCAAAGCGCTGCGATTGAGCCATTGGCGTTCTCATTGGCTGCAGCAAATCGCTCGATTCCGGCATATGGGCGATTGTACGTGCGGATTGTGGTGCACTCTCGTAGTTGGAGTCCGGGCCAATTGGATCCATTGCGGACTGTGTAGGTGTAGACAAAATCCTCTCATTGATGTTGATGCCAAAAAATTTGGATTTTGCATCACTCAGTGCCGCTCGAACAGCTGCAATGCTGTGACTGGTTTCGTTCAGATCCTGTGTTGTTGTTGTTGTTGCTGGTGCAGCTGCGTCTTTAGGTATTTGCGGAATAATCGTTGTGCTGTTCATGTCTGCACATTGTAAAGTTGAGCTCTCATTCACATTACTGACTTCCTCTGGCGACAGTCCTGAACTTTCTCCGGTCCACAGTTGTGGTTGTTGCAGTTGTTGTTGTTGTTGCTGTTGTTGTTTCAACTTCGGCTTGGTTGTGTTGTTGCTGCTGACGGTGGCACTCAGGTTGTCATAGGTGCTCACTGGACGGACGTTTTGTTGTTGTTGCATTGCTGTTGTTGTTGCTGTTGTTGTTGTTGTTTATATTATATTAACTTTGTTGGAGGGTTTTCATCAGCGTGAGTCGTTTAATCGATTGCTTTTAAATTGGCATAAAGGGCTATGAGCAAATGTCACCACTGTATTTCTACACATTTTGCGGCATTACCTGAAAGTATTCGAGTTATTTTTTTAATATTTACTGATACACCCACACACACACACACGCACACACACAGACACACGAACACACACCTTAGAATCTAATATGAGGTGAGTTTTAAATGCGAGCTTTAGTCAACACATCCAAGTCTCTTTAAAAAGAGAGGCAGAAAGAGAGAGAGAGGGAGAGAGCAACGTTATGGCCCGCTGAATATGCTTTCACTCAATGTTGTGTAGAGTTCTTCTGATTTTTTATCTGTTGAACTCGCACAAGAAACACAAATTTGAATCTACAATTGCAAAACATTGCATCGATCTATTTAAAGGTTTCTTTTTTGATCATTTGTGGGTACATCAAATGTATGCTGTGTTTGTTTATTTATCGAATGCATGTTGCTCTCTGTTACATAAAAAACAAAACAAATGTATTTAAAGCAACACAGCTTACAAACATACCTATAAGAATTAATATGTATGTCTGTGAATACTTAACGATCAAAGCGCAACAAAACCAAAGTTGAAATAAACTATCCAAAAATGTTCGTTGGCACACATGAATTTACATATACATGCATAGGCATAGGCGGTCAAAATGAATGAACAGAAATAATAAAAAAAAAAGAAATTAAAAAAAACAGAAACTGAATAAAAAAATTCAAAAAAATCGACGCAAAGCGAGTTCACTGCAACTGTACGCACCAAAAGGTGAAAACAAACTAAAAATAATTCTCACAAGCACACTCTTCGATCGAGCGCTTTAAGCAAGCCATTTACGCTCTATGGTTGACTGACTGACTGGCACTGGTTAGCTGGTTGGTTGGTTGGGCCTATGCAACAACAACAAAAACAACAACAACAACAGCGGAAAAGGCAGAGACAGCGGCAAGCACAGAAACCGAAATTGAAAATTAATCCTCTCACTTACCTGACGGCGCTTGGCAATATCAACAACGAGAGCAAGCCAGCGTCTAAACAGAGACAGACAGAGAGAGAGAGAGAGAGAGAGAGAGAGAGAGGCAGAGAAAGAGAGCACGTTAGTTGACTCATACTCTCAGCCACTCTGAGTATGAGCCAGAGGTTGCCTGCCCCTGTAATGTGGTTGAGCATAGTTATTAATGTGCAGAGCAGAGAATAATAAGGTTGGTTTCCCAGCTTGTTGCACACGTAGACGTGGCATACCTGCAGCATTCTCTTTGTGGCCAACAAGCCCAGAAAGAAATCGAGAAAGGAAAAGAGAGAGAGAGAGCGTGAGATCGAGACAGAAAGTAATGTTCTATCGATATTTTGGGTATTTTAACACATTTCAGAGCAACTGGTAAAATGTAAACAAAAAATTGACCTTTGTTTAAGACTGATCAGAGCTAAATCGACACATGTGTCCAAAAATGATAGGAACACTTTTATATTTCCTATTTTATGAAAAGTATTATTTTATTTTATATTTAGTCATTCAAGATGAAAATATTTGTATGATTATATTATTTTTTTTTGTGGTTTTAAATTGGTATGTATCCTTGGTTGAGATTTGTGTTTACAAATTTTAAATGCAGTTTTCATCTAGAGTAAAAACCGGGGTCAAATCGTCGATCTTCAAATTCAACTATAAATTTGAAAAAAAAAAACGGATTATTCCAATTAAAGGTATATGATATATGCCGATGCTAAAAGTTTTTACCCAAGTGTTAATAACGTGATATTACTCATAAGTGATGAATTTGATTAGAACAATTGACTGAAAAAGTTGTTCATAGAAGAACTCATTTATCGACCGATTATTTCTATGGGAGGTATATTATACTATGAACTGCTTGACATTTTCTTTATTTCATTTTAACGCTGTACCAAATACTCGTCATATTAATGTTACAAAATGGAAAAGACAAGTAACGGCCCATTGCACTTTCGGTCGAATGACTAGACTTCGCATAAACCACGATTATTGCAAAATACAAATACATATATATATAAGTAGATATATATATATATATTTATATACATGTGTGCATACGATTTGTATGCATGCTCATCGGATGATAAGGAATAGTGGCTTCTTTGAAAGAGAAAGTTCTTATTTTGTTGAATACCGTCATTTTCTCGATTCCCACGTAAAATGCGCTACCAAACGAAAGATATATGTAAATTTCTTTGCTCTGACCGGAAGACCAGTGATTGATGCGAAGATCAAAGGGAACAAGTATTCCTATTCCTATCGATAGTGGTTATTTAGCTGTTTTCAAACGGAAACTAAGACTTTACGGTATGACTATTTTCAAAGATAGCTGTAAGCTGAAGTTTTGCAATATACGCCAAAATAGGATAGATACATATATACAATAGTTATCTTACTGGTCATACTTAAGACTTTTTTATTCGACTTACGTATATATATATATATATATATATATATAAATGTACATACTTGAATGGGAATGTATTTGCCACAGTTGACGGCTTACCTTTATTGACCATGCCAATTAATAGAATTAAACAGAACACAGCTTTTACTGTACTCCAGTTTAAGTAGGGTTTTATTTTTCTTTACTCATTTAGACTGGCTCTGTGAACTAGCCAGCAGCAATATACAAACAGCAAAAGTAATAATAAAGAGAAAAAAAAAATCAAGTAAGAATGCTTTCGTTGCGACAGCCCGACCGGAAAATACTCTATACCTATGTCGCAATTACGATAAACTCTACTCAGATGGTAGACTGACTATAATTAAATTAGGGAAACGAAAACTTAAAGCTACAGAAAAAAAGAAGAAGCATCAATCATTTTAAACTCCTCGACTGGACTGATGAAGTGTGAAAGTGTCTCCTTTGATGCAGTACAAATATTATTATAAAATTACAATACCTTTTCGAGGAGGGTATGAAAAACAGCCACTTTACGTTGTCCACAATGAAGTAGCGCAGCCGGCGCTTTAGCGCACAGGTTGACCAAAAAGTTACAACTATGCTTGTAACTAACTTACATATGTATATATTTATGTTTCCAGACTCTGATAGCATAAATTGGGCTAATTATGATCATTTTCAATCATGTTTCACTCATCTAGAATTTCGTATGAACAATAAGCCAGAAGCAGACGTGTCACATTCGTTAAGATATTGCTTTGTTCGTTTGTTCGAATGCACATTGTACATTGCTATCGAACTGCCCTCTCACAAATTGTGTAAAGCTGTGCGATTGCGCAGCTTGCTTGTATTTCACGTCGGCAACAATGCCACAACAATGACAAACAGCCAACCGACCAGCCGACCATCCGATCGACCGACCGACCGACCGACCGACCGGAGCCGAGCGCAGCCAGCGAACCAAGTAACCAATCAACCTTATGCTGGTCGCTTGTCGGTTGTCGCTTGTCGGTTGTCGGTTGTCGGTCGTCGGTGCACACGCGCAGTGCTCCGCGAACTTCTGTAAGTAGTAAAGCGCCAGCTGAAAACCAGTTATAAGTCAACTTTCATTCCAAGCAGACGTGTCAGGCGTACGGATCCGATCGCGTTATTGTGTGTTGTGTGTTTGGCAACAACGAACACCGTTAATAATATCTATGTAGTATATATATATATATATATGATATATGCACATACTCTTGCATCCGAATACGTACATTCGTGTATATATATACATATATATATATATATATATATATATATATGAGTTTTGGTATTTTCACGCTCATAGATAACCATAAATTTTAAAGTTTGCAATCCATTCCAAAAAGTCACTTTTGTTTTGAACATTGTATGTATATATAAAGTATTTTTTGTTTGTTTTTGTTTTTACTGTGCATTGTTTCACGAGTGTATGAACAACTTCGACACCCACTCCCAATATTGTGAATGGTAAAAACAGAAAATGTCCAGAAAGCGAAATCAATAGTTCTGGCCATATTTGTACATGGCTTATGCATACATAAACATAAATAAATACATACACTCATGCATATACTACATATGCATGTATTGCAGACTCTGTGTGTGTGTGTGTGTGTGTGTGTGTGTGACATAAATAACGGAGATCTGGACCAACTTTTGGAATGATTGTGTGTGTGTTTGCTTAGTCCCAATACTTCAATTTGAACGTATTGTACTTTCTCATATGGATTCAATTAACACTTTGTAAATCAAGTTAATAAAAACACTGGCTAAAAGCTAAAAAAAAAATCATATTGCTAACATTCCCTGCCTAAATTTTGGCCAGTGGCTATCGATGACACAGATACTGCAGAATATCAAAGCAACAACAAGCAGCACCACCACTCACTGTCCACAAGCCACTGATAATTATAATTAGTGAAAGATACGCAGCTGTAACGAAAGTTGCTTATATGCTGCAGCAGCAAGCTTGGAGAAACCGGCCACCAAATTCAATTCTCAGCTCAGCTCAGCCCAGGTCAGCTCAGTTAAGCTTAGTTTAGCTCCGCTCGGATCGGCTTGACTCAGCACTCAGAAAACTTGCAAGCCATAATTTGCATTATTGAAATGTATCATAGCACACCCAATATAATGATCGCCTAAACTATGTATGTATGGATGCATGTATGTATGTACACACACACACACACACACACACACACACACAACACATAAGCAAAATGCCCCAGACCAAATTAGCTAAGCAGGCCAAACAACAAAACAAAGCCTTGAAAGCGGTCGAAACTATGCATATCATACGCACATATAAACCATGTATTAGTATTAGTTGAAAAACAATGACAATAAATAGTTAACAAGTAATGCATTATGCACTTACTTTCATTTGATTATACTTGGATGGCGACTGATTAGAGGCTACAAGCTAGAAATATGTCTTAAGCCAAGTTCTGAACATCTATATAAGTATATCTCCCAAAGATTTGGAACTCGACTCGCATTTATTGGATTGACATATTCTGGCTGGCGACAATAGTCACTGTGTGATTGTCAGTGTTTTCCAACGAAATCACAGTTTAAGTGTCACTGATACCAATTAAATTATCGAGTCACTAACTAACTAACTTCATCACAATAAAGAAGGCTATTTTCAAACAGGTTGCAGTTTCAGCTGAGAGTATTGCAATTTTTCAACTAGCTTAACCATTCAACTATACTTTAAAGCATATAGATAATGTTCACACCTGAAGAGACATAACTTGAATACACACATACGCACACATACATACATAACAATGTATGTTTACATAAAATGAATTGTTAGTCTCAGTTAGTTTAGAGTTTCAAAGTCATTGCCCGGTTATTGTGATTTTGTATGATTATATGCATTTTTTTTATCTCTATGCAGTAATTCGCACACACACACACACACACACATATATATATATATATATATATAGATATAAATATATATACATGTTGGTAACATGCATGCACACATTCATGATTATACAGTGAAAATTCAACGTGAATGCAAAGTGAAAATCTAGTGAACGCAAGACATCGGCTCACGCTATATATGTATGTACATAAATATATGCCCGTGAATATAAATTGAATATACAAATACAATATATATATATATAGATATAGATATGCATACATATGGTGTACATGAAATTACATAAATATATGCATTTAAAATATAATAATAATTATAATAATAATAATAGACAAGTGTATGCATAAGTTGATCATTGGTGTGATGCGAGTACAGCTGTGAATATTACCCCCTCTAATCAACAGATAATAACAGCAAAAAGCAAACAATGTCTTGCTTTTGCCGCAAGTTATTGTTCAACGCGGTGGCATCTCGACTGGAAAACGTTTGGCTAAGAGCCATGGCCTTTTCGACACATAGTACGCACATTCCGTTCGCAATGCCGATAATGATGATGATGATGATGATTACGCTAATCGCATCCGGAAATTGTCATAGTAAGTTCCTTCCTTGCCAGCATATAACATATCTTTTTATTCACCTATCAATCACATTCAAATTAAGATCAAAATCCAATTATGTATTCAATACACGATACGATAGCAAATTAACGCACAAATCATCATTGAGAAAAATAAAAAAAAAATTAAAAAATTGTTGAAAATCACAAAAAATCACAACACATATCCAAGTTCACTGTAAAGAAATAAACATAAACATCTTCAGTCTTCAGATGGTGTCAAAAGTCGAATACGAAAAATAGTTTTCCTGGTATCAGTTTATGGATATTTAATAAAGTTATTTCACCTAAAAAAATATGCAAAATCTACTCAATAAAAACCTTTTTTTTTCTCATTATATTACATGATTTTTGGTCTAAGGATTATCGATGGTGAAAATAATGGTGTAATATGATTTTTCAAAATTAAATTAATTTCAATTGATTAAGACCATTTAACACCACTTAACTTGATCGATTGCGAAAGGCAACGTCATTTTGAACAGTATAACAGTTAACCAGGCTAAATACTGTTAATCTAACAAGCATGCAAAAGCTAAAAAAAAAATTTAAAAAAAAAATCAAACAAGTTAAGAAAAATAGAACTGTTTCAATTAACTGCGTGTCCCACTCAAATGTTAAAGCCAATCGAAAACAGCAATCGAAACAATCAACAATCTTTCCTTACCAGTTTCAAAATGTCGATTGGATTGAGTCTTAGCCATTTCACTGCTGTTACGAGCTTTGAACATTGCACACACACCTACGTGCAATGTTTTTAAATGTCGTTTACGTTTTCTGTCCGCCTGTTTGTGGCTGATGTTGTCATAACGGAATTTAGATTCAAGCCACCTTTCTATCGCACAGGTTAGCAGCCTGGTCGCCCTAGTTACCCAATTTGGTGTGATTCGAGTAGTTCTTCATTTTCATTATCTTCTTCTTCTACGTCTATTTTTGCATTCTGTGCATTTCTGATGAAGTTACACGAAGTTATTCCCCCCATACTGAGTCAGCCACTCCCAATACATACATAAGTATGTTCTCACACAAGCGAAAAGCACCCATTGAAGCTATTGAAGTATAAACAAACGTACATACATGTATATATGTATATAAGTATAGATACCACTGGTAAAACCGGATGAATGCGATTTAAGTCTCATAACAATAACTGCTTTTCATTCGACTCTTGGGCATAAATAACATCATCGAAGCTAGCAACACTTTGCAACTGCAAAAAATAAAAAATAAAAAAAAAAATGAGAAGGGAAACAAAACCTGACATCAACAACAGCTGCAACAGTCAAAAAACATCGCGATTCGCGCATGTCTCTGAACAGCAATAAAAACCCAACTAAAAAACTACACCAAGGAACATATGCAAAACTTCCGTACACACTTTGGCTCCGCCCTCTGTCAGATCACAGACTAAAAAGGGAATAATGGCAGCAATACCAATACACATATACTTTTATACAATAAAAAGATAGCATAGATCTCTCTTTTGGTATGAAAAGAGATTACATACCCTTGTTAAAGACGGAAACAGAATAGTTGTGCGTAAATGAGAGCATGCCTGATGATTAAGTTAAACTATCTTAAACTGTTCCCTGAGAACAATTATGTTATATCGTAAAATTAATACAAATAGCAAGATTGTTCTCATGGTAACTGGGTGGATAGAACACTGCAAATACATATACTATACAATACTATATGTATATATACTGTATCGGAGTTGCCTTTCTCTTTTATTCATTAAGCACCTTTAATAATTTTTTTTTTTTTTTTTTTGTAAAGAAATATAGAGAAATCCATATTAGGTAATTGAGTGATTAAATGTTCGCCTTCTAAACGCGTTTAAGCCCATTTTCATGCTATTAGCATACATATAAGTTACTATGACCATGTGCCCATGTGTATGTGAAAAGTTTTAAACAATAATGAGAGAATTTTATTCATAAATTCTTAAACTAATTTGAATAAGAATCTTTGTGGGTCTTACAAACATACATATTTGCACATATATTACTTACGTTCATGCCCAGTTTTGTTGTAATCTAAGCATTATGGGAAAAATCTCGAAAAAGTCTGAAGTCAAATTGTTCGTTAACAAATTATTGCCTGTGGGAAAAAATAAAAACACCTAGAACCCAACTAAATACATTATATGCAAATGTGGGGTTAGAGGCCGTGTTCCTTGGCCGCTGACAAACAAAGGGCAATCAAGAAGAAATAACAACCACACCCACACCCACACCCACACCCACAACACACATATACTTTTAGAGTGTGTATAGTATATATACTAAAATTAAGTACGTTTGTTGTTGTAGAAGACATTCTCAATTCCCGCGACACTTTAACAGGTTTATTTTAAATGGCATGTTTTTTGTAGGATTCTTATTTAAGAAACTTGAACCCCGACTGCTTGGTTTACCAAATGTATATACATGCGCACATACATACATACATAAAGTATACCACTTTAGACACATACATATATACGTGTGCATATTTATTTACGTACAATTCTACTTTGTTATTTTACAAGCAGCATGGCACATGACATTCAAGCTTTCTCAACTAAACCCTTTTATTCAGTTGGTTAAGCCACCGTTTGCATGCTTGTACTTACATACACACATACACACATACACACATACACAAATATATTGGTGGTACACAGTATGTATGTCTGTATGTTTGTGTGAACGCAACCAACCCAATTAAAGTATTACATGCACGGAAAAAAATGGTAAATAAAAAAATGGTAAATAAACTCTGCCTAACGAGAAGATATACTGAATCCAGCTCTTAAAGTGGGCTTGCTGATATTAATTTGCCCGACATTAAATATGCGCCTTGGTACGCAAAATCTACGTTACTTAGCCAAGGCATGATGTTTGCTCATTTTTAATGAGTTCAGGTTTTAAATGTGTTCAGTGCAAACCTAAACTAATTTTCTGTGTATTGCTATTTTTTAAAACGGTCTTAATTACAGTTTCTAGATAACATGGAGTGTGTATTACACTAATATTCAAATCATTTGTTTGTTTATAAGGCCCAAGAGTTTGAGTCCGTTCCCTCGAACCAAAGTTTATAAGCTGTTTTAATAATTATTGGCTTAAAATTAATTGGACTAAAGTAGAGTACCTAATGCTTGTAAATGGTTTTTAATTTTAGATGTACATGTTATTTATTTCAAAATAGCGAAACACCAATCTAGCAATCTGGTAACAACCCATGTATGGCTTAGTAGGAATAATTACCGTTTAATTAATTAGAGGGCTTGAGCCGAAAGTGCAAGACTAAATGAAGCCCTGTATCTAATTTATATTCATATATTATCTTATGCACTTATGTATATAATTTTAAAGAATTCCTCAAACGCCTGCCATACTGCGATATGGACATTATCCAGTACAATCTAATCTTTTAAAAGATAATGTTCAATTATGCATATTCCCGTATGTTTTTAATTGTACAGCAGGCATTTCAATTAAATGAGTTGATGCGCCACTTTCGGGGATGACACATCAATATTAAGATGATCACGATGCTTTACCAGCAAGACATTTGCTTACACTGAACAAAATTATTATGAAATCATTACTTGATCTGTTGTCTAGCAGTGTCCAGAAATGGGTTAATACAATATGTGAAGAGAAAATAACTTCAAGCAGGGATTTTATTATACTAGATACAGGCGTGCACAAAATTACGGTGAGCTATTCCACAGTCGCAAATTGGAACACGCTTGATAAATGTATTACTTCAAATATGTACATATGCATAAAACTGTATGACTGTGAAAGTATGTGTGTACATACATACGTACCTATGCATATATACAAATGGCAAATGGTCTGGCCGTGATACTGCAATTAAGAACAAGCTTAAGCAATAATAAGAAATACCAGTAATAGTAATACCAGTAGGCAAACCGATGATTACATACATATATACAGACCCTTGCAGACCGGAGTCCACTCATATCTTAATTTCATTAATTATTTTTGGGCGTGCTCCCATTTGCGCAAACGGAAAATCTCTCCGTAAATTGGAGCACGATAGTACATAAATAAATATATATACATATATTTTATGGAAATATATAAGTGTATTTAAGTGAGTAGTCGCAAGTTGTTATCAAATTTGTTGGTTGGCAAATTGCTTGAAGCAACATAAAATTCGTATCTATTGAGATTGGTTTGGTTTGTGAAATTTGGCAGTTTTAAAGAGATAGGCAGCTGTACGATAAAGTGATCCGATTCAGCCATATATGAATAATGACAATAATTAATAATTATAATAATAATCAACTCGTATTTATTTCTACTTGTAGTTTGTGGTCCGCCCGCAGTGCCTCTGAATGCCAAAGTGCGCACAGTTTCAAGAGACACGACGGGCATTTCTGAGGCCCATTATACATGTGATGCTGGGTACGAGCTGTTTGGCTCGCCAAAGATTAAGTGTGATGCGAGTTCGGGCTGGGAGCGGGATCTGCCCTTTTGTGGCGTTAATGTCGCCTACCGCAAGCCGGTCAATCAGAGCTCCTATACGCGCAGTGGTCCAGCCAGCTATGCGAATGATGGCAAGCCGGGCAATAAGGTAAGCTGTATGAGAAATATCTGTAGAGAAGAGAAAAAAATTGGTGTTTCACACACAGAATCCAGATGGACAAGAGTGCTCGGAGACACAGAAGGAGCCATCGCCATGGTGGCGTGTGGATCTCTTGACACCGCAGGCAGTGCATGTGGTGCGGATAACGACGCGGGGATGTTGCGGACATCAGCCGCTGCAGGATCTAGAAATACGTGTGGGCAACAGCAGTGCGGATCTGCAGCGCAATCCGCTCTGTGCCTGGTATCCGGGAACCCTCGACGAGGGCATCGTGAAGACTTTCACGTGTGCGCGTCCGCTAGTTGGCCAATATGTGGCCATTCAGCTGGTTGGCGTTGAGGGCAGTCTGAGCCTGTGCGAGGTGGAGACATTCACCAACGATGAGTTCTCCGTCGATCGCTGCCTCAGTCCCAAAATCGGTGTGGATACGATTGTAACAACATTCACAAAGACATGCTACGATTTTCATACAACGAAAGGTGAAAGCTTCGAAAAAGCTCAAGCCATTTGCAAGCAGACAGGCAAGTGCGATTGCAACTATCGATCAAATGTGCAATCGATATATAAACAGTGTTTACTTATTTCGATTGTTGTTGCTGTTTTGTGTTTTTTTGCTTTCTTTTTGCGACAGGTGGCAACTTGGTGCATGAGTTTCGGGGCGCCACCAGCCAATATATTATATCGGAATTGGAACGTCGCAAGACCGAATTAAAGCCCCAATTAGTTTGGATTGGCGCACAAAAAGAGCCCGGCATTACATCCCGCACTTGGAAGTGGGTGAATGGTACGATATTACACAAAAACTAATAGCATGTACATACATATTGATGTTAACGCTGCTAACTCTGCTATAAATACCAGGTGAAATTGTGCAGAAGCCCACCTGGGGTAAAGATCAGCCGAACAATTATAATGGCGAGCAGAATTGCGTCGTCTTCGATGGTGGCCGCAATTGGCTCTGGAATGATGTTGGCTGCAATTTGGACTATCTACATTTCATATGCCAGCACTGTATGTATAGCCCTCTCTCTCTCTCTCTCTCTTTGTTTTAAAATAATTTGATTTTTTGTATTTTCTGTTTAGCGCCTTTGTCCTGCGGCTCGCCGGATGCGCAGCAAAACACAACTGTGCTGGGCAAGTTGTTCACAATGGGCGAGAAAATTCAATATGATTGCCCAAAGGGACACACATTGCTGGGCCACGCAGAGCGTGAGTGCCGAACGGATGGCGTCTGGAGTGGATCGGCGCCAAGCTGTAAATGTGAGTAGCTAGCAAAGCATATTTGTTCGGGATCAGTTTCAAAAGGGGTGAACCTTATATTTTTTTTTGTTGCTTTATTCAAAGATGTGGATTGTGGAGAATTGCCGGAATTGCAATTTGGTTCGATACATCTGTCCGAGGAGCGCACCAGCTATGGCGTCGTAGCCACCTACAGTTGCCATGAGAATTACACACTAATTGGCAATGAGAATCGTACGTGCATGCAGGATGGCTGGAATGGCAAGCAGCCCGAATGTTTGGTTGACTGGTGTCCAGATCCACAGCGCATAACCGGCGGCAATGTGCGTTTCACGGACAAGCGTGCCGGATCGACAGCCGTGTACGTGTGTGATCCTGGTTATGTGCTCGTTGGTGAGGCGGTAAGTGATCTACTCTAACTAACTAACTAAACTAATCAGTTATCCATCATCAATCACAATCGTTGCACATTATTCCAGATCATTTCGTGTGGACTGGGCGGTGAATGGTCGAGCAAGACGCCATCGTGCCGATTTGTCGATTGCGGTGCGCCCGCACGACCTGATCGGGGTATATCCATACTATTGAATGGCACGACAACTGTCGATTCTGTTGTTAAATATGAATGCGATGAGGACCACTGGCTGGACGGGCCGTCCGAGCTCTATTGTACAAAGGATGGCAAGTGGTCCGGCGAGGCGCCCGTCTGTGAGCTGGTTACATGCGAAACGCCCCAAGTGCCCGCTGGCTCCTTTGTCATTGGCTATGATTACAATGTTCACTCGAAAATACAATACAACTGTGATCCAGGTCACATAATGCATGGAAACACAGTGCTGGAATGCTTGGATACTGGCGAATGGAGCTCCGATGCGCCCTACTGTGAATGTAATTAGATATATGCCATATATAGTGGCAAGCAGCACCCACTTAATCAAATTCAATTCATATTCACCGTACAGATGTCGACTGTGGGACCATATTGCCCATACCGTATGGCAGCATCAAATATGTGACAAACACAACACACGTCGGCTCCGAGGTGGTCTTCAGCTGCACCCAATCCCACAAGCTGAGCGGTGTGGTCAAACGCAAGTGCCTGGAATCGGGCACCTGGAGCGATGCCTTGCCCAAATGTGAAGGTGCAACACCATTTGTAATATTAGCCATATTTGTTATTAACTATTGATAACGCTCATTTTAGAAATTCGCTGTCACGAACCGCAGTTAGCGGCGCACAGCTTCTTGTCCGTCACTGGCAACGACCGAATGTACGGACGCACTTTAATACGTACCGCCGAATCAACACAGAATACAGCGCAGACATACAAGTAAGTTGGCATCAAGAGAGGGGAGAGAGAGAGAGAGTTGGCATACCAGAGGTTAAATTGGTAAATTGAGAAAATGTTGGTTTCTTTCAAAATGCAATTCAAATTCAGAAATAAATTGCAAGTTTTAGATGCATATCGCTGACAGCGGGCCAAATCGAAATTTGTACAATTTTATCTCGAATGCTAATCATCCAAAATTGTAAATTTCGAGTTGTGTTTTATTTCGTTGGAAGTTGTAGTAATTTCATACTTATCAATTTTATCCTATACATAGTCGTTTGAAAGTAGACTGATTAGTGGTTCAGGGCATCTTGGATATATATATATATATATATATATATGTATAGTAACTGATTCGTTGGCATTGCAGAATTGGTGCACTGGCGAAATACCGTTGTGAGCGCGGCTACAAAATGGTCGGCGAGGCTCTGGCAACCTGCGAGGATAATGGCCACTGGAGCGGTACTATACCAGAGTGTGTCTGTAAGTATGACGCATATTGAGATACACTTTATTGAACTATATATATTAACAAATACTTATCTGCTTTTTTCAAGATGTGGAGTGTGGAGCGCCCGAAAATATTACCGATGGCAAGGTGACATTGGCTACAAATGCCACATACTATGGAGCTGCTGTCCTTTACGAATGCAATGCCAATTTCAAGCTCAATGGCGTTTCGCGCCGCTTGTGCACAGAGCACGGCAACTGGAGTCATGAGGCACCCAAATGCGTTGAGGTTGTTTGCGATTTGCCCAATTTGACAGACAGTTTGATTGTGGAGGGAGGCACTCGGGCTGTTGGTGCTGTCGCTATATTCACTTGTGCCAAGGGTCGCATTCTGGTTGGCAATGATACACGCGTCTGCCAAAAGAATGGCAAATGGGCGGGCAAGAGTCCAACATGTAGACGTAAGTAGTACGCACAACATAACACCATTCCCTTTCTAAAATTGTTTAAAAAACAGCTGTTGACTGCGGCCGGCCACTAGCTATTGAAAATGGTCGTGTCATTGTGGTCAACGATTCCACGCTATACGGTGGCTCGGCGGAATATCACTGCATACCAAATTACAATCGGATTGGCCAGTATCTGCGTAAATGCACCGAGGAAGGTGCTTGGAGTGGCAAGCAGCCGAAATGTGAACTGGCCACGGTTGAGGGGCAAGAGAGCTCGGAATTGGGTACTGGCGTTGCCATTGGCGCCACTGTTATTGTGGCGCTGCTCGTCATCTTTGGGCTCATATTCTTGTATCGTAACAAGGCGAGACCGGTGAAAAACACTGAGAACATTCAGGCAGCCGAAACGAAAGATGAACGCAATGCCGCCGTAATGTCGTATTCAACCCTGGAGGCTAACAATCGAATGCATATGGACAACAATCCGTCTGCAACATTCAACACGTTTCAAGGTGGAGCAGCGCGCCGCGGAGCTAATAACAACAGCAGCACCAATAACAACAACAACAACATTAACACTGCGGACGGCGAACGAATGAATAATCGCTCGGGTGAGTGTGTGTGTGAGAGATAGATAGATAGAGAGACAGAGAGAGGGAAGGAGACAGACTAATAAATATGTACAATTTGCAGAAAATATTTACGACCAAATACCAAATGAACAGTTTTACGATGCACCGTACGAGATGCGCACGAATGATGAAGTCTACGAGCCGGAGCCAGTGCCCAGTAATGTGATCACAATCAATGGCATCTCAGTGCGATGAAAATCATACATACAAGCATACATACATGCGTATGTAGTACTTGAATATGTGCATTCATAAATGCATCATAGTATCATTAATGTTAACTTGTGTTTATAAAATGTATATAGTAATTTTAGAAAGGACGTGAATTATATTCGTAGTTTCCAACGACAATTAATCGCCTAATGTTCATGTTAAACATTAATGTTTGTATGTTCATTGTACATACATACATACATACATACACACACATACATACATACATACATACTTAAATAGGCATTTTACATGTACTGATTTCTTGAACAAACTCTTTAAATTTATAAATATATGCAACATGGAAAATAAGTCAAGCGGCAACTTAAAAAAACAAAAAACAAAAGAACAAAAATCATAAACAAATTAGAGCACGATTTCCGTTCCATGTTTCCTTAAATATATATATATATATTTTTTTTTTAAATTATTATGTATTATATAAAATATGTATGTATAATCAGAATGTACAATTTTGTTATGCAATGTGTAAGTACTCGTTAATATTTAAGTTAAAAATGAAAATTATGTTTTACTTAAATAAATATGTGGTTAACTAATTTATTATGATTCAGATAAACTAAGTGTATCTATTGATGAATGCATGCACCTAGGCAAACACATCTACATACACTCATACACATTGTTTGATCAATACTTCCTTGACAAATTTCAACCTAGTTGTATAAAAATACCCACAACTACCCCCCACCTCCCAAAAAGAAAAGGAATCAAAAAACATAAATTTACAAATAATTTCTGAACATGCATTAAGCAAAATTTTAACACATTTTAAAAATACACCGGATTTTTGGATTTTTTGCCTGCAATTGTGTGCGATTGCATATGAATTAAACAGACACAATGGCAAGGAGGGCAGGAGCTCAACAATTGCAAGCTGAAATCAAGACGGACGAGGACTTGGAAAAATTCTTGGCTCGCCCAGGACTGCTTGGTAACATATCTTAAATGATTTCCTTCATCTTTCACTTTCATCCCCTCATTTGCAGTCTTGGAAGTGTACACGGAATGGTGTGGCCCATGTCTGGGAATGGTTGGCACATTGCGTCGCGTGAAACTCGAAGTGGGTGGCGATAATCTACAATTGGCAATTGTATGCAGAATTTCTATAATCCAGCCGATAATTACTAATTTTTGTATTTATCCCAGTGTCAATCAGATACCATAACGGCTCTCAAGCGCTTTAGTAAAAAAAGTGAACCCACATGGTTATTTGCGATTGTAAGTTTTCCCTATGCTCTGTCTCTTTCTCTATCTCTTTCTCACACACTTTCACTTTAGAGAGGTCAAGCTGTGAACATTTTCTATGGCTCAGATGCTCCAAAATTGTCGAGCCTAATAATCAAAGAGCTGGAATTGATGGCCCAAAGTGCATCGCGAACGATGTACAATATTGCCGAGCTACAACCGGTTGAGAAAGAGGCGCTGCGGATTAGAAACGAAACAATCGAAAAGGCTGAGCGCATTGAGAGCGAAAAGAAATATAAGAAAAGAATTGATTATCTAAATCATTGTACGGATGTGATAATGGAAAATTTACCGGATGTCGGTGTTACGATATTTGGCCCACAAGTCTCGCGTGACATGTTCAAGAAGCTCTCAGAGCCTGCCGATCATCTTAAAATGCAATGCAAAGATCGCAGATATCTCGAAGTGTCAGCAGCTGACTTCGAGGTTGTTAACTACGCCTGCAAGAATCCACTATCTGCAGATGTTATCGATGTACTCGATGGCAAAGAATTGCTCGTATGTTTCTGGAAAATAGATCCATCCTCTGGTCCGATACCGCATGTGCTGGCCACTTACGCGCATGAGTTAACCAAAGAGCGAGTTGCACCAGCCGATGAGGAATTCAGTGCACCACATCCACTGCCACCAATTATCTCGCCGCTGAAGGTTAAATTCGAGGTTGAGGTTCAAGGTGGGCATTTGACATTTTTGACATTTTAGACTAACCGACCGTTTATATGTATTCCATATTACTTTTGCAGAGGGTGAAGTATGGGTGGAGGAACTGAGCTCCGAAGAAGAGGCCAAAGCAAAGGCCGAAAGGGCAAAGTCCACTACGCGTATGCATGACGATGGTCGTGGCACCAAGGATCATGACGGAGCGGACGAAGATGGCGAAGAAGAAGCGGTTGAAGAAGAGGAGGAAGTACATGTCGCAGCACAGCCAGTACTCCCTGGCATGGCATTCGATATGAATTTGGGTTTCGACGATTCTGATCACGTCAGCGAAGAGGAGGTTGAGGAGGAGGAAGAAATAGCGCCACCCAAGCCCATCACTCGCACAAAGCGTGTCAAGATTCCTCCAATATGGGTTGCAAACAATCGGCGCACCCATGCGACCATGGTCTATGTATTCTTCCGTAGCCAAACAGTCGGATTTTTACCACCAGATCCAACACCGGAGCCACCACATATCATAATGGCATTCGAGGCATCCAAACGCGATGATGTGATGGAAATTGTGGAGACGACTAGAGAAGATATACCCCAATACGGATTCTTCACTAGTGACATTCCGGGCGAGGCCAAACTCATAACAAACTCGATTTATAAATATGACGGAATGACGGCACCTTCAAGGTACGTTCAACACATTGCCAAACAAATAAACTTAACTATCAAACTTCTCTCCAATTTAGAACCGATCGATTCGTGCTCAAAGTTAACAAGGTTCAATCTAATACGATGCTAACTCTGGTGCAATTTGAACCCACCTACTGCAGTAGCAATGTCAACTCCGGTCGCTTGGAAGCACTCAAATTCTTCCCAGAAGATTATAAAACCGATGATGCGGTCCCGCCCGATGTACAGATAAGGTCAACGAAGGTAAAGTAATCTGTTGGTTGGTTTTTCATTCCAAGTAAATTGTTTTATTAACTCAACCTTCTGCAGAAGAAACCAATTGAAGTGCCAGAACCAGAAGTTGTCGAAGAGCAGCAACCAAGCATTGTGTCTGCCACAGCTCTCACAGGTGCCGCGGAGAGCGCCGTCACAGTTGCAGAAAGCACTGAAGTCGAGCCGCCCCAACCAGGTGAAACGCTGCACGGTGAAGGTCCTGCAGCATCCACAGATCCAGCTGTTGCATCAACAGATGGAACCGCACCACCTGTCCAGGGCACCACGACGGCGCAGGAACCACCCAAAGCGGAAACTGCTCCTGAATAGGCAACTGCCCCAGAGCGCGCACCAGCTGCATAGTTTATCTGAGGCACCTAACCAAACTGTTTATATATATTTACATACATATGTGTAGTCAGTCAACTTTTATAACGAAATCCCCAAGTGAATACAATAAAGTCAGTAAAATATCGTATGATAAGTTGTGAAGTTAAATACATTTTTAAATCAGATATAATCTATTTTAGCTAACTATCCGATCATTTCCCACAATCGGTATGCATTTTTCAGCTGTATCTGTTATTGCAACTGCACCTGCTACTCTTATTTATTGGCAGTGCCATTGGCCAAGACCCTCTCAAATTGCACTATATACAAACATAAATATTAAATATTTATAGAATAATTATATAGTTATTCACTCTGCAGAATAGAATATTCAAAAAAAGTATAATCACAATATTACCTTCAAATAATCACTGACTCAACATATTCTCTTTTTTTTAAGCTTTTGTAAAGGTGAGCGAGTTTCTAGCTTAAAGACTCCTCCTGCTGCATTGCTGCTAAACGATTTTAAGAAAATCTAAATAAAAATCTGAGTATTGAATGGGTCAATGGATATACCTATTTACAAAATATATGTTTTTACTAATGTTGTAGTTGCAACCGATAGTCTGTGTATGACAGATTGTTGTCACTAACATCCCGTCAATTTACTGATACACTAATTATTTGTAATACACATATATTTTGTCTATTTTTTTTTTTACTGTTATACTGTTTTGCCTTTTTTGATTTCCTTTTCTTTTATTGTCCTCTAAAAGATATTGTCAATATCAAAGAAAGCTTGATAGCATTAAACCACTGCGATGATCGATGATAAAACGTAAACAAAGAACAAAACGCGATTACATCGACAGACAATGTACACACATACATGCACACACACACACATACACACTCATGTAGATATGTTTAGGCAAAAAAAAAAAACAACAAAAATAACAAAAGAGACTGATAATTGTACATGCAAAAAGTGATGATGAAAGTGCATTTCACAACAATTTTACTTATATGCTTTGAGCAATTGACCAAGGCCATTGCCCAAGGCATGCCAGTCAGTCCGTGTCCAAAGATCTTTCAATACAGATTCGATGGTAGTGAATGGTTTGGTCTAATTGCCGTACGAAATCCAGCTGTACAAGCTCTACAAATACGCGTTACGCTCTCCATGCGAGGCAAGCCAACGACGGTGAGTGATTGTACACACACACACACACACACATACACACATACACACATACATACAAACATGCAATATATGCACACATTTATACATATGTACATACATCGATATTGTGTATGATTTACATTTCAGAACTATCTAGGCGAAATAGAGTTGCTAACACGTGGACAATTTACGCAGAATGCGCCAGTGCTGTACAAAATTCGATTTCCAAAAAATCACTTTCCTCCCAAATTGGTGCTCATCTCGGCAAATAATCATGTGATTTGTTTTGGATCTGGCGGTATGTAGAACTGGTCACAAATGTGAGAGGAGTACCTAAACTATGTGTGTATGTATTTTTGTAGATCACAGCATTTTCATGACACAAATTCAGTTGGAGCATACACGAAAATTAACTTTTATACCAGATAGGCAAACATCGGTTCTGTTGGAGCCTCCAGACGGTAGCAGTTTCGGAATGGCAGTTGGTAAGGAGTTGCCAGGCTCGAAGCCTCTGCCGCACATCCAGTTCAAGAAGTATGCATCTGGAATGTGGTCGGTACTCACTCCAATACTATACATGAAAACTTGCTTGCGCTAAGACCGCGCATTTTCAGTAGTTTCCTACCTAGCATAATTTTACCGTAGGTTTAATTACTTTTTCATTTTTTATCCGATCGGTGTTAAACGTTCTTTTGAAGGATCGGTATTAAAATTCACTTGGTCTTTTTATACCCAGAACCCATTAAAAATGGGTGAAATGGGTATAATGGTTTTATGCAAATGTATGTAACAGGCAGAAGGAAGCATCTCCAACCCCATTAAGTATATATATTTCATGTCCGTCCGTGCGTCCGTCCGTCCGTCTGTATGAACACGCAGATCTCAGGGACTATAAGAGCTAGAGATTTCATATTCCGAATATTGGTTCTCGTATACCAGGCGCAGATCTAGTTTCCGTTATTTTATCGATAACTTCATCAGTTTATCGAATATCGATACACTTATATTTCCGATAGCAATAAATGCCACAATTTAAAAGGCAGAATCTTATAATTAATACATAATAGAAATATGCATATTATTGATCAATTTCGTCAAGATCGGATAAGAAACACCCAAGTTATAGTCGAAAATATATTTCCATATTGATCTCATTTCTATCAGCAGCCGCCAGCATTTTCTGTATGCATAAATATGCGAGCGCATGTGTGAGAAAGAGATGGCATGATAGCGTCGATTATCTGTGTATTCCCCGTTACGATTGCGTGTTGCACGTGTTTGTTGGCAGAGGGCGCTGTATTTAGGTGCAAATCTTTTTAAAGGGGAATTTGCCAATAATAATTGAATACATTTCATTTTGTTTATTTTATTTTTATTAAAAAAAATGTTAGGTTGGCACTTGGCTCGGGTAAAGCCAGATGCTCGTATGCCTGAGTGATATAAAATCGATTTATTGATAAGCGATAACCAATGTTAGTTTTGATATTATTGCAGAAAACCGTTCTTTTCGCCCGGTGAAATCTGTGGTAAGATCGATAAAAGTTTTGACTTTCGATTGCCTCAACGAAGGCAACGTACAATAATCATATCCACCAGCCCCGCCCCAGCTAGTACTACGACCCATGATGGGTTTCATCTCAATGCCGATCAGGATCACCACCCGCCGCCCACTTTTGTTTCGTTCGGTGAATACGACAACGATGGCGATGAGGTCGATGTGGAGAGCGAGGCAGACGATGACGACGATGACGACGATTTAGCAGATGAGGACACGGCGGACTCAATCATTTTGGTGGATGGGCAGAATGCAACGACGGCCAATATCCTGCCATCGATAACGAGGGGTGCCTGGCCCTGGCTGGCAGCGATTTATGTCAACAATCAGACATCGTTGGATTTTCAGTGTGGCGGCACTTTGGTCTCTGCCCGTGTCGTCATCAGTTCGGCGCACTGCTTCCAAATGTTCAATCGACGCTACACGGCAAACGAGGTGCTCGTCTTCTTGGGCAGGCACAATCTGAAAAACTGGAATGAGGAAGGCTCCTTGGCGGCACCAGTCGATGGCATCTACATACACTCCGACTACAACCAACAGTTGAGCAACTACGATGCGGACATTGCTGTCATCATACTCAAAGATGAAGTGCGGTACGTCCACAGATATACATACAAAAATACATACATGTATCTCGCGCATCTCAGTTTAATCTAAAACGTTTCTCAACTCTTGGCCAGCTTCAACTCATTCATATTGCCAGTTTGCTTGTGGTCGGGCTCAAGCAAGTCGGAGTACGTCGTGGGCGAGCATGGCATTGTCATTGGTTGGAGTTTCGACAGAGCGAATTCAACGCATAAATCACCAACAAGGGGCTTCTCGTCGGCGGGTGCTGCAGCTGCTGCTGAATCTAGCATACCCATTGTGGTCAAAGCGCCAATCGTTTCCAACGAGGTGTGCTTCACGGCGAATCCACACTTTCGCAGCCTCTCCTCGAATCGCACATTCTGTGCGGGAATTGTGGTCGATGCGAAGACGGCCAGTTTGCGCCGGACCAGCATCTATATGGGCATCTCCGGTGCAGGGCTGATTATACGTAAGAACAATCGTTGGATGCTGCGCGGTACAGTTTCGGCCGCCTTACCGGCAGCGGCGACAAAAGGATCGCCAAGTGGTGTCGCTGCTGCTGGTCAATATATCATTTATGCAGATGTGGCAAAGTTTATTGATTGGATTATGGCATTTATTCTCTAGTTACTGAGTTCCGTCAAATAAATACTAGCTCTTCTGATAACTGTTCTATTCCAATCGAACCAATGTTCAAACTTGATTACCTTTAAGTTCGTCTAAGATTCAGAAAATTATTTAAAAACATGTATTCCGAGGCACTTCGAGGATTGCATATCCTTGTTGACCGAAATTCATTGACTGACATCTGAATTTTAGTCCGGAGTTCGAAATAATATTATGTTTTTGTTCGTTTTAAACTAATTCTATTTAAATGAACTGAATTCTTAGCATTTGTGTAGTGAAATTGTCTCAGAAAGCGTTCATCCATTTTATTTGATTAGGCCAATCCTCGATTCCATAACTTAAAACTCTTCTTTCGAGTGGCAGTTGTTTGATATATATATATATAATTTTTTTTTTGTACAATGTGAGGAACATAATCATATATACATATTCATATTCAGGTGAAAAATAAATTCGTTAATATAAGAAAAAAAATTCGTCCAATTGTTCCTATGGCAGCTATATACATAAATAATTGTCCGATCCGATCGCCTTCCGTCTAATAGTTGAGCATAATGAGAAAAATATAGATGTTAAAATTCATCAATATAGCATTCAAACCTGAGAGTATTCTGCGGATATAAAATATAAATAAAAGAAATAAATATTTGGACAGATGGAAGGACGGTTAGATGGATCGACTCAGCTAGTGATGCTGATCGAGAATATATATCCTTCAATGCGGTACACATTTCATTGACAAAATTATAATAGCATTTCTAATGGTAAGATTAAGGTCAATTTCTAAATATAAGAAAATACTTTATTATCCAAAAATATTTTTTAACTTACTGTAAATTTCCATTAATAGGAATATATTTTCGTAAAATTAGACAAAGTCGAGTTCAGCTTTAATTTTAAAAATATATAATTTAATTTTGTGTATTTTTGTTTATTTTCTTCAAATTAGAAAATATTTTCTTATAATTAGAAGTTCATCTTGACTTTTAAATATTTGCTCTGCAATTTCAGGTATTTAGAAAATGTTATATAATAAACTTAAATTTGGGTTAAATTTCTTTATAGTCCATTTGTTTTTCTCAGTGTACGTAGCTCATACATAAGTTAATTTTATTGCAGTTTGTATTTGCGGGTTTTTACCTTAAAAATTAACTTTGGCTTAACATCTTTTAAATTGCTTTTATGACAGACCGAGCCTTTCTGTGGCGGATTCGCTACCTAAAGTACATAATCCTGTGGGTTTTGTTGTGGCTTTCGTTTTTACCTGTTGTTGGTCAGGTGTTGCCCGCCTGCTCTCATATATATATATATATATATATATATATATAGGGATATAAAGGGGAGTCGCAATGTTGTATGTTACCTCATTGTTGGTCGAGACTTGATTGAGAATGCAGAAGTTGGTGTTATTATTATTATTATTATTGAGCCTGCGACTGGTGGCCAGCAACAATGATGGCTGCAATGAGATGGTCTGCGGTTCGGTAGTGTCCAAGTGCCTGCTCACCCAGAGCTGCCAGTGTAAGCTGAACGATTGCCACTGTTGCAAGGACTGCCTAAATTGTCTGGGCGAACTGTACACTGAGTGCTGCGGCTGCTTGGACATGTGCCCTAAGCACAAGGATGTGCTAACTTCGCTGACACCACGCTCGGAGATTGGTGATGTTGAGGGTGTGCCTGAATTGTTTGACACCCTCACGGCCGAAGACGATGACCAATGGTCCACCATTCGGATACCAATGCGCCCCGGCTTCAAGCAGCGACTGGAAGGTGAGTCCAACCAGCTCCTGTTGACCAGGCATACGGCGAGCGAGAGTGTCAACTGTACGGTGATCTATGTGAATAACTGCATCCGGTCCAACAAGTGCAGGCTGCAGTGCGAGAGCATGGGTGCCAATAGCTATCGCTGGTTCCACGATGGCTGCTGCGAGTGTGTGGGTGCCCATTGTCTCAATTATGGCATTAACGAGAGTCACTGTAGTGCCTGTCCGGAGGATCATGATCTTCTGAATGGTGACACTGTCAATGCCGATCCTGAACAGGATCTGGAGCGTTTATTCGGTCTTGAAGATGATGCAACCACAGATATGTGGGACTATGGCGAGGAGGACGACATGGATTAGACCTATCTTAAAATCCCCACACTGACTATAATTCAGTATAATCAATTGTAAATAAGTAAATAAATTGAATCAAAACAAAAAATACAAATTTCATTAGTACATAATTCATTAAAAATTGGTATGGCAAATTTGTTTAATTTTATTTGATCGGTATCAAACAAATGTTTTAAAAATCTTCGATAAAAGTAACAAATTTTTATTGTCGAAATACCGAATGTATCATATAAATCTGACAAGGCTACATTTACAGCAATTTAAGAGGTAAAGTTTCTAAATCTGAAAGGTTGATTACTTGATTGTTAAGACAACATTTCTATTAATTTGATAAGTCGACTGGAACGTTCTCACTTGAGAACTTATCAGGTCAACTAGAAAGTCATTTCTGCAGTGCTCTTTGTTCAATAATAAATTAATTGACACGTGTTGGCGAAAGATGATAGGTACAAATTTAAAGGTATTAAACTTGGTACGAGCAAGGCCGCTTAATACGACACGTGCAAGTTGTGTGTGTGTGTGTGTGTGTACGGAGATATTGTGACGCCTGCTAATAGCTAATACTATGTAAATATATATGTAGTACAGTGAACGGCGAATCTAACTGCGACGTGTATTCAATGCGCATATGCTGGCTGCTATCGAGCACGTCATCGCCTGCTGCTATCGTTGTCATCATCATAATCAGCTTGAGCGTACTTGTGTTGTAGGTTGGTATGTATGGGGTATATGTCTGTGTGTCTATCATCAGCTCCAGGTGAAGGAAACAGCAGCTGAATTAGTTTCCACTGCCTGAGCCATATACATAGATATCAGTTCTGGCCAAACGGTGTCAGCGAGTGCATCCCAGTCGCGGCTCGGATTTTAAATTTATTTATTTTTTTTGTTTTTGTTTGTTGGTTATGTTTTGCAAATTGGCTCCAGATCGTTAATCTCGCGTTGCTGTGCATGGTTTTTTCAAGTATGGATATGGCTAACCTATATATACCTATATAAATATTGAATTGAAATCAAATGGCAATGGTTCTCTAATTAAGATTGTTTTGTTCGTTAAATACTCGAGTACCTTTCGGTGTTGATACCCCGAAATGGATCTGAAACTTTAACACAAAAAGTTTTAAATTTCTTTTTATTTATTTTTGTTGTTGTTGTGATTTGTTTTGATTTTATTTTTTGGTGTTTTGTATCGTCAGGATGCTGGGTGGAGTGGGAGCTCGACGCAGAAGAGGCTCATCACCGATGGCACGCTTAACAAATGCGAACATCTTTGGTTTGGATGACAACATTGCCATCATTGGAGATGGCGTCACCAGATGCGGTGCACCACCTAATCCTCAGGCGCTCAATAAGCGCAGACGAACCACTGCCGCCGTCGCCGCCACCACAGTTAGTGGGCAAATGGAAAATGTTGCGCCAGCTCAAATACGTCTAAAGTTGGGTGATATTATGTGAGTATTAGGTATAATATATACATATTCATCAGGAAAATCTAAAAATTTCAAGCCATATTCCTTGCCTTGATTTTATTCGAAAATATCTTTATCCTCAAACAAAAACCATTTTCGAAAATAATTTTATTTTCGAGTTGTTTTTTACATATTAATGTTTCCTGTTATAACCGAAACAAACATATGTTTCTCTTAACAGAAAAAAAAACATAGTAAAAAGTAAAAAAATTTAATGTTTTAAAATGAGCATTTATTTCCAAAATAGTTAGTTAATCCTCGAGTCGATAATAATATGTAATTATATCCATTTATGTGTAATCCAACACTTTTTGCAATTCCCGCCATACTTATGCGCTGTATGCGTATGCGCTAGCTTCTTTGTTTTGCTACCAGATGGCGCCTTAACATTAGCATCCCTGGACAAAAGCTGGTAAATAAATCAATATGCCGAATGAAAGCATAATTGCTTGCCAGCTGTCAATATAGGTTTTTTTTTTTTTTTTTGGCAGGGGGAGGGGGCGGGGTTGCTGTTTTGTTAAGGTGCTGAGAGCCCAAAAATTGTGCGCTGCTGTTTGGGGGATGAAAGCGTTTCGGCCGAGAGAAAGCTTAAAGCTCAATTGAATGCCCTCTGTGTGCAATAGAATAGGCACCAATGAACATCTCTATTTTCGGCAAGAGAATATATACTGTATATATACATCTCTCTCTTGTGCCTATCGTCTCTGGAAAGACACTGTCTCGGCCACATGTGCAGTTTATTCGCGGCGGCAGTGCCTGCAAGTTCAACTAGAGCTTGAGCTTTTTTGTTTTCACTCTAAAGCGCAGGACTGTCTGGTTAGCTGGTTGGTTGGCTGCTTGTGCTTGTGCTTGTACGTGTAGTTGTAGTGTGTAATGTGTAAAGTGTAATACAAAGTCTTTCATCGACTTGCGTTTGTTAAGTTTTTCGTCCAACTGGTGAGACAAAGTCGGTAACTGGTCCAACCGAGCGGTTTTTACTGTGTGTGTTTTTTTTTCTTCTTTTTGTGTGTGTTTTAAATATCTACACATCATTTTTAACATGCGATTAACGATGAGAATGTGAAAAACGTTTCCTTTACCTGCTTAATTCGCCAAGTGATAATATTTTGGCCCTATTCGCCCTAATTGGGTAGCCTGAAAAACTCGACATTTCGAAGTTTTGTGTGTGGTGGCATATATACGTACCCCAAAAAAATCGGGTCGAGTGGTGAAAATAAATTTACAAACCTTCCTACCGAATTATTGCGAAATTTTTGTGAGTGTTTCTGTGTGTTAGTGTGTACGTGTGTGCGTGCGTGAGCATGAGAACCCAAGTAATGGAAGTGAAGCGAACGCTACGAAACGTGAATCAAAAGAAACCATGCATCAAATAATATTTGCTCGCCGCTCATTAGTTGCCCAGAAAAATAGAAAAAACATCCGCAGCAGCACCTGCTCTCCTAACGAACGGACGAACAGACGAACGGACGAACGGGTTAATGTTCCATGTCTTCCACATGTTTTGTCGCGCTTCGCTGGTGTAGCTTGGTGTGGTTGTTGTAATTGTTGAGATGTCGCTTACATTTGCAGCTAACTAGCCCCAATCCATATACATATACATATACATATACATATACATATACATATACATATACATATACATATACATATACATATACATATACATATACATATACATATACATATACATATACATATACATATACATATACATATACATATACATATACATATACATATACATATACATATACATATACATATACATATACATATACATATACATATACATATACATATACATATACATATACATATACATATACATATACATATACATATACATATACATATACATATACATATACATATACATATACATATACATATACATATACATATACATATACATATACATATACATATACATATACATATACATATACATATACATATACATATACATATACATATACATATACATATACATATACATATACATATACATATACATATACATATACATATACATATACATATACATATACATATACATATACATATACATATACATATACATATACATATACATATACATATACATATACATATACATATACATATACATATACATATACATATACATATACATATACATATACATATACATATACATATACATATACATATACATATACATATACATATACATATACATATACATATACATATACATATACATATACATATACATATACATATACATATACATTTACATATACATATACATATACATATACATATACATATACATATACATATACATATACATATACATATACATATACATATACATATACATATACATATACATATACATATACATATACATATACATATACATATACATATACATATACATATACATATACATATACATATACATATACATATACATATACATATACATATACATATACATATACATATACATATACATATACATATACATATACATATACATATACATATACATATACATATACATATACATATACATATACATATACATATACATATACATATACATATACATATACTTATACATATATACATATACATATACATATACATATACATATACACATACATCAACATATAGATCAACATATACATCAACATATACATATAGATCAACATATACGTATACATATACACATACATCAACATATACATCAACATATACATATACATATACACATAGATTAACATATAGATCAACATATACATATACATATACATATACATATGCATATACATATACAAATACATATACATATACATATACATATACATTTATATATACATATAGATCAACGTATACATCAACATATACATATACATATACACATAGATTAACATATAGATCAACATATACATCAACATATAGATCAACATATACATCAATATATACATATACATATACATATAGATCAACATATAGATCAATATATACATATACATATACATATAGATCAACATATACGTATACATATACACATACATCAACATATACATCAACATATACATATACATATACACATAGATTAACATATAGATCAACATATACATCAACATATAGATCAACATATAGATCAACATATACATTTATATATACATATAGATCAACATATACATATACATATACATATACATCAACATATAGATCAACATATACATTTATATATACATATAGATCAACATATACATATACATATACATTTATATATACATATAGATCAACGTATACATATACATATACATAAACACATACATCAACATATAGATCAACATATACATCAACATATACATATACATATACATATAGATCAACATATACGTATACATATACATATACATCAACATATACATATACATATACACATAGATTAACATATAGATCAACATATACATAAACATATACATATACATCAACATATAGATCAACATATACATCAACATATACATATACATATACATATAAACATACATCAACAAATTCATCAACATATACATATATAGATAAACATATACATATACATATACATATACATATACATATACATATACATATACATATACATATACATATACATATACATATACATATACATATACATATACATATACATATACATATACATATACATATACATATACATATACATATACATATACATATACATATACATATACATATACATATACATATACATATACATATACATATACATATACATATACATATACATATACATATACATATACATATACATATACATATACATATACATATACATATACATATACATATACATATACATATACATATACATCAACATATACATCAACATATACGGCTGAGACAGAGTGCGCGCGCGTGTCTGTGTGTGTGTCTATATATTTGTGCATGCGTGTGTTTGTGTGTTCGAGTTGGCTTTGGGATTGGGTCAGCGGGTTAGCGGGTGGAAGGTTGCGTGGGTGATGACGGCGTCAGAGCTAGCGCCAGCGCCAGCGCCAGCGTCAGCTCTGACAGCGGCAAGTGAATTTTTGGTTTCGGTTTAGGTTTTGGTTACAGCGGCTTTCGTGCTGTGACGTGTATGCGTCGGAAGGTGAATGAATTGTACCGAGTACCGAGTAGCAGCAGCAGCAGCAGCATCATCATCATACATGCGTACATACGAACATACGTACATGTATACATACATAAATACATAAGTAGATAAATACATAAATATATACGTAAATACATACAGATACAGAGAGTAAAGCCAGTAAAATACTAAATTCCTTTGGAATTGTGTATAAAATAATTGTTGTATTACATATATCTGACATGTTTATATATATAAGTACACATATATATATATATATATATTTGTCAATATGTTTACCTACAAGAGTTAGACCTACAAGAGTTGTCTTTTTTTGGAATGCCCTCGGGAGTTAAAACTGTTTTGTATTTTGTGTGTGCTAATGGGATTTGTTCTTACGTATGCGTGCATACAGACACACAATCACATACATACATATAAATGTTAAACTAACATTTATGTTTACGTACGTCAATTCATAGCACATGTATAAATTTCACGTGTATGTGTATGTGTTAGTGTGTGTATTTGTATGTGTGTATGTGTGTATGTGTGTGTGTGTGTGCATTGAAAACAAACTTAATTCTGTTACAATGTATAGTAGTGGAAAGCTTTAGAAAAGTCACATTTGTTCAATGGCAAGCATTACATATATACATACACATACACATACACATACACATGCACGCAAACATTCGTTGTTTAGACTCGCAATGAAAGTAGAACGAACGCACGGGAAAATGGGCAAAGTTGCGTCTTTACGTGTATGCAACTACATATCAAGATCTAAACATAGTATCGATATATATAGTTGTTGGTAGTTAAATTAGCGGCTAGAAGTTGGCTTGTCTTGAACTTCTTCTGCTTTGTCATATTCATATGTTTGGAATCCATGCTATCCCGATTCCCGGGACAATCGGGCAAAACACCAAAGGGCATACAGCTCGATGACGTCACAAGTAGATTACTCGTCATTTGTATTATTTAGCGCCTCAGATAACAAATTTGTAATTGTAGTTAACATTTGACATATGTGCATTGACTTATGTACACGCAAAATGATTGACTTTTAAGTCAAATAATCAATTGTGCTCATAAATATTATTGTCAATAGATACACATATAGAGACAGAGATAGAGACAGAGACAGAGACAGAAACAGAGACAGAGACAGAGACGAGATGTACATTTGTGTTGTGCAGACATATAAAATTTTTCCAATGTAAACAACAATATTTACATGAACGAAACATACTGACAAGCACAAGTTCACCTACTTTCACACATACTTATATGCATGCAGAAGCCACCACACACCAGCACACGCTCAAAATGTACACACATACATGTATATACATACATATGTGTGCCAGTATCTAATAAATAAAACAATTCGCAGTCTTTACCCAAATACCCAAAACAAACAAAAAACTATTTAACTATTGTTGTTCGTGATTGTAATCGGTAGTTAAAACTGAGAAACTGCCTCTGTAAACATGTATGGTTGCTGCGCTCTAATCTGAATCTGTAGAGATTTTTAGTCCCGCTGTCTCATGTTCAGCGAAGTCGCAAAATTTTGGGTTAGCGCTTTACAATTCACCACAGCGTGTTGAAATTTTTCATGACCACACTTCAGACCGTTTCTACGTAATTACGTATGCACGTATATGTGTGAGTGCTATTTGTGTGTGTGTGTGTGTGCTGTGTGTGTGTGTGCTGTGTGCTGTGTGTGTGTGTGCAGACCATTTCATCCCCTAACTTTTCATTCATAGCGTGCTCCAGTAATAAAATGTTATACCGATATTTAAAACTACTAGCATACAAAAATCAGATGGATAACTGCCAGAAATGTTTTTTTTTTATTTGAATTTGTCGCTTTGTGAGATGCAATTAAAGGACAAATGTATGTGTGTTTGTATGTACATATGTGTGTGTTCTCGTATATGTGAAAACATTCGTATATGTAAAAACACACATACAGACAAAGAGCACACAAATGCCTGATGTGGTATGCATGTATGCTTTGTGTGTGAGAGTATGTGCATTTCGATAGGTCATGAACTGAATTGACCCGAACAAAAACAAGAGCAGTCTTCAAAGTAAAGTAGCATCGCGATATTCTCCTTAATATTCTCTCAAATGAATTAAATGAATAAATAAATAGTTCTTCAGTTTTGTTTTAATAAGTCTCAAACGTTTGTTTCACATAGCACACATGTATGTACATATATATAAAAATAAATGTGATAAAACCGGCAACCCATACATAAGCTCAGCGTCTAATAAACAATGTGAACGTGTAATATATATAATAACAAGTGATAAAACGACATGGCTGAATTCATTTCTAATTAATCATTAACGTTAATTAATCGTGAACGCAACATTTGGCACACATACTATGTAAATTCAAACGGTTTAATCTCATCGAATCAAGAATCTTAATGTATTTTGTGTTTGAAAACAAACAAAAAAAAAAAAAACAGCAAAAAAATGAAAATTAAAATAAAAGAAAAAAAAGAAAATAATGAGAATAAATAAATAATAATAATTAAACAAAAAGAAACAAACAGCATTTTGTGCATTAAACACATCAAAGAAACAAATCCTCCAATCAGTTAATTGAAACAAGCAATAAATTAAATTTAATTACAAAAAACACCAGAGAGAAGAACCCAACAAACTGAACTAGAAAAATTGTGAGAGAGAGATAGATCACAAGTGTTTTTTTAAACAGTCCTCGGACGGAATCATATCGATTCGGATTATACCCCGGCCATTGCCAAATAGTACAGTGCAGCCTCTGGCCTCCCAAATTAAATGTCCAGTTGCCACTTTTGTGCCATGCGGACGGCGTGTCACTTCCGACAAATGCGTATTGTGGTTCACCTTGTGTAATATAATTATGGCCGAGCGGTCGTTACAAAAGTATCAGAAATTGGATATAGTGACGGTATGTTTTTAGTAAACGGGCTAACATTTCTTAACTTAAGCTTTATCCAATGCAATATGCAATGCATATATACACATACATATATGCATTAATACTTACAGAGCCCAGTTTGTAAAATGTTCGCTGTTTGATTTAGAGATTCGTTTGATTTAAGTGCGAACATTGAGCAAACATGTTGACCCCTTTTGATTGTATACATTTTGAATGACTTCTTTCGTCCACGGAATAGGTTGGAAGCAGCTCAGGAAGCAGTGCTAGCAGGGCATCAACAGGACTCCTTAGGCGGGGGGCACTTGGGTCGAAAGGGAGCCCATCGCTTAGCTGATAGAATGGGTGGCCCGAAAAAAGAAGAAAACCCACCAGGTGGTGGTCCGACTTCGTTGTTTATCCTCACCGAGGATAACCCAATTAGAAAGTACACACGATTCATAATTGAATGGCCGCCCTTTGAGTACGCTGTGTTATTGACAATCATAGCCAACTGTGTTGTGTTGGCACTAGAAGAGCACTTGCCAGAGGGCGACAAGACAGTATTGGCACAAAAATTGGTAAGAAAGATGAAAATCGAAATATTGAGTTGATATTATGATACGTATACATATATACGTATACGTGTACGACATAATATTAAGAAAGTTAGTATATAAAGAAAGTTACACAATTTCAATTGTGTTTTTAACATGTACATTTCTTAATCTCCCAATTTTCAATTATTTTACATAACAGGAAAAAACGGAGGCCTACTTTTTATGCATTTTCTGTGTAGAAGCATCGCTCAAGATTCTTGCCCTAGGGCTTGTTCTGCATAAACACTCCTATCTCAGGAATATTTGGAACATCATGGATTTTTTCGTTGTAGTGACGGGGTAAATATGTAATTTAGTTGCAAATTCAATATTTTCGTTTGTACAACAATATTTTGGCATTGATGTCCTGTCCGCAAATAAGCAGCAAATTATGGTTTGAAAATTAACACTTCAGTTGCACATCATTTATTTTAACAAATAACTATCCTGCGATACATCGAATACACCACTTGGACAACACCTTCATTAAGGGCAATGGGTAATACTTACCTAACCTAGTTATAATCGCGCGATATCATATTGTACACAAAAATCTTTAATTTGATGGTGTATACATTTTTCAAAACAAATCGGATTTTGTTTTTTGCCACTTCTTTGCAATTATTAAGAATACCCAATAATCGACAATATTCACGTATCTTTGGTATCCCAAAAGGGCGGATAAATTTGTGAAGGATATTTAAAATTGGATTGGAGTCTGAGACACGTTGAACACTTTTAATGGGCGATTTAAAAATGATGTTGAACACATAGTTTTATGTATTTAAATTATTGTTACAATAGATTTAAGATACGGTAACTGAGTTGTAATTGAAATCAATAACAATTTGCCTATGTATATGCCGACTCTTATATGGCAACTCCAATGCCGAACAGTGCCATGACGATATTTGCTGAGGCCAATATAGATGTTGACCTACGCATGTTGAGATCTTTTCGTGTATTACGGCCACTGAAGCTTGTGTCCCGAATTCCAAGTAAGACCACGTAATTGGAGACACCGTATACTTAATTAATGCGACTATAGGCCAGATAACTACTATGTCATTTATTTCCGTAATTGAGTACAGTACATATTATAGAGCAATAGAGCATATAGGAGCTAGCATAATTTATAATAATTACATTTCTATTCAAATATTAGCCAAATACTTTGCATATTAGAACTTAGGAGCTTCCAATCTTCATTCGATCTGCTCAAAGGTATACATCTATGTGTTTTTTTTTGTTGTGAATTATAGCCGTATTAGTATTCAGGTCTAAGTTATATTTTAGTATATCACTTCTTAGAGTACCACATACAAAAATCATTTGAAATCAAGCCTGAATTATGAAAAGAGATGCGACCAATAAGCTATACAATATATTTCATATTGGATAATAATACTTCAGCCAATCTTGAAACTCACTGGATTCAATCATCTGTTTTTCACATGAAAAGATAGATGATAACATACGATTGGATGAATGAATATATTCTGATCTCAAAAGCTCATTTAATAATTTGTTAACTCAAAATAATTCAATCTATCTATTATAATATATATAATATAATCGCAAACAAATGAAAGACGAAACTAAGATTCTCGCTTAAAATGACTAGGCTAATAATCAAGAGGCTATTTCTAGACTAGACTAGAATCAATTGAAAAGTTTGGTAATAATAATATGAATTATTACGGGATTTTAACGAATTAATAATATCTCGTTGCCGAAATGATACACGGTAACATTTTTCAATACATTGTGTCAGTTACTATATAACGGGCACTTATTAAACATATTTTAATTAATAAAACAAACTTATTTTATTCATAGTCCTGGATGATTCGGTGGTGGAAAATAGCAAACTCTGTATTAAAAAACATAAAAGATTGGAATTAAAGTAGCATACAATTTTATAGTTGAAATATTATTGATACAATGATTGGCCATAGTCAATAAAAACATTTAGATAATACGTACATACAATTAGTGTTCGATTTGATTTATTTATATATAGAGCATTATTGGTTACATACAGAAGCCACAGAAACCTTTCTCTGAGAATAAACGGCAACTCAATTTACATTCAAACAAACAAACACACACATTTATGAAACGTAATTTAACGATCACAATTTTATAAATAGTAACCAGCATAATCTGAAATAGCCTTAAGTACATATATTTAGTTTGTTTTTTTCAATGCTAATTAAAGCTAGTTCTTAGATACTAAAGTCCACTTGTCAAATTACAGTTGAATATTAAGTCATTTAAAATAGTTGCCCAACTGTGTTTATTGAGAAGGTGGCCAAACAAATTCACATACACTACCCAAATATTGTTAACATTAATTATGTATTCATATTAATTAAAATTTATACTTACTTATGTGATAGATGAACATATCGGTAGTGATTATAGAGTTATGTAGCCAAAGGTACATTAAAAGGGTGTCCCACTGTGTGTGTGCAAAATAAATGAACTAACTGCGCGCTAAACGTTTAATTGTATATCTATCTATTTATGTTTAAATTTTTATATAAATAATACATAAATAATACATATAGCACTATAGGTTAAATATTAAGTGTTCATTTTGATTTAATTGATTTGGTTCACATATTGCCCCGATTCTATGTACACATTTTCTGTTCATTAGTTTTAGTAGCACAATAATTGTTGAGCGTTGAATTTGAATGATTTGATTATTTGATGATTTGATGATTTGATGATTTGTTGACCCTTAAATTCATTGAATATTGCTAATGAAATGCTCGTTTCGATCGCTTAACGTCTGCAAACAGATTCATGACACAGTACCCACAAATGGGGCCCGAGGTAGACCTAAGAACACTTAGAGCCATTCGTGTGCTACGGCCCTTAAAATTAGTGTCTGGAATTCCTAGTGAGTAGTCCTTACGTTTCCTTTTTACTTTCTATCAATGTGCATACATATGTGCATACATATGTGTGTGTATGTACGTACTTACAATACGACTTAGCGTATGGTAATAGCTCTATATATGTGTATATAAAAACATAGACGATTGCATGCTCAAGATATGTACACGTGAATCGATATACATATGTATGTACATATATATGTTATGCGTTTAATATTTGCATATATATATATATATATATATAAGAGTATACATAAATATGTACATATATTTATAAAAATTGGTGTAACTGCGTAGATACAGCAAATTTCGATTCATTTCAATGTTACTAACCCATTTTGTATTTTACAACACCGCCGAACCACAACTTGCGATTGGATTAACTCTGTACAACAACATTTACCTTGGAAATATCGTCTATAGGTTTACAAGTAGTTTTAAAATCTATAATCAAGGCGATGGCACCTTTACTGCAAATCGGTCTCTTGGTGTTGTTTGCAATCGTAATATTTGCAATCATTGGACTCGAGTTTTATTCGGGCGCACTGCATAAGACTTGTTATAGCTTAGAAGATCCAAGTATATATCGACAGACTCATAATCAATTATGCAACTAACATTTATGCTTCCCCTTGCCCGCTAGACAAACTAGTGAAGGAAGGTGAATCGGAGACACCCTGCAACACTGACAACAGCACAGAGAAGGCGGGCGGCTCCTTTGTATGTAATAGTACGACGAGCATGTGTCTGGAGAAATGGGATGGACCAAATTCAGGCATAACAAGCTTTGATAATATTGGGTTTGCCATGCTGACGGTATTCCAGTGTATCACAATGGAAGGCTGGACGTCAATACTATATTGGGTAAATAGAACTCGTATATACGGGAAAAAAAGGATCTTAGAAACAATTCCAATAATAATACATCTCTTTGCAGACCAACGACGCATTAGGTTCAACATTTAATTGGATATATTTCGTGCCTCTTATAGTTATAGGCTCATTTTTTATGCTCAACTTAGTTCTTGGTGTCTTGAGTGGGTAAGTTGACCTGAAAACTTCATTGTTGTATTTTTATTTATATTTTGATCACACTTGTTACCATTATTTAATTTAATTTTGATATAATTGATTTGAATTGGGTATAAGATTTCACCACAACATATACATATGTATAGTATGTATGAAAAAGAGAATTTTCAGAGACTCTGTCGGTGTTAAGTGCAGTCGGAATTATTCTCTCTCTGAATGGGTATTTGTTGAAATCCATGCTATTCAATTTAGGTGTACATACTCATATATTTACCTACATTTAATTTCTGAATGACTTTAAATTCAAAATTGTGCATTCGAGTGCATGTTGCACATGTACATTTAATATATATACATTCAGATCGAACTCAGACGTTCTGCAACAATACTCAAAATGCATATTTCAAAAATATTAAAAGAATTGTGTATTATATTGAAATTCGAGCAAGGCCAGTTGTCTTTTTTTACATACATGTTGAGAATTTAAGTCGGAATTGCAGTATACGAAAGCACTGGTCAAATATATTTTTGCTTGTGCTTTGAAAGACTGAACTGAGACTGCAGGTGGTTCCATGTTATGGAGACCAGATTCATCCATCACCAGATTCAAACTCATGAATTGCTCATATAGATAGCTTAGCCTTTTGATCTTCAAAAATGTATATATGCTAAGCGATCGCCTAGCAGTTTGCCAAAGATGTACATAATGGCAGAGTGAGGAATCAAGAACTGGAAACGTTTGCAGAATGCACATACATATTGATGACTTTTACATTTGATGTATAGACATTTCAGAATCATAATTAAATATATTATAATATCTTGAAATGTGGACTAAGTGCACTAAAATTTATACATATACGTATGTATATATTTTTAAAGATATGCATTTATCCCAATTTAAAAAAAAAAATTAATAAATAAAAAGGATCTATAATTGGATGATGTATACATTATATCAAATTATTACCGTCCATTGTTGAATTTAATATTTATATTTATTATTTTATACACATTTTATTGACAGTTAAGCTTTTACGTTAACGCATAATTCGTTTTGGCTTATGTTTTTATTAAAATATGATATTCTTGAAAATTCAGAGAGTTTTCAAACGAGCGAAACCGCGTCGAGCGTCGCATGGAATTTCAGAAATGCCGCTTTCGTGCCATGTTTCAAACAGCAATGGTCTCGTATCTTGATTGGATAACACAAGCAGGTTTTTAAATATGAACATACATGAAATGCAACCTAGCAAAATGCCATAATAGTCGTATAATCTCACAATTTGGCCAAAACTGTCAAATCCCTAGAATACTCGTATCTCGAACAGAGATTCCACCCAACCTGTTCTTCCTTCTATTTACTTACTTACTTAGAGCTGTTACTACCTCCACAACGAACATAAATAAACCAACTAAAATCAAATCAAGTAAAAAATCAACAAAAAAAACTAGGCAATTACAAAATTATATACTTACATGCATACATAAGTATTGTATGTAATAGAAATAATCAGTTAAATTGCATACTACTTAACTATTTATATGCGAACATGTTGAAATTAATCTACTACTTAGATAAAAAACTACAATATTTATATATTTTTAAATAGAACGCAAGCAATTCCCCGGCAACAAAAACAGTTTGGTCTTACCTACAATTACAAATACCTACAATTAAATACAGCAATTAATCAGTTACTGCTAATTCGAATGATGCAATACAACAATACTACAATACTATTTATTAACGGATTGCAGTTTGGCCCAACAACCCAAAAATCCCAATAATAATATACTAATGCATACTAACTACATACAATACGTATACTCGTAGCAACCCCGTTCGTATATGCTACATATGTTACATACATATATCTTTTAAAATGCAGTATGTTACACAACAACAACAACAACAACAACAAAAACAACAACAAATTAGCCACAATATTACTACTACTACTACTACTACTACTATTAAACCCCAACAACAAATATCTAGTTTAATCCCCATTTCTACAATATACATAATTATTCTACAAATAAGTTTGCCCTTTGGAGTTGCTGTTATCGTGTGCTTGTCTAACCATATTAATATTAATTACATGTGCTCGATAGGCTGCTGTGTTTTGGTTAGATTCAGATTCAGAGACACAAATGCACTAACAGTGATATCAAATCAATTATATCCCCTCAATCATAGTAAACTCATTTCAATCTATCAATCTATCAATCTATCAGTCTACCAGCAATATCAAACACAATTTTTGTACATCATGCCAACGTATACCCTAGGGCTAAGTGAATATACCCTGCAGAATATGGTCTGCAAGCGTATTCCATTTGACAAATACAATACATAATTACTATGACACAATCTTTGTATATATGTATGTACGTGTGTACATTACATATACATTTACATATACAAATATGTATGTATGTATGTGTTTTAGCTGGACCCATCTCGATGGCATTTGACCTCATTTCACAAACTCAACTAAATACAAATTGCAAGTCCAATTGACGCATTTCTTTTACTTGGCATCAATTCTCAACTGTTCAAAGAGCTGTGCACAGTATGCTACTTACCAATACTTACTCATTTTATTTCAATTGATGGTCGTTTTGAGTTGGTTGGTTTCGTTTCCTATCATCAATCATATATTATTTATATAAAATATACAATACATATACGTAATGAACTTCATATTATGATTTTTGTAAGCCACATATATATACACATATATCTACGAATATCTTCAAAAGTAACAAATTGAAAATTGTATTATGCAATGCAATACATACATATTTGTGCATTTGATTGTTCCTTGTTGTTTTTTTGTTTGATCATGTTCTATTTGAATATTTTTTGTAGTGAATTCGCAAAAGAACGAGAAAAAGTAGAAAATAGACAAGAATTTCTTAAACTTAGAAGGCAGCAACAACTAGAAAGAGAGTTAAACGGCTATGTTGAATGGATTTGTAAAGCTGGTATAGTATTTACCCCTGTTTCATTTTTGTAATACTATTTAAAATACTTTATGTATATGTAATCACAATACCCACATAAGACACCAATTCATTCATTTATATACACAGGCACACACACACACACACACACACACACACATAAATAAATATATACATGCAATCATGAATAACCTAAAAATTAAAACCTTCATTATATAGTATCATCATCAACTTATCTCAAATAATTGTGTATGAAAAAATAAAATATCATATCCACAAGTTCAATGATAAAAAAGTTCTTATATGTATGCTTTTACGATATATGTATGTACAGTGTTTCAGACCAGTGTCTAGCAAAACTTTTAATTGCCTGTCATTATACATTATTTTTCAAAAATTCCACATATATTGACCACCAAAATGAATATATGACCCCCAATAAACTGGGGTTTCCCCACCTGTTAGGTCGGGTTATGTAAAAAGGTACCTCAATTTATAGTCAAAGCTTATTTGGACCAGTTACATTATGAACACCTGGGTACCATAAAATTCGGATTTTTTACGTCAGGTTGAATTTTTTCAGTATAAATAGACCAATCCTATATATCCTGCATCTCGGGTGCAACCAGCCAAAAGGGACTATGGGCAAACGGACTACCATTGAACAACGGAAACTTATCCTGGAACATTTCAAAATCGTATATTCACATCACTTAATAAGCCCACAAAATAATTTGACTTGGATGACGTTCGCCAAAACCCACTTGGACAAGGATTTGGAGTTCTGAAACACAGTCATATTTGCAGATGAGTCCAAATTCAACATTTTTGGTTCGGACGGACGAAATTTTGGGTGGCGACAGTGCAATGCTAAACTGAATCCCAAAAACGTAAAGGCAACAGTCAAGCACGGCGGAGGAAGTGACATGGTATGGGTATCTATCTCGGCAGCCGGCCACGAAAATTTGGTGTTTATTGGAACAAAAATGGACAAGAATGTGTACTTCAATAGATTAAAGGAAAACTTACTCCAAAGTGTCGAGAAGCTAGGAATCCGACGGACTTTCCGGTTCTACCACGACACTGACCCCAAGCATAAGTCCGGAATAGTACAGTCCTGGCTTATCTGGAACTGCCCCCACATGATAATTCCACCGGCCCAGTCTCCAGACTTAAATGTTATTGAAAAGCATATCCTGCAAACAGGATCTCAAAAGTGGTCTGCTGGATGAGTGGAGCAAGATCAGTTCAGAAACTACCCGGAAGCTGGAGTCTTCCATGAATAATAGGTTAAGGGAAGTTGTTAAGGCTAAAGGATATCATACTAAGTATTAAGATCCTTAATTTTATACTCCAAATATGTTACTTTTTTAGGACTTTTCATGTATTTTGGGTATGATTTCAGTTTTTGATTAATTTTAATTAATTAATTAATATTTGAATACAAACTAAGGTTTTTTCTCAAACGTGATATAACATTAAACAAATTGGCATTTAAACATTTTGCGTTTGTTTCCTTTACTTTATAGCACTTTGAATTTTTTGCTTAACACTGCTCAAAATAAGGTTTGAGACACTGTACATACAAACAAACATACGTGATAATACATGTATACCAAATAAATTATGAATAGTATAAAATAGTTAATATGGACAGCGTTGATGTCTTTGAAGTTCTTCGCATTGCAATGCAAAGCAGTAATTTGATCTACATATAATGCTGTTTGCAGCACTTTGTGGCACTTTGTGGCACTTTGCTAGTAGTCCCCATAGAACACAATTTTATGATCTGATATGTGACACACAGACACTGATACCCACGTATACCTCATGTATGCATTGAAATACACATACATATGCATATGTGTTTTGCAATTGTCATTGCTCGTATCATTTAAATGCAAAAGCATATGTATATGTATTTAAGTAACATACATTCATATTAAGCTAATAAATGGATTTGTTAATTCGATATACTTGCTTGTTATGAACTACAGTACACTCGTATGTCGTTACCGTTACCGTTGTCCTTATCGAACATATGATAATCGGTTTCACATTACGCACTTATTTCAGAGGAAGTTATTTTAGCCGAAGAACGTACAACGGAGGAGGAAAAAATGCATATAATGGAAGGTCTGTTTTTATCTTAGCTCATCCAAAGCTCACGATTTATGAACGTCTCTCTGTTTTAGCTCGAAGGCGAAATGCAGCCAAGCGGAAAAAGCTGAAAAGTCTGGGAAAGTCGAAATCAACCGATACTGAAGAGGAAGAAGCTGAGGAGGACTATGGGGATGACGGTAAGGATATTATTTTGGTATTGCTATGAGATCCGGACGTTTCGAAATTGGCATAAGTAAGACCTGTGATATAACTACAAGCTACTAGTACGAATACGACTTGTTTAATAGACGTGGGAGTGATGTTAGGAGTTACAAGTATATGTTATCACCTAGATGAAGAGGTATACAGAGTTGTTATGAAACGGAAATCTCAATCAACCCAATTCCAAATAGTTGGCTAAGGTATCGAGAATAATTAGTACATACATATTTGTTGCTGTGGAAACCGTTGAAGTTCTAAGGAATTGAAATTTGTCTAACTTCATACATATGGGAAGGTTTTAAAACTTTGCAAGAAATGAATTTCGACTTATGCCATTTGAAAAGTGTCCTTTCAATAAGCCGGGTCTTTAAATTGTACCAAAATTGAATAAAGAAAACATCTCTGTAATAGTTAAAATAAGATTAACAATTTACGGACGATATATATACATATTGATTTTTTTTACGAATTGTAATACACAAATTCTTAAGTAATTTTTAATTGAGTTAAATCTAATTGTGTTTGCATAGTTATTGTTAACTTTGACAAGTACTTATTGTTAAACTGTACTCTGAAAAGCTGACTGTGAGTTCATGGAAATCATGAATCGATTGGTTGCTTTTATTAATAATAATCTATAATGGTTTTAATATGAAATTATATATAAAAGTGCTTTAAATATGTGTTCTTAAATCCAATTAATTACATTTTCCGTTTTCATTTAAATTTTTCAATATCTACAAATGAAATTCTATATCTTACATTGAAAATATTACAAATGTAAGTAAATTATAATTCGAATAATTATTCACAGTAGCAACATAATTGTATTACATCTGAACATACGGACAGACAGTCAGACGGACAAACATTGCACTAAATCAATATATGTATATACTCCTCTTCCATCCTTTGGGAACAAACGTATATACGCATCAAAATATATACACGCCAGATACTTGTGTATGCTCACATTTGAAATAAATATAGCTCAGTGTCAGCCACTTAAGCCGAGTAATGAGTATGATGTATTTATGCACCTAGTGTTTAGTGAATATACATATTCAAATGTCTTTTGTGTAGTCCATCGAGTGACATATTCATTTTAATTGATGCAAAAAATAATTGCACTTTTTAATGCATTTTCATTCAAATCAATCGTAGTTCAATAACCTATATGCAAATTTGCCTGGGTGGCAATGATCAGCAATGTTTGTTTAAGTTTTTCTAATCTTTCAATGTTATTTTGCTTAAGAACATTGAAGCTATATACTAAATTTAGAATATCCAAAAACCTATATTTGATAAAATGTAATGTTGCAAGAAATGCCATTAAGTAGTTTAGACAATCGGTTTAGAATATTAATAAAACATTGATGGTACATTACTCCAATCGTATGCTATATATTGTCTCATAGGCTTAGTATTAAAACCCAACATTTCATATACATATATGTGTGTATGTATGTATGTCATAGTCATACTTCGTATTCGTACTCGTGTAGATGTCTTTACATGTACTATTTGCCACTTGTCATATATATATATCGAATTTGTAAATCGAACTAACCACTACCACACTGACTCTATCTATTTGTAAATCACAATGTGTGAGTACTCATATGCTGTATACACGAATTTAATTTATCGATGGAAATAAATCGACAGATCCTTGCAGCAAATTGATTGAACTTAATACCGATATGTATTCTTCTATTGTGTACATTTAACAGGCTATCTGAAAACCCGTTCAAAACCCCAAGGCAGCTGTATTGGATTCTGGCGGGCGGAAAAGAGATTTCGCTTCTGGATACGACACACAGTAAAGACGCAGTGGTTCTATTGGTTCGTCATAGTTCTGGTCTTTCTGAATACCGTTTGCGTTGCTGTCGAGCACTATGGTCAGCCAACATTTCTCACCGAATTCCTGTGTAAGTAATTTCTACGATCACCCAAATCGAAGCATATTGGTGCTTATCATTGTCATAAATGTTGTGAATGTTCGTACACATGTATGTATAATATATGTATGATTGATTAACGGCTATTTTCTTGCAGATTATGCGGAATTCATCTTCCTCGGCCTGTTCATGTCGGAAATGTTCATCAAGATGTATGCGCTGGGGCCTCGCATCTACTTCGAGTCGTCGTTTAACCGATTTGATTGTGTCGTCATTAGTGGTTCGATATTCGAGGTGATCTGGTCTGAGGTCAAAGGTGGCTCATTCGGTCTGTCTGTGTTGCGTGCACTGCGGCTGTTGCGCATCTTCAAAGTGACCAAATATTGGTCATCGTTGCGCAATTTAGTAATTTCCCTGCTAAATTCAATGAGATCGATTATCTCGTTGCTGTTCCTGCTCTTCTTGTTCATACTGATATTTGCACTGCTCGGCATGCAGCTGTTTGGTGGGCAATTCAATTTGCCCGGAGGCACGCCTGAAACCAATTTCAACACATTTCCCATAGCACTTTTGACCGTGTTTCAAATCCTAACCGGCGAAGATTGGAATGAAGTTATGTATCAGGGTATTATATCGCAAGGTGGTGCAAAGAAAGGAATGATTTACTCTATGTAAGTTTTATTTTATATAATTTCATTACTTTCATATTTATTGAGTATGCTAAACCGCTTAGTCAAACAAAAATCTATTACATTTTCTGGTGAACCGAATTTACCGAATCCCCATGAAACTCTCCAAATCTCAATAAAAGCCTTGCTAAGTCAACGAACATATGGCATATCCAAGTTCCATGTAATTTGTGATTACTCCTAAGCTTTATTTTAGAAACAGCTAATCAGTATTTAAATATGTATTTGAGAATATATATCAAGTGTGCTTAACTAGCTAATACGCTATTTAACAATTATGTGTGTAGTTTCTAAAAAGGAACGTCATTGAACGTCGAACCATTAATGTGTGCAATCGACCACGAAAATCCGAAACGTTTATGTTTTGGTTTCATGTGCGATGGGACTTTAAAGCTTGAAGAATTTAGTTTGATTTGATTCTGAAATTCTGCAAGCCAAGTCCATCTGTTATTTGCTCAGGCGCTATTGAACTGTTGAAAAAGTACCGCATACTCACTCGTCCCATGATTATGTAAGTGAAAACATTTAGCTTGGCTAATACAATTCACATATACCCGCTTAACCATTTCTATTACTATATTTATTTTTCAGCAATCGCTTAACTTGCTCTATTTTGGATCCATTGTGACCCTATGTCACAGTTGATTAAGCATTCCAAGTATTAACCAGGAATTGAAAATATGAGTTTATGTCGTCATTTACATTGTATGTATTTGGATGAAGTTGCTTGGAAAAGTAATCCAACTCTGTAGGACTTCGTAACTAAACTAGAAAGGTTGCTCCCTGCATTCCGACTCTTTGCGGTACATTTAGCAATCAGATCAGCATTAGTAGCTTATCTAGCTTACCAATCAAAAAAAAAAGTCCGTCCGTACTAAGCTCGACTCCAACTTCTGGACAATTGGTTCGCTTAGCATTTAAGTGTGGATTTCAAATATCTCGTTATACTATCGATATTTTAATCAAATAGTATACTTTAGCTCATATTGTGCTTGGATTGAACTGATGAACTGGTTTTCCCCACAGATACTTTATCGTTTTGGTACTCTTCGGTAATTATACGCTTTTAAATGTGTTCTTGGCTATCGCCGTCGATAACTTGGCGAATGCACAAGAACTTACAGCAGCCGAAGAGGAACAAGTCGAAGAAGATAAAGAGAAACAACTCCAAGAGCTAGAGAAGGAGATGGAGGCACTCCAAGGGGATGGTGTCCATTTGGAGAACGGTGAAGGCGCCGTCGTTACCAGTAAAGGAAAGGGCAAAAAGAAGGAGGATGAGAAAAAGGATGAGGAAGAAGTGACGGAGGGCCCCAAGCCAATGTTACCATACTCATCGATGTTTATACTTTCACCAACAAATCCGTAAATATTATTCTGACATATCTTTATAAATACATACATACATATAACTGTGTATGTATATTTATATGTGTATACATATATATTTATATATGCATATACTATCCTATATATTCAGCGTTAAGAGGGATTTGTGTCAGTGAGATTATTCTACAAAGTTCATAAATTACAAAAATGAATAAAAAAAAAAAAAAAATTCTTAACTTTTGCATTAGGCTATCAGAAATCGATGGAAGAAATGAAAAGTGCAAGTTCATTGTATGTATGTAATCAAGTCTCTTTACAGCAACTTTACAACCCACTGTCTATGGGATGGGGCTTGGATGATAATTTCTATGGGGATATTAATGAATGTGGTTTATGATTTCAGTTGCTTAAAACTTGCATAGACTCGTTAATTTAAGTACAGGTATTTCTGTGTTCTGGGTCTCTTTTAGAACATTTTCAATATATATATATATACAAACATATAATATGATTAAAATATTATAGTATCACTAATAATTATCTTTATATATGATAACGTGAATTGAATATAATAACAAATTTACTAACTATTTTCACTTTTTTCTTTTACTTTTTCTTTTTGGATTCGTTTCGATTTTATGTTGCACACTACAAATGAACAATTAATTAATCAATTCATAAATACTTAATCAAATCAATGAATCATAAATTTTGTAAATATTTGCACTACAAATATCAACGAATGCTAAATTTGATTACTATACCAATCACCTTCACCACGAGAAACTGCAATTCATCCTATTAAATTCATCATCACCTTCAACAACAACAACAACTACAACTACAACAACAACAACTACAACAACAACAACAACAACAACAACAACTATAACAATGACTACGACGAACACCGTTAATAAAAAACATTCTGCAATCATCTCAAAATTATAACAACCAAAAATAATGTCTAAAAATTAACAAATAATTGGAAAACAAAACAACTGCAACTAAATAAAAACGGTTGACTAAACAAAACGCAAATCGCAATCGAAAATCCACAAAAATCAAATTAACTTACGAATAAAATTGAATAAAAAATCTAATAAATGAAATATGAATCAAATCTTCCAATTGTAACTGCAAAAAAAAAAATACCACAAAATCTATATATGTGTATATATATATATATATATATATATATATCTGAATTCAATGGCATACTAATTGATAACAAAAACAAAAAAAAAAACAAAAAAACAACAACAAATCCAACCACATATTGGTAAAACTATTTAAATGACCTATATACAGCATACGACGTGGCGCCCATTGGGTCGTTAATTTACCATATTTTGATTTCTTCATAATGGTCGTCATCTCAATGTCATCAATAGCATTAGCAGCCGAAGATCCCGTTCGTGAGAACTCGAGGCGAAACAAGATCCTAAATTATTTTGATTATGCATTTACCGGCGTATTCACGATAGAAATGTTGCTGAAAATTGTAGACTTGGGTGTCATACTACATCCTGGCAGCTATTTAAGAGAATTCTGGAATATTATGGATGCTGTGGTCGTTATATGCGCTGCTGTTAGTTTTGGTTTCGATATGAGCGGTAGCAGCGCTGGACAAAATTTGTCAACTATCAAATCGCTTCGTGTTTTGCGTGTACTGCGTCCATTGAAGACCATTAAACGTGTACCCAAATTGAAAGCCGTCTTCGATTGCGTCGTGAACTCATTAAAAAATGTTGTTAACATTCTAATCGTGTACATATTGTTTCAATTTATATTTTCTGTTATTGGTGTCCAATTGTTCAATGGAAAATTTTTTTATTGTACGGACGAAAGTAAACATACTTCCGAAGAGTGCCAGTAAGTAAAATTTTTATTCAAGATTGAAATTATTGCTCTCTTCTTATTTAACTTATATGTTTGGTATCATATAAGTTTACATAATTTTGTTTGCTAAATTTACGTTAATTTGTTCATATTACTTATGCTTATCATTTTGTAGTACTACTATTTCCCCAATGATAATTTATACCCCCAGTTGCGATACACATACATTCTATGTGGTATGACATCTATAGCTCTCCCATTCTATCAATCACTCACGACCTATCTATGTGTCTCTCTGTATCTCTCTCTCTGTCTCTCTCTCTCTCTGTATCTCTCTCTCTCTCTCTCTCTGTCTCTCTGTTTCCATATTTTGTCTTTATGTATCCCTTTCTCTATTTTACGTGTATATATAAATATGTGTACATTTTATATATATTTTGATATATACGATTTTGATTGATTGAATAAACATATACATACATATGTATGTGCGTAGATATGTGTATCTTATCAATCAATGCCTCTCTCTGTGTGCCCCAATCCCTTAGTTGTTTAAATGTGTCTACAAAAGCTTTTATATACAAACATACATAAATAGATACTTACTTACATATGTGTACATGCGTAGCCTAAAAGTCACTTCGCACAAGGTACATACATACACGCATACATACATACATACATGTATATGATACGCCTGTCGCTCAGCATCTTAGGGAACTGTAAGCGACAGGACATATACATTATATATATGTAAATACATACATACATACAAACATCAGTTAAGTGTCATCTAACTAAATAAATAAGCCAGTTTTGCATATCCATGTCTGTGTCTATGTGTGTATGCCCCCTTTTTTGGGGCGTTGCTAGTACAAAGTACTACGTACTTAGTTAGTACCTAATTGTATATGTATGTCTAATTTTGTTTACCCGCTTTTATACACAATTATACAACATTATCGACGGCTGCTATCGGTGCTCATAAATATATATTCACAATTATCAAATAGCTTTCAAATTGCAGCCAAGGCTGTCTCCTTCTCTCTGGAGCTAATGCACTTCTTGCCTGATTTGGTTCCACATATATGGATATATATGTGTATAAGTGTTAATCGGTTTTTTTTTCATCTGCGCATCGGGTATCCGTCTGTATAAAGATAATTTTGAGAAAGTTTTGATCATGGACCCAACCTCATATCTTTTGAATTAGTTAAGGTGCCCGACACTCTTGAGAGCTATAATTAGACACAATCTTATATGTACATATATGCTTTGATAGTACATTTATTTATGTAATAAAAATAAATAATGGCTCCTATGTTAGCGTATATGTACTTGTATATGATGATACCCTGGTAAAATGGTTGCATTGCGCAATAAGTATAACATAATTTTTTAATGAGTTTGTTACCTATATCTTTTGTTTTGATTATTGTATATTATTTAAATTAGCCAAATGTTTTTTTTTTTTTACTTCTGTTTGGTTTTTGTTTGTATGTTGTACGTTTTTTTTTTTGATAAGAAAACAAAAAAGGTGCACTGATTTAACAGAATGTAAGAGTAGCATTTTAAAGTTTCTCGCCCAGTTTTTCTTGCCTGATTTGTGTTAAGCAATCACGCAAGTTAACGGGCCACAAACACATACGAAAATTATTTTAAAAAAATTTAAAAAAAAAAGGAAAAAAGAATGGAAAAAATACCAAACATAAACAAACAAATTATTTTAAATAAATAAATAAAAGACGAACCAAAAACTTAGTAAAAAAAAAAAACAGCGCAAAATCAATATCAGTGTCTGTGTATTAAAATCATAGAATAGAACTGAAATGCGAAACTACAATTGCCACCTAAAACCTTTCTAGTTTTCTTCTATTTCATATAGTTAATCCGTTAAGTCACTCAATGTATATTTGTATGTGTTGCCTTCTACACCAAATCAGTGTCCAAAATCAATTAAACACAAGCTAACTTAAATTTAATTCAAGAATCTACTGTCGTTCGCGTGTAGCATGTAAATAACCGTTTCATTTCTTTACAATTGGGTATTTTGCAATACCAAAGAGTCCATATTACTACCAGAAGATTTCTTAATAAGTCTGTATACGCGTACACTCGATAGAACCAGGTATTTGTAACGAGACAAAGTAGATCTCGTATTTTCACATCAAATACGTAATTAATTAGTATTCTCATTTCCTGATAGACCTATTTGGAAATACTACTAGATTCAATAATTTGTTTCCTTTGCATCTTATCAAGCCACTTACAACAAGTATTTGTCCATTGTATATCAACTAATTCTTTATCATATTCAAATTGTACAAATGCGATAATATTAACGCAGTTGTACCATGCAGATCCAAATCAGTTCTAATAGTTCGAATGTTGTTTACACTTCTGATAATATGTCATCGCCAGCCACTTCGTAGAATAGCAATATGTACATACATACGTATATGTTGCAAATGATGATGATGAGCTCTTTTTTACTTTTACATACATATACTTAGTAGTACTTTATTAGCAGTTCGTTATGCATTGTAGTAATATTTGAATGAAAATTGGCAACATTTATGAAATCCAACTCGATGAGTCATTGCACTGGACGTGAGTGTAACGATTGCTTCAATGAAAAGGGCACAAAAAGAAATTGACGCGCATTTTACACTCACCGACATGAGAAGTGAAAACAAAATCAGATACCCATCCCCAATATGAGTATCTTTTTGTTTAAACTGTTTGGCCTTCGTATGCAATAACGGTGGCCGCCCAAAACCCAATTGACATAACCAAAAATTTTAAAGAAAAAAAAAAACAAAATCTAACATACATATGTACACGTACATTGTGCTTATATATACAAAAAAAAAAAAAAAAAATCTCTTTTTCAACATACAACATACGTACGACTTTGAACGGCTATGCTTAATTTTCATTCAACACATACGCATATTATCTTGACAATAATCCATTCAGTACCCAGTTGAATAATGCTTGCAGTAAGTTCGAGATACTGCCTAATAAGTTTCATAAGCGCAGCTGCCTTGTTACACATCGCCAAACGAACAACCAGCCGAACAATTGCTACGTTAGTTGTGCAGTTATGGTACCTGTATAGTACTGCCTACCTACAAGGAACACGCACAGTTACACTCGAAGCTCGCGCTCGCGCACTCGCACTCATTCACACTCCCATTCAAATTGGAAATTCTTATGTTTAAATGCTTAAATGCACTGGAGAATGTTACTACATGATAGGCAGATATTTTTTTTTGTTTTTTTTTTGTTCTTCGTTTTAAATGGTTTTTGTAATAGTTGTTTACACACTTACATATTTATGGATGTGCTGAGACTTAAGTGCAGAGCTACTCTATGTAATTTGTTGGTTTTCGTACATTTCTTTTTTTTACGCCCTCTGATAAATGATTGTACAGTGTTGATTTGTGTTGTTCTGGGTTACAGCTAGACAAATTTAAATACTAGAACAAATACAAATGCAGACACACAAATATTTGAATCACACACACTTATCCTCTAAATACATAAACCAAAGGAATACATGCTAACATACATATTACACTATTTTCATTAATTTATGCAATATTTACTTGAAACTGACCTTACAATGTTCTCATATCTATATACATAGGTCGTTATTTTTATCTATTAGATTTTCTTTATGTACTGCTTACATATGTACATACATTCTAGTATTTTCATGTTTCAAAACTTCTTCACTCAATATGAAAAAACAAAAATGACAACAAAAAATATAGCTAAATTACAATTAATGTTATTTTGATTTTCATTGATCTTTCGTTAAATTTTATTCATACCATATTGTACTTAAAAAAATGTTGATTTGATTTTGTTCTGTAGTGACTTTTGTTGTACCAGCTTTTTTCAATTTCTAATATATATGTATGAAACGCAATTACTAATAATTTCACAACGTATAACCGCAAATAAAAAAACAATAACTAAACCCAAAAAACATCATAAACAAAACATGAACATATCAAATCCAACCATCGACACAACTTGACCCAAAAAGGGGTTCGTATTTTAAATATGAGGAAGACGAGCTGCTGCCCAAACAGGAGATGCGAGTGTGGAAGCCACGCAGCTTCCACTACGATAATGTTGCCGCCGCGATGTTGACGCTATTCGCTGTACAAACCGGCGAAGGATGGCCACAGTAAGATATTTGCTTGTAGCGCTTAAGTAATGAACAATTGCACCGTGCCAATATGAATGGTGAATAATCAAATTGTACTTTTATTTTTATTTTGTTTTGTGCTCTCTTCACTTAAATGTTGCTAATGATAATCATCAAATAGGGTCTTGCAACACTCAATGGCTGCCACTTATGAAGATAGGGGTCCAATCCAAAATTTCCGGATCGAAATGTCCATCTTTTATATAGTATATTTTATTGTATTTCCATTCTTCTTCGTCAACATATTCGTGGCCTTGATAATCATAACGTTTCAAGAGCAAGGCGAAGCTGAATTGCAAGATGGTGAAATTGACAAAAATCAGGTGAGCCAGTAAATTCAACAAAATTTTAACAATTCCAAAAATAAAAACAAAAACCCAAATAATGCTTATATGTGTGTGTTTCGTGTGTAATGTACTACTTACTTACTAAAATAATCGTAAAATCGATAGTCGTAAAGTAAACCATTTTCTATCTGCACGTAAATGTACACACAAGCCAACGATACCCATACATGTATTCCTCTATTAGATATCTACTACTAAAACTACTAATTAAGTAAGCTAGCCAAACAATAAGTACTTACAATCAATTAAAATACAGAACGGCAAATGCGCTTGCGCAGACGCCTTTAGCTCAGGTACATTTTACCTGCACATTATCCACCTGTAATAGCTTCTACGTTTCCTACAACACAAACTTCTAGAATTTCTGCCAAGTAGGTACTTAGTACTTACCAACTTAGTAATACCAACTACTTACACACTGTCGTTGACCCAATACGATATCTTTCGTTTCTGGATACAATATGCTATGTACTATATACTTTACATACATACATATATGTACGTTCTTTAAAGTATTTAAATTGATGGTCATAGTCTATTAGAATAGTTTAGAAATACACATTTTGTGATTTCCATGTGGACTACTCATAGTATCTTTGAAAATAGTTGAATACTGTATCAATTAGTATTGACCTCCAGATGTAAATACATCAAATTCATCATGCCATAGGCCTAAGGGTGTACGTTGGATAATGGTTTGATCGAAAATACCCTGTACACAAAAATGATTAGAAAGCCTTCGATATACTAAAGAGTGAACATTTACCGGAAAGTAGAGATTTTACATAATATTCACGATAGTCCTTAAATATTCAGTGTTGAATATTTAACGATTCGTATCGTCAAGTCACCATTGTTGCCAAACCAATGTATTTCGTTGCTGACAACTACTGTAAGTATGAACAATGATCCATGAATCCAGCAATGTAAGAAGCCGGTCTAATTTATGAAGAACTTAACTGAATTCTATTCGGTTTTATTCAAAATAATTGGCTCAAGGAAATTACAAAAAATTAAAATTATTATTTCCAAAAATATAATGAGGCACCTGCACCAACACCTGGTATCGATCAAAACAATTGCACAGAAATGCAATATTATCTAATTAGTTGATCTCGTTTTAGTTGGCATGATTTTCATTTAAATAAGGATGTCTAATCTATATAAAACTAAAGACACACTAGTGGCAAGAAATTGTGACAGATTTTAGTGTTTTTAGAATAATGATAAATACTCATCAAAAATGTTATTGTTTTAATATGATATATCTTTCTATATTTGTATACCCTGTACGTTCAAAATGAGTAAACGTGTATTATGATAAATGTATTTAACATGAGAGTTAGACATCAATGAAGTATGTAAATACTAGATAATGATCAGATTTAATAAATTCCAGAAAACCAATACACTCTTCTCATATTTATACTGAGCTGCTTGAACGTATAGGTATAGGGTATCTCCTATTCGAGCGCCCTCGACTAGAGCCTACTAAATTTTATTTGTATTTAATTTGTATTTGTATATAATAACGCTTATAATTTATCCAACTGCTCACTAATATAAATGTAACGCTTTCAAATAATATTGTAACTTTGCTAACTCTGCTAACTAGCAGAAAATTGTACACTTTCAGTGCTAGCGTATGTGTACTATATGTGTTTTTTTCTGGAAAGAATAAACTAGAGCGAAGTGTTGCACTTGTAGATATTCCTATACAATTTATACAATTATAACCCCAACGATGAACATGTATTAAATTTCGTACCATAACTTTCTATTCCCACAGAAATCTTGTATTGATTTTACAATCGGAGCTCGACCACTGGAACGATATATGCCCAAAAATCGTAACACTTTCAAATACAAAGTGTGGCGCATTGTAGTCTCTACACCCTTCGAATACTTTATAATGATGCTGATTGTGTTTAATACGCTGTTATTGATGATGAAGGTAAGTTTCTGTGTTTATGTTTCCATTTGAACACTTTAACAACTAGGCTGAAAAATAAGAAACGCATTTTCATTTGGGCCAACGATTCTAGACACTACATACGAGGGCCAACTCAAAAGTCGCATTATGAAACTCTATATTATTGTGTGTATTCTTTTCACAACAAGCAACTGTATTTAACTATTTTATGGAATCATCTTTTTGCACCCTATTGATACAAAACGTTTGATTAAATTCTGCAATTGTATGTAAGAAGCAGAAGAGACATCTCCGACTCCAAAAAGTTGGAATATATAAGTATATATTTAACCATATTCGTTTGTCTGTATGAAGTCGCCGTTCTCTACAAGGTCTGGAGACTTAAGTGTATAAGATAGGTGCTAGTATCTCATTTTATCGCTTATATCTACTAACATAATGCATAGATCAGCATATAACTGACATGTCGTATTTATGATAGGTAAAGACTTAGGTTTCCTAATTAGTTGTGAAAATAGACTGAGTTTCTTGGTTAGACCGATCAGTCGGCCCTCGTATTTAGCAACTGTAATAAATTCACACAGTTTAGACTTTTGTTAAATGTACAATTCTTACATACATACATACATACATACATACATACATACAGACATACATACAATTTAAAACTACTCCATATATCATTTTGTGTTTATATTTTATTTATAAGTTTACCACTATTAAAGACCAGTATTTACCTGTCCTTTAACAGTGTTGTAATTAACTTTACCTTTGTCTTTGGCTTATACACACTTCAAATTAATGTTCTAAATTTGGTTTCAATACGCAATAAATCAAGTATTATAATCAGCATCAGAATTGTACAAATCAATGTTGTGTATTGTATATAAGCCAATATAAACTTATGTTTGCTCTTCTCTAACTGGCATGGATTTTTCTGTTTCTTATTTGGTTTATTTTTTGTCATTAAGATCGGTATACAATCCTTTTGCCACAAACACATAAGACATACGTATGTAGGTATGTATTTCGAATCCTCAATGTCGCATGATTGATTATAAGGAGCAACATAAGTACATCTGAAAAAGGATTTATTGTGTAGTTTTAGGCGATGATTTAAGATCCTTTACAAATATGGAATATCCATAATATTTTACGTAATTTGTAATTACATTTTGTTTGAGGCAATCGAAATGCGTTGTTTAAATTTAATTCGTACATAATTGTGGCCCATTTTCGCGAATTGTACTTTTGGTTTAAGGGATAATTTCTGTGATGTTTTTATGAGAGAACTAAACTAATCATAAACAAACATCTTAACAGTATCACAATCAAAGTGAGATGTATGAAAAGTCACTCAAATATATCAACATGGGATTCACAGGCATGTTCAGTGTTGAAACTGTGCTCAAAATAATTGGATTCGGTGTCAAGGTAAGTTTACGATTGTACAATATAACGTACTATAAGTGTAATCGGATAACGTTCCGTTGATAATATCAGTTAGAGCAAGTTATCGGCAGACTCTATGAACATACACCTTCATATATACCATTCCATATAATTTCGCTTTATGCAGTCCGATTATTTAAGTGTGCTGAAATTTACAATGTCACATCTACATTATTGTACAAATACATATTTTATGTATACTATATATAGTGCCAAAAGCTACCGAATGCCATGAAAAGGTAAGGACTTTAATATTACAACATTAACACACATTGCCGACTCTAACTCACATGTGCCCTATTTGTTATTATTATGTTTCGTTATTTGTTTATCGAGAAACTAGTTTGCATGAGTGCACTCCTATTCGAGCACTGCCTTTGTCTCTAACGTATTAAAAAATGTAAGCAATTTAAAAAGATATTGACCAAAATTAAAAACAAAAATACATTTGAAAATTAATTGTGGTACACATATAAATCGGATTTCTCCTTTACGACTTACTGGGGTAATTTTATACAATCTATCAAATTTAAATACAATATAAATCCACGTTTTATATTTGATACAGATTTACGGCTGTGGAAATTGTTAGCGAATATCTAAATCGACTTTTTCATAGTATTTAAAAACATAGTCTTTATCAAGAGGTCCATGGCCAAACAAGTATTTCTGTTGAAAATCGCACCAGTTTTGACAAAGTTATAACACTGAAACAATGGGACCCATTTTCTTACGCATTTGAAACGTGTTTTATACATGTCAATGTATATGTCAATTGCATATATATACATGTGTACACATGTAAAAGAGTTTACTAAAATTTAAGTCACATTTCAAAAGAACCTAACAATTGAAGATTTATTTTTTGGAATATGCCTATGCAAATCAGTATATCGAATATTTCTCGGATATTTCAACGTATTTTTTATATCAGAGCTTTACTTAGTATGCAATAGCTTTATAAGAGTGTTTTTATTTGTTTAATTTATTATCTTACAACAAATAAATGTCTAGCTTTATCCAGCTGTCGCAAAACAAAATATGTATATGCATTTTTAATATCTTTTTGGACTCAGCGTGAAAATTAACATAAGATGCAATTCTTTTACTTACATATACCATAATCAATGAACATAATTAATTTATTTAATTTTTTTTTGATTTTGGTTTTTGGTTAACTAGCATTATTTAGTTATTACCATACATACTATACATATACAATATGTATTTTGTATGTAATTGCTTAGATTTCAAGGTTGGGCTTAAACTTGCCAGTTATAAACACTGATACGCTGTTCCTCAAACTTTGGTGTTAGTTAAATGTCATGAATCATCTAAAATAAACTTCCGTTCGATCCCAAATGTCTTCGTGTTCTCATTTTGTAGTTTCATGATGCACCGCCCACCCACAGTGATATACTGACCTACATGAACCTGGTATTCACCTTGTTCTTCTTAATGGAGACAATACTTAAATTAATTGCATTCGGATGTACGGTAGGTATTCATGATAAATGTGTCTTTCATGTGCGCTTCTTTTTAAATGTACAAGTATTTGTAAAAGCTGTTTATTAAAGGATTATTTTGTTTTTTTCATTCTTAGAGTGAATCATTTTCAGTAGCAAACTACGCGCAAAATAATGAAAGGCCATTTATTTATAATTAGCATTTAACCTTTTGATATCAGAATGTAACATTGTAAATTTCAGCGTATAAAAAGATATAATCCATTTTCATAAAAATAAAAAAAACCGATGAAAAATAATTTTTGCTATAACTAACTAAAGTTAGATTGCATATGAATCGGCGATTATCACTTAAATAATACGTAACCATTTATTTTATAGAACTTTTTCAAGGATCCGTGGAACATTTTCGATCTAATCACTGTGCTGGGTAGCATTGTGGATGCCCTCTGGATGGAATTCGGGGTAATTATCTGTTGCTTGCAATAACAATAACTCAGAGCATACATATTATTGTTGTGTTCGATTTATGTAGGCCCTTATGCAAGACAAACAAACAATATAAGTCATAAATAAAAAAGGAAAACAACAACAAAGTATCTAGCTTTTTGTTTTGTTTTGCCAAGATACTCGTACCCGTTAAATAACACATTCATGTTTATACTAATCACAAATATGCATACATATACACGTACACATATGTATATTTACACACACGTACATAGTTATGTGTACATACGTGCATATGTATTTACAGGCATATTTAAGCAGTATGTGGATTATGTCAACATAACCGATCAATGGTTCTTCAGGGTTGAATTGAATTGAAATGTACCAGCTAATATTTTTAATTTGAAAATCGAGATTTGAAATTACATATTTGTATGTGTCATAGGGCATCTTAATTCACAACTTTTTTTTTTATATTGCTGCAACATTTATCTTCGATATTGCCACGCGTACAAAGTATATAAATACATATCTATGTATTTCGACAATTCCTTAAATAATTAGCAAGGTCTGGCTTGAGCCGTTTATAACTTATTATTTATATCAAAACATTTGAACTAACAGATTGAGAAATATTTATGTCTACATAGACTGTTGCTTATCACTCACATTAACAAATATATATCCCTGGTTGCAAGTGTCATTACACATTTTGTTTAAATTATAGGGATATTTTCAGAGTTTTTTGTTGTTGTTCGTTTTGACCTCAAGTCTTACTAATGTAACAAACGGAAAGTTTGTGGATAGTCAAAAAACAGTTTTAATGGGTTATACAGACTCTGCATAGGTAATATTGACGATCGAAAAATGTATCTAATAAGGTTGTTTTTGCATCTTTTATTAGTGTGTGTTTTAAGGTACATATAAATACATAAGACACTTTTAATTATATATTTAATTCTCAAACGAATATACACAAAAAGTGATTTCTTTAATTTATGAAATTTTATTTGCACACGATTTAACACAAAACAAAAGAAGAAAAATATTTATTTTAGAAGTGTCACAAAATACAGAAATTAATAATCATATTTCTTTTTGATTTCCTTTTTCATATTTATTTGTGTACGAAAACGAATACCAAATACGAAATGTGGTCTCAAAATCGGGAATAACCAATCCGAAAAAACGATGAATGCAAAAAATATAATAATCAAATAAAACACTCACGCAATCCAACCATTCACACCCTTCACAAAAATGTTAATGTATGACTTATGTAACAAATGCAAATATTTACATGTATACACATATATTTATGTATATATGTAATGGAAATGCATATATGCGTCTACATATATGTATATATATGCAAACATCATACATTTTTTTTTACAAATGCCTTCGATTCAATGATTCAATATTTTCCCAAAAAATTGGCCATCGGGAAACAATAACCTCACGTTATCACTGCCCAACACCAAATCAATTATAATAATGAAAAAAAAAAAAAAACCAAATATTTATATATAACAAAAAAACACATTCACATGTTCTATGTAATTACAAAACCAACACCAATGCCAATACCAAATGCAATGAATATGCAATCAACTCGTTCATCACAATCACAACTTGTATTCAATAACAAAATTCACCGAACAAAATTAATCAATTAAAAAAAAAAAAAAAAAAAAAAAAAACCAATCAAAAATTACCACCAAATGAAATATAAAACCAACCAATCAACAAATTAAATTGTATTACAAACATGTTGTCATTCAACAATAATGCATGTGTATGTGCTTCAATTGTATGTACGTGTTATCCAACACACATATTGCACATACATATGCATACATATATATCTCATCTACAACATCGACATGTACAACAAATTTCAACACCAACAGCACGATGTAAGTACGAAACACAATCTACACAGAATTGCATTTATCAAAATACTATGTGTAAAAATCGATGATTATAGATTTCGCTTTTACTGCTAATCACCTCTCTTCTTACTTAATAAGCTTTGTAAATCTTTTTGTTATTAATGCCCTGTATCCACCAATTGAATAAGTAGCTTTTATTTGTCTGCCCAAGCGCTGATCTCAGAGACTGACGCCAAAGAGTATGCATAATTATATATTCGAAACTCTATCTACCGACTTTTAAACAGCTTGATCTATTAGATTAATAGAATATTTATTTAAGTGTTGTTAAAACTTCCTCAAATGAGAAAAATGAGAAGAAATGATTAAAGCTGTAGCTTTGATGCTTGGAAATGGCACACATTATTGCAATCATTACAATGCTTAAATAATAAGCACAACAAATATTAAAGATATTTGATAATTGCAGGCTGTGTACAGGGTATGTACTAGTCGATCACTCTCGACTAGAGCACATTTATTTTGTTTTTATTGCTACACATACAATTTCACACACATTTGTATTAAAAATTGCATTATTTTCTCTAACTTGTATGCCTAGCAGAGAGTATTATAATTTTGTTACGGAATGTTCGCAAATGCGCATTGAAGGACCAACAGGATACAAATTAGTCAGAGACTATATAGCTATGTCTGTCAACTAGTTTATATGTAATTTATGTAGTATTTCTGTTTTAAGTTTGATCACTCTTGGCAAGCATCTGCTTTTCGTAAGTCACAGAAAACTGGCGTATGTAGCTATCAAAGGTATATACAATTCAGTTATTCAGTTATTCAAGATACATTTTGGTGTACAGATTATAACCCAAGCTTATCAAAAATTAAAAAATTGTTTCCTCATTTACAGTATTTGCCAATATGTGTTAATTTTATTGTTTTAACCATAGTTCGACTATATTTGCTAAAAAGGAGATATTTATTTTCGGTATTCTCCGAATGTTGTTGGTCTTTCTTGTTTTTATCTTGCTTGTTTCCGTTGCGAGTATCCGTTTCTGTTAGCTTCATTTTTCTCTTGCATAGCACTCGACACATTGCGGTTGTAACTACTTCTCTTATAAACAGTTGTGTGTCTAAGTCTAAGTCTAATTCTGTAGTCAACTTGGTAGAAATGTACAGCGGCTGGATGGGTTGTCAATTTGCAAGTTGTTTTATTAATTTTTTGGAGAAAATCATTAACGCTGATATGTAACAGTTTGCGTAAGCAGCACAGCTTCTAAATTATTGATTAATTAATTATGTCAAAAATACTTTTGCAAATATGTTTCTTTAATTTGCAATTGTTGTCCTTCTATTCAAGTCCTTAGTCCTTTTTAAAAAGCGAGATAACTGTGATCTTATACTCTTATACTGGTTGGGCAGGACTTCATGTTACACGTTTCAATTGCTAAATGATTGTTTCTTATTTGAATTTTCTCTCAATTTCCAATTTTCTTAGATTCAGAAACAAAGTTTTATGTTTTAAAAATTAACTTTATAAGCTAAACGGCTTATAATATATAGGACCGATATAGAATCACGAGAGAAATAGAAATTTAAAATTAAGTCCCAACCTACTTGATATAAATTTATTCAGACGACTAATCCTGATTGCAGACTTTCAACATTAAGTTGGTGTTATGCAACTGTTGTCATGTTTGGCGTTAATTTTTAATAATATTTCATATTTGCGCATGGCTTTGATTTTACTGGTCTATAAAATTGTATTTATTAACTGACTTGAAAAATAAAGCTTATTATGTTTACCTGACAACTTTAAAAATAACTTTTGAGCTTCTTAATTAGCTTTAACACGCACCAAGTGCAACAGTCGAACAAACAATACTTAACTCTTAAACTAATTTTGATATTGATTGAATGAGCAACTATGAACAAATATCTGTGCACATAAGCTAATTACTAATTCTCTGATAAGAAATAAATTGTGTAAGTGAATCTATTTAGCTGAACAGTGGTAAATGTAAGTAAAGCATATTAGTTAGCAAGGCAATATCTGACCAACCATACAAACTAAAGGTATTATAAAGAATTTCCGTTAAGCACCCAACGTTTTCAAATATGCTCTTTAAACTGTATATACTATCTACACTTCCGCATGATTTTTCAGAACGCTTGGCTATTAGTACTGGCCAAGTTTTGGGCTTTCAAATTCTGACGGTTGGTCAAACAATACATTGTTACTTACTATAGGAGCCCCGACTGTAGTGTTTCCGCTATTCCTTATTGCTGCAGGTCTTTTCTAAATAGAGACCTCTTTTCACTCTGAACTAGCTTTCACCCACGCTATCTTTCTCAGATGCATATATCTTATAGATTCTATGAACTTAACTTTTACCAAATATTTCATTGGATGTTATAGTGATGCAAACCTTGATAAATTTGCTTGTATGAAATGCATTAAAATTGGCTTTCAAAAATCAGAAAACATTTGCCGGACTGAAGCCGGATTGCATCCCTGTTAATGATTGTAGTGTTATTAAGTTTTAATGCAATAACTCTAAACAAAATTGCATCATTTTAAAATGCATGCTGCGAATAAATACAATCTTCTTGTATTGTACTTGTACCGAACACAATTCAGTGCCGTAAAGCGTATCCTGTATAAATGCTTTGTTCATGTGATCTTTTAGAGATTTCAATATATTTCAATGATCTCTTCTGGTATGTAAGGTATAATCAAATGTAATTCCATCAATTGGTATCATCAGTGATTCTCAAACAAGTTATTCAAGTGCCAGCAACTTATTAACGAATGTACATACATATATCTACAAATACCTACATTGTGTATGTACATACATACATACATTTGCAAGTTAAGTTAGAGATAGAAAATGAAATGTGAGCTGATGCAAAGTGGTGCGCAAAAGACCATCGTTCTCCATTGTATACTATAAGTAGTATTCATTCATTTTCATATAACATATTCTGGCTAGCAATTTTCAATGTATGTACTCAATACTGAGTGGCAAGGGTAACTTGCACACAAATTAACTGTCTTAACTTCTTTTATTTTCAATTGTACCGTATTGTCTTATATGTGGCTTTAGAAACTCAAGGCTTTTTAGAGCGATCAAAATGCAGTGTGAAATGAAGATTGTTTTTAATCGTTATTAACTATTTAACACATGATACAATACATACATACAAGATTACTTACACTTAATTCTTCTCACAAATTTCAATTGATTTATCTTTGAATTCAGCAAGAAAGTCAATTATTACTACTAATTTTCAACTCTACTTTATTTATTTCTTTGTTTTTTCTAACCAAAAATAAAAAACGAAATCGAAAATCTTTACCGCCGCCAACGTCGTAATAAATCCGTAATTCGATTAAAATAACCGATACGTAATCGTAATTGCAAAATAAATACTAAATTCAAATGAAAATGAAAATGAATATGCAAATAAACATAAAACAATAAAATCAACCAAAAATTTGTAAATAAATTGCTTATAAAATTAACTAACGTTAAACTGCACTGCAAACAATCACAAACATTTCATTATCGCTGAAAACTTTTGAATTCATCTCTTGGCTGCTGTCTGTCGATTCGAACTGAATGCAACTGAATCCAACTGCTGTTTGAAATCCATGCAATGAATCTGCCGTTTGATTATTCTAAATACCAATACCAATACCAATACGAATACCAACACAACAATTGTGGCATCAAATTCGGTGACAATGCGGTATATGAGTTATGTGTACATTAATTTCATAAACCGATTCCAAAAATTTCAATTGAACATGGTTTCTGATTATCCTACAGGATGTAAGTAAATAAACTAAAACGAGAACAAACATATACTACAACATCAACAAAGAAAACAATAACAACAACAACAACAACAAATCTATTTATTAGCATTTTAGCTAAACGTTTACTACTATATACTATATCCTATTCTGTACTCACATCGCATTGATGATGTTTTCTTCCGTAGTATATTCTTCAATTGCCTTGATTTTCAGAAATACATATATACTACTATATATGTATTTAGCTGCTCATTAAATACTTTTTCTAGACTAACAAAAAAAAAAGAGTATCATTGCCTTTTATATTTTTTCGTAGTGCTGTTACCCGTTTCCATTGCCACGTTGATGTCGATTTGGCTGAAAATACAATGTTCCACAACGCGAATTCTTATTAGTTTTGTCTCTGTACATAATAACTTTATTGTTACTGCTTATGTATGTATGTGTATCATATCATGCTAGTGAAGAAACAAACCAAACCGAACCAATTCAAACCAAACCAACCAAACGAACCCTATTTACCCACCCAGTAGGCATACCAAATGGGATAACTGCGAGATTTTCAAATATGTACGACTATGTAGATGGATCTCTCGCTGTAACAGTATCTGAATCTGTTACAGATGGTCGCAACGTGACATTTGGTATATTAATGTCTTCATGTAGCACTATCCTTAGCTGCTTCATAAATTAGCAAAAGTGCATAATTGTAATCTACTACTTGAATACATATATATATACATATATATATTTTATATATATATAATATATATATATATATATATATATATATTATGTGTAAATATATTTAATCAGCGATAATTGTAATTTTTGAATATATCGTTATATTTAATTTAAACCATTTACTTACTAATCACGTAGAGGCCACGTCGAGGCGGTATGCGTCCCAAAATCAGTGGGTTGCCCAGCACCTATTTACTTATGTATGTGTGTCACATTCACATTCACTGTCACGATCACGATCACGATCACGATCAATGTGACTGTCACTGTGACTCATACGTTCGTACGTATTTGCATTATGTGAACATCTGTTTGATTTTTATATGCAACAGCTGATGAGTAAAATATTTTGGTCAAAGTTCTTGAATCGGTTACGAACTAATCAGATACCGACATCGCAATGCGTATAACTACCTATCAACCTATTTTCTGACTGCTATACATAACAAACTAACTTATACTCTCAGAAATGCATACGTTATGTATACGTGTACAAATAACAACATCAACAACAATAACAGTAAATAACGTAAGGGAAATGTACATACAGACAAATGCATACAAATTATTCTATTCGTAATTGTTAATTTTTTTTTTATGTATATTGTACTTTATTGTATCGTTATGCTTTCTTATTATTGCAAAGAACTCACTGAGATAGTTTAGTACAGTACAAAATTTACCTCCAACTGTTTATTAGATTTTCAACTATTAAGACCCAAAGGCCCTATACTTGACACTTTTTCAAACTGTTTTGTAATTAGTATCAGCAACTGAGAAAAACAAATACAAATGCACATGTTACGCTATATTGGTGTGGTAGTCAACACACACACACACATATACATAAACACACACACAAACAAACACACAAACATACACACACAGCGAATATGTTACAATAATTATCTAAATCTAAATAGCTTTTGATAAAATTCCACATCCAAATTATGTATATTGCATTTGTTGTAATTAATTAAGATACAAACTGTTCAAAACACAATTTTTATTTAGCATTTTGTGAAAAACGAAAAAATAATTCCTATATATTTATATCATTTTCATCTCTATATATCTGAGTTAATACTTTGCAAATTTGACTGTAATTATTTTGTATTTCTTATATAGCGCAGAAAAACCAAAAAAAAAAAAAAAAAAAACCAAATTATTTAAATGAATCGGTCATTACTAACCAATTAAAATTAAATTATTTTAATGAATCGCTCATTACTAACCAATCAAATTACTACTAACTTAATGCCAATATGTATATGTATGTACTTTTATTATGTACTACTAGTACCACTACTTACTACTTACTACTGCTGCTACTGCACTACTACCTACTACTAATATTACTACTACTATACCACTACTATAACTGCTACTACTAAGTACTAACGAACTTAATGAAAAAATGAAAAAAGAAAAAAAGCAGAGAAACAAACTGAGATAATATTCGAACTGAGCTGAAAGGCATCAATTTTGAATACATCTGAATTGGTCTGTAAGAATCACGGGACAACATCACTCTAATACTATTCTCCTTATTTTCTGTTTCTCTCTTTTTCTCCCTTTGACCAATAATATTTTACAGTCGAACTCAATCAACGTCGGCTTCCTGCGTTTGTTTCGTGCGGCGCGCCTTATAAAATTACTCCGCCAAGGATATACAATACGCATTCTACTGTGGACATTTGTACAATCATTTAAGGCACTTCCATATGTCTGTTTGCTTATTGCAATGCTATTTTTTATATACGCCATTATTGGCATGCAGGTAAGTTTCCGTTTTCACCCAAAACAACAGTACCTTTTGGGTGTCACAGAAAATTAATGTTGGACACAAATAACGTAACACATCAGGCAATTGATCTGTCACGATCAAGTTCAGGATTCAGCCAACATAACACTTGGGATAACTACGAACTACTAACTGCAAATTCGTAGTACAAAAAAAAACAATAAACAATAATCATTTCTTATGGGATATCTATCTACTCATTTCTTATTTAAATATCATTTCCAATCCTATAAGTTCTAAATATATAATGAAATAAACTTAGCAGATAGATAAAAAGTATAAATACGATAATTTCAATTTCAATTTTCAATAATTGCATTATGTTCTAACATATTATTTTATTGTGTTCTATGCTAAGTTTGATCATTTTTTAAGAGGAATAGCAAACATTTTTTTTATAATAAATCCGCAGATAGTGCAATAAATACCTATATTCCTAGCAATAGAAGAAGATACGTACATTAGGACGTATACTTGATAGAAAAATACAATCACTTGAAAACAAAGATATAAACTCTGTTTTCATAGGCTAATATATTAAATGTATATATAGTAGCTATGAATAGATGACTGATCATTAGTGTTTTACTTGGATAGGATATTATTCTAGAAAATTGCAGGTGTGGAATTTTGTTAAATATCAATTCAGGACCTAACGGAGAAAAAAAAAATCAAATGTTTTAAGGGAGCCTTTATATTGTCATATATGTATGTTTGTACTTAGGCCTGCAATTTGTTTTACTATTTCGCATCATGGCATTTTTTCATAGATGTCTTGCTCAACGTTCTTTTTTTTTCTGTGTCTTTTGGACATCTACTTTTCGGAGTTGATAAGCGACTGTTATAAAAATCAGTCAGTCTATCTTAAGGAAAAACAATTTAATGAGTTGTTAATATACCAAAAGCAATTCATATCTTCAGAGCAATGATCCGCTAATCTTTTTGAATTAGTTAAAACACATTATTCTAAGTAAGTTTCAAACTCAATGAATGAAAATTAAGAGCTCGACACTTATCTTAAAAGTGTTCTAGATTAATTTGTGCTCATTAAGATGTACATTTTTCATTTCGATTAAACCAAAAAAAAAAAAAAAACTTAAATAAAATAATGGAAAAGTAGCAAACCGAAAGGCGATAATTGCTTTTCGCACAATAACGTAGCGAAATTCAAAATTAGATATGAAATGTCTAATAACATAAACCAATTATAATGTCTCACAAAATAAAAGGTTTTTGGCAACATAAAATATGATCCGGACACGCAACTGAATCGTCACAATAACTTCCAATCGTTCTCTGGAGGAATCATGCTGCTCTTTCGGTAAAGGAAGAATCAAGTTAATTAGTGTATCTTTAGTGGCTATAACTGATGGCACTAACAGACATGCTTACATAATTACTCACGCTAGAGAAACTGTATCTAGTTTTCTTAAAATCAGAAATTCGCGAGTCCGAACACGAGATGATTATAAATCGACGTGTGAGGACATCGTTGTTGTATTCACTATATATTAAAAGTCAAAACCGGTTGATTATTAAGTCACAAGTCACAAATGAGGAAGGATTATGATTTAAAATTTCATATTCAAACTATTGTTAATCTGCCGTCGTTTGTGACTTGGTTAGTTTCGAAGCATTATTTAGTCATATATTTATATACTAATTAACTAGTACATAGAATAACTTGTTACTTGTGTTTGAATCGTTCGTTAACTGTATAGATCAATCAATCAGTTGTAGAATTCAATTGCAATCGAACTGCCAAGAAGAAATTGTATGCATTAGTTGTGGCAGTTCAAAAAGTTGTTCAATAAAACACTTAACTACTAACTACTATATGTATGTATGAAACTGTTAAAGTTATAGTAACGAATTACTATTGTAAATGCGCAGTAGATACTATTGTAGATATACCATTTGCTTAGTGTTACATCGTTTTGCTCATAAGCATTTGTTTGAAGCTCAATCAATACAAATGTATAATACACCTAATTAAAACAGTTGCTAAAAACTCAACCAGTTCGGTTTGCGTCCCTTAAATACTATAATACTACATATATGCATTGATTTAACAAAGTCAGCTTTCACACTAATACGTATCTGATAGCGTCAAATTAAATTGTTGCGTTAGAGTTCAGTTTTAAATATCCTACCTATGTACCTACATATATCAATCCTATATATTTTCCCGTAATATTTAAAATGCATTGAAGAGAGCGAGTCAGGCACTTTCATTGTAATACATTTTTATAATTTCATATCCTATGCAGGTACTTACATACATACATATAAACATGTGTACTCTATCCAGATATTCTAGTAATCTTACAGACGTTACTAAATAATAAATACACGTGTCCTTTTTTGTATAATTTGTATGCATCATTATTAATGATCCTTAGCAAAAGTAATTTATTTCATTTACTTATTATAGACAGTATCAGTACCCGTATTTCCAACACTTCATCTTTAGTTACTAAACCCGAAAATTTTGAAAAGGAGTGGGTAATAACAATAGTTTAGTTTATCTATTTCGTGGATCTCGTTTAGTTGTAATTTAAATGGGTAAATATAATCAAAGCTTTTATAGCGTTTCGAAGTGAGGATATTTGGGTGAAAAGTGTTATGTGTTTTTGACTTCTTCATTTTATAGTTGATGTTAACAATACAAATTAATCATTATATTATTTACCGATATTCAAATCGTGCATAGGTATTCGGAAATATCAAACTAGGTACAGTGGAAAATTCTATTACTAGACACAACAACTTCCAGTCATTTATACAAGGCGTCATGTTGCTTTTCAGGTATGTAAAATTTAGCTTATTTGCGATTAAACGCATAGAGTTAATACAAAACAAATTGTTCGTTAAACAAAGTTTCGATCTTTCAATAATTAAGATAAATAATAGATATATACCATATGTATAGTCATATACATAGCTATATTCCCACATTATATACAAGCTACCTTAGCGTTACACTAATATAATAACTAATAGATTTCTGTTCTCGTACTACACGAGTCGTATATCGATAAAACTATGCCCTAAAACTGGATTTGAGGTGATACCCGCCAACACCACTGTAGTATTTTATTATAATATTTCGGAAACTAGTTAATGGGAAAATAAGATTATATATTACAATAGCATTAGATACAAAACAATTTAACATTAGGTTAGTTTATTATAAAATAACTTAGATTCTTAGGCCTCTGATTAGTTAGTCCGACGGCCAAAACTCAACACAAGATGCGATGCTCAAAAGTAAACATCAACAACAACAAAACAACAATAACAGCCACAAAAGAAAAAAAAGTCGTTCATTATTAAGGTCAATAAGTCATTTAATAATTTTATTGTTTAGTCACAATCAAACTTTTATGCAAGTGCGTACAGTACACTCATTCTCGTAGTGCATAAATGTTGATTGTTAGTGAAATCCAGTGTATTTAGAGGTATCTCATGAAGCAAATGTAATGCACACACACATAGCTAGAGTACATATTCAGCTTCTTTTGTTTGTTTATTCCTTTTTTTAAATTGTAATTGCCAAAATATTGTATCTAAAAAAATAGGGGTATTTATCAGACCTTTCTGAATAAGGCAAGCCTTTCCCGAAATCGATCATTCTCTCTATGCCGCAGCTGGTAAATGCCCCCATATATCCATAGATATGATTACACATACTATATAAAACTGAATTTCTGTAGGTTTAATTTGTCGTAGCTAAATAAGGTCTTGAACGGTGAATCAATTGGCATTTCAAAATTGAGCGCATTACATACTATTCGACACTGATTAAGACATATATTTACAAGATACTTATTAGCTTATAGTTAGTTTGGGTACTATACAAAAACCCAATTCATTCGATCATGATATATAATTACCAAATTTAGCACTTATAGTATTTGAAGGAGATTTGTTCTCGTACGATATACATATGTAGATCGTTGCTAGAGTTATGTGCGATATAAATATGATATTTGTTTTCATTTCCTAATATGTAAGTATGTATATACATATATATAACTGTATATATACATATTACATATACATGTATATATATATATATATATATATATATGTGTGTGTGTGTGTGCCTTTCTATTAAATAATGTATGAAACGCCATTTGATTCGTCAAGGTATGCACTTTTGTTGTTGCCATTGAAGTTGCCGTTGATGTTTGAGCTAAATAATTATTTTGTTTTTAAGTGCAATTGTTCTCACAGTATTTGTGCTTTATATGCATAGTAGATTTATGATCAGAAGCGATAATTGCAATAAGTTGACGATACACTTATTTATAGATATATGCATATGTATGTACATAAATATACCACATTAGAACTATATATACATATATATTTACTTTAATTTGAATGTATTCTGGATCTACGATACTTGCAATATGCAATGGCTACGGAACATTTAGTCGAATATTCTCGGGCTTGAGCATTGTTATTGTTAATAAATATATTGTATTGTCGCCAGTTGTATTGGGGATATCTATACATAGATATGTATAAGTTGCCGATATAATTTAGATGTTGATCAATTATTTTCCTAATTATGTATGTATACAATAAAGATTGTACTCCATGTCAACTCAGTTAAACATTCGGAACTGAACTTCATTATTAAAGTGTATATAAAATCTTCCCGTCAATTGTAAATGTTAATACAGACACTTTTGTATCTCAAGTCTATTTAAGTAAAGTGTAAATTGTTTGTGGACCTCTGTAATTATAGTTGGATTTATTTATGCATTAACAACGATCATCTGATAGTAAAACAAATTCGAAATTCGGTGAAAATTTGCCAAATTTTTTGAAATATCAAAATACAATTTAATTCAATTTCAATACCAGCTTAATAAAGCAAATCCATTTTTGATTAAAACAAATTTTTGAAATTAATTTTTACTACAGCGATCAGATGATCAGATAATCAGATTTACTAAGCATTTTGAAACCCTTTACACAAACAACAATACAGCACACATATGATTTTCACTGTAACTGTAACATACATGTATTCTTGATAGGAATATATATATGTACATATATACAGATGCTTCATTATAGGATAGTTTGTCTCTGTCTGTCCGTATCAACACGTCGATCTTAAATCAAATATAGGTCAAATTTACTTTAAGCCTTAACATTCCATAGCTTAAGATAGCCATGCCGTGCTTGTTTATTGGTTACAGGGTATCATTGTGTTGAGCATTCTTTACATGAGTAATCCTAAACGTTCATATATGTATATGTATGTGTTTACACAAATGTTGTTGATTTGTGTGTAGTATGTATATAAGTATTATTAATATTAGTTCAGCCATTTGCATATTAGCATACAACTCATACATGTATGTGTATGGATTCAGTTATTGTGAATACATATGTACATACATTTACCTGAATAGCATTAGATATGTATACGTAACTATCATGCATACATTTATAAGTAAATCAGCATTTAGTATGTAGATCGTAATTGATTAAGGCAGTTAAGTTGTTTAGCTACTGTGATTATTAACTGATTTATTTATTCGGTGTCGTTATTGTTGTCGCTATCTAATATGGTTAACATTATCATCGTCATCGTCTCCCTCGATGATAACCTCCCAGATGTGCAACGGGCGAGGCGTGGCCAAACATAATGCTGGCCTGCTTGAAAGGCAAGGCCTGTGACGATGATGCCGAGAAGGGTGCCGGGGAGTACTGTGGTTCGACGTTGGCGTACGCCTATTTCGTATCGTTTATATTCTTTTGTTCATTTCTCATGTTGAATCTGTTCGTGGCCGTCATCATGGATAATTTCGATTATCTCACGAGGGACTCCAGTATATTGGGTGCTCATCACTTAGACGAATTTGTCCGCATATGGGCGGAATATGATCCAAATGCGACGTAATTATCAGTTTAATATATAACCTATATAATTAATGATTCCCATGTGTTAAGTTCTCCAAAATTGTATAAACATTTCGTTATTATATATTATTTGTAAACACATGCAGACATACTCTCAACTCTTCGAGTCTTATGCACTGCAACAATATTAAATGATTATTATTTGATCGTATTTGTTTCATATACACTCGACTCAAAATATCAACGAATACTCAATAACAAACGATGCCTGCACGTCTATCTCTCAAAAGTCTTACACTCACGTGACTCTCTTATAAACTTACATACACCCGTGCATCCGATGCAACCTTGAAATACAACAAATAGTTTCGATCAACGTTTTTTTCTTCTAGGGTTTAGGCAACAACACTATCCTTTGAGTTGATACCGGGACATTCACGAACAACTTACTTTCTTATTATTTATTAATTCACTTTTATCATATGCCTCACAAGATACTTTATTTCAATAAAGTGCCAATCATGTTAACTAGCTTATGGTAAATGGTAAATATTTGATTTATAGTCTGCTTCCTTGTTAAATCATCATTATTTTTCAAGATTTCGATTTTTATCTGCTTTTCCAAAAGCAATCTGGCAAAATGCGTAAAGCTTATCAACTGGCTCATATCTTGTGATTGGTGTATTTAGCTTTGGTTATACCAAATGATAATATTTTGGGTTTTCCATTGATTTGAAAATTTTGTAGCGGCATTGAAAACTGATATCTTCTTTTTTGATTCCGGTGTCGAATGATAAAAATAGTGGTAGAATACATTATACCGAAATGTATGACATGCTGAAAAATATGGATCCTCCATTGGGATTCGGTAACAAGTGTCCCAACCGTCTTGCCTACAAGAAACTTATACGTATGAATATGCCATTGGACGACGAATTGAGAGTCCAATTCACCACAACGTTGTTCGCTTTGATTCGGGAGAATCTTAGCATTAAGATGCGAGCGCGTAAGTTGAAACTAATTTATAGACACATGAAAAGATTGAGTGCATTTTAACCCATTATTCTTGTATTCGTGTGCATTCATGTAGCTGAGGAAATGGACCAGGCGGACATGGAACTCAGGGAAACCATAACAAACATCTGGCCATTGCAGGCCAAGAAAATGTTAAACTTACTGGTTCCACCCATTGATCAGCTTAACAAAGGAAAACTGTCAGTTGGTAAAATCTATGCAGGTTTCCTTATATTGGAATCGTGGCGAAATACGAGATTTGGCCAGATTGATTCAGGCATGCCGGTAAGTTTGCAACCCAAAAATAGTTCGTTAAATTCGTAGCCAATAAACCAGTTTGGATCAGACAAAACTCGAAGGGTAGCCATATACTCGATTCGATGCAATATTGAAGGCATGCCAATTGTGCCCAGGGTCTGATTAAGTCAGTACATGTATTTTGCTGGCTATGCCACATATTTGACAGGGATGAGTGCATAGCATTTTAAATTCAAGCTACAAAATATCTAAATGCTGTCAAACTGCATAGTTATAAATACCTATTTAAATTTAAGGCTTCCTTTTGAGAAATTCATTTATAGGATTTTCATTTGCTCAGTTTATTCGTTTGCTCATTTACTTATGTTTGTCACATACACCAACAAAACTTGCGTGTGTCCACTTCAAGACACATTTAAGACACTGTCCTGTCTATTTAACTATCGTAAATAAAAACTATATGTACACGCAGCTGTATATATAGATTGTCCAACAAGTTTTTATAAAATATTTATTAACAACACGAGTTCACTTTGGCACGGATTGGATCTCTTATAAGCATAATCAATAATTTCAGTAAATTGCATTAGCCCTTAACTTAAAAGCGATCTTGTTGTCGGCAGTGCTAAAAAAAAACCATTCGACAATTTTACTCAAACCAATTAAACAATACCTACACAAATTTTATGAACCGAGGGGTTTGTACTAGATACATATTTATCGAGCTCCATTTTTAATAAAAAATTAAGTTACGTACATGCAAGCGTACATTTTAGGCTTACGGTCCAAACTTTTGAGTTAGATAAAGAATTTGAACAAATTCAAATTGCAAACAAAAACGCCGAAGAGATAAACAAAAATCAAAAATGTATAGCATACTTGATGGGGCACACAACAGACCTCATCAAATATTGTGAGAATATTCAAATACAGTTGATTTTTAGGAGTAACAAATGTTTTGTAGATCCAATCCAATCGCAAGAATCCATGTTTTGTAACTAAAAATAAGCACACATTAATTAAACCTTTCAATTAATTAAAATATGTGAGTAATAAATATTATGATTTTTCTTCTCATATGTTTGACAATGAACTCTCGAAAAAAAAACTAAACCAATAACTAAATGTACCACAACAAAAATGATAATTTTATGAACTAATAAAAATGCAGAATTGGAAGGAGGTATATAATTAATTTATATGCAACCTCACACTAAACACATTTGTATATATGTTTGTCGCATATGTATATATGTGAAACAAATACACTGCATACCTTACACATTCGTTTACTTATACGTAATCAAACCAATAATATTCATGAGTACCGCCCAACTTTTTCCATCATATCGAACTCTAATGTTGACTCAACGTAAATTGCGTTGTTACCGAGCAGCAGAAGCTAACTAAATAAAATAGGACATTACTCAACAAAGTTGTGGATCTTATAATTAGGTTTATACAAAACCTATTTCGTAAGACAAAAAACCTAATATTTGAAAAACAAAATCACCCATCTCGATACATAATTTGTTCCTTCTAAAAACATCCCTACATACACACTGTAGAGAAGAGCTCACTCGACTTTGCAGTCATATAGGACCACATTGGACATGTTTTATTTTATGATTGCTGGTGATGGAAAAAGTTGTGTACTTTTCTTTTAAATGTATATTTGGAGTTTTCCCCAAGCGATGCACTTTAGATCCATAAATAATGACAGACTGATTAGGCAAAATACATCAAAATACAAAAATACAAAAAAAAAAATACAAAAAAAGTAAATAAAACTGGTGCATTCTTCGGGAATAACCAAACCCATTATTTGCTATCAATTATATGCAATGAGTTGAATAAGACCAGTAGCTAAGTACAAATAATGGTAGAGTTAACGAGTTAATATTTTAATTGTCGAGTTTGTGATTGTACTCTTGTGTTTGATTTTATTTTCTGTACAAGTAGCTTTCATTTTGAAGTCTTGGTTCATAGACACACAAATATCCATGTCAATACACAATTCGTTGATCAATCAAATCAAAGTTGCTCTGTTCATTGTCTGACCTGATCCGGCCAGTGCGTATTTTGATAACTAATAGGGATTCCACATATAGTATAATTGCAAATATCATAGTCACATCCATTTAAACTACTAAACAAAAAAAAAAAAAACAAAAAACAAAAACCAAATGTAATTAAATGACAAACATGTTTTTATTCTTGCTAATGCACAAACAAACGATAAATTAACACTGACAAATTGATTAATTTGAAATTGTCGACCAATACTTGTAATTGGATAATTGGGCAATGATAGCGGAAGAAGCCCGAAGATGGTGATGATCGTAAATATAGCCCAACGGCAGTCGAGGAGCCGGTATATAATCTATTTACATATATCTTTCGCTTGACTTTACTTTGCCTTTTATAAGCTCCTTTTTCACGTGTTTGCCATTAAACAATTTCTGCAAGTATCTACCGCATTCGGCTAGAGGCATGTGTAAATACTCGCATAGGAACGTGCATAAATACTATATAGGCAACAAAAAAAAAACACTAGTATTATGCCAGTTTATAAATCTCCATAGACACCTAACTAATTTCTAAATATCTAGTACAAAAAAACACATATGCAACACGTATTTGCAATGCTATGCTATGCTATGCTATGCTATGCTATGGTTATGTTTTCGCTTCTCACAACCTCACACAATCTGTCTCCCACTCACCAAAGAGCTTAACTACGGCCCTAACTTCAAATCCGTTGTAAGACTAAGACCTGCTCCTTATAATGCACTAGGCCATAGCACGAGCAAACAAATAACCAAGAATTTTTAACCCATGCCAAGCTCTTTTTCAATGACAACTTTTTACATATATTTAACTACCGTTGTAATTACATTCCATTAGCTTCAATTTGAGTGAATCCATAGATCATTACAAACAATCTCCCTTAGAGATAAAGAGATTCTGATAAATATATATTTGAAATGATCTGGCAAATATGTGCTATTGATGCTAATATGTCATCCTATCCAAATCGATAATATATCACATGCAGTCCCATTTCAATCATGGCTGAGAATTATTACTACGTGCTTTTATACAATTCACAATAATAGTATTATATTTTTGTACAAATTATCTTTGCTGATTTTGATTGTGAGGCTTTTTAATATCGCACCTTTAATTCAACTTTCAATTCGAATATTGCACCGTTACACTTGTATCCATAGAGAGGCATTGCTATGCATTATACATATATTATTCTAGAACATATACATGCATATATATATATAAGTTTAATCACTAAGGCAATTGCATACTGAACGTTATATATGTAGTGTGATTATACTAGTGATTGAACTGCATTGCTCACGGAAATATGTATAAATGCCGATATGGGTGACGATAATGCATCCGATACCGATATCATAATATAAATATCAATAACAATAAAAGTGAAAAATGATAAAACAAATACCAATTTGATAAAAATAAATATGAAATAGTGCGAATAATGACAAATGTCCTATATTTAACATTTTTATTTAATTCAAAAGTTGTGCCGTTGAGTTTCCTTTACCATTTTAACGATGATAGGCATGCAACAGATTGTATAAGTCATAACTTAGGTACAAATGATAATAAATCGTATTTCCTATCTAAACACAGAACTAAACTAAACAAAAAACGATGGCATGCAAACAAATAATTCAAATAAGCTGAACGTGTCATGAAGATGCAACCTAAACTTAGAAACCTCACGACTTTTTTTTGTTTTGTGCTATACAATTACCATTATCACCTAAATAAACACACAATAAGCTACGAAAAAACAAAACAAAAAAAAAACTAAATCCTTCTAACGAAATCATAGATAAAATTAAATCAAACAAAAATCAAATTTTATTCACTTATTCCGTCCACATTTTCTCCGAATTGGCACACATAATTCATATAATAAAATATATATAGAGATTCTTCTTAGATTTTCTTCAAAACTTAGTGAGTTGTAAAAATGTTTGCGCATGTTTTTACCATATCAATCAGAAAAAATAAAACAAATACCAAAAAAACAAAACTCTTTTAAGCAATTATTACACAATGCGAAAGTATTAATACATTTACACATTCACACAACACACACACATTTATAAATTGTGTAGAGCTTCAAACATCTATAAATGGTATACTACTTCAGCATACGTATCGTGATCAATGAAATCTACAGAAAACCGCTATTTGCCCTTACTTTATTATAATATAAACATATTTACATAATATGTAAACATATACATATCTATTTAGTATATACAACAAAATCAATATATATATATATATATATATATATATATGTACACATATATATATATTTATATAAATATATAAATTCAAATGTTTTATGTTATTTATTTTAATTTTTGTACCTACTTATTACATTTTCAATTATTCTATAATAATTCTTACATTCCATTCTAAACGCTTAAACACAATCAAACAAAAATCCAAAAACAATCCTAATGCGTTGCAATGTAAACATAACTCTCAATACTCACCATTCACCCACCAATGTCTACAACAACAACAACAATTGCAATCGCAACAACGTTTGAAATCAACATACCAACAACCAACAATAAAAACATATCGGTTTGCATACTTTAATCACATACAACTGCAACCAACTGCAAAACTAAAATGACAAAACTAAATATAACAAAAAACGAAACCAATATCAATATATAACACAAAATCTATTCATGAACTGCTACAACCTGATTAACAATATTAAATGAAATGATTGAAACGAAACAAAAACTGGCACCGCAATTCAAACTGCATCCACCCACTGCAAACAAATCAAAATAGAAACAATCATTCTTTAATTGCCTGCTCGATATGGCCGCCCTTGACAAAGGAGGATCTCGACAGGGCTCCATAAGTTTCGAGCCAAATGGGGAAGGAGCCGCCAACTCACAAACACATTTGTTAGCGAGCACTCATCACGCTAACGGTAATGTCGAACACAACAGTTTGGCAACAATAGCACGTCGGAGTACAATCAGAAAGCGATCTGTTAGGTAATTTACAAAACATCACTTTAACTTTTACTTGTAAAGTGCAAAGTATTGCCAACGTCATTATCACAAACAATCAGTCAATCAGTCAATCGATCAATCAATCATCATCCTCATCTTCACCATCATTTTCAACGTCATGATCATCATAGACAACACTATTTCAACACATTCCATTCGCTTCTATAGAATTATGATCAGCTTGTGAAAAAGATCTCAACAATTCGTATTGTACCCTAGAAGCTTAATAATTACTCCAAATTTGCTAATGATCATAACTTGGCTATCCTTTTGATAGATACAATGTGAACAGCTCAACACAATTAAAGTGTTTTTGCCCCCATTAATAACTGATTTTGCAAATGTTTTATATTGATTGAGTTATACTATAAGCACATATATTTCTTGATCTTAATATCAATCTTCCAAAGCCATTCGGATACTAACCGAAGCAAAGCCAAATATTGAAAAATGAAGTTAAAAACAAGTTTACTATTCATGGGCATCCAATCATAATTCAAATACATATATACATAGTCGCATACGCATTTTCTATACATGCAAACACACGCATACAAACATACATACATACATACATAAGTATTTGTTTTTTTAAACTGTCTGTATTCACAAAATTTAATGTATGTGCCTCTTGTGGCTCAATCGATTTATGTTGATTTGTTATTGGTTAATTTATTTGTAAATTCACGAAACAACTCAACAAACACATACAAATTTTTGTGCTTTGTACATTTACATAAGTAAATTGTTTTTCTAATTTTTAAATTATTTCAGAAACAAAAAGGTGAATAAGTTTGATAAACTCCAAGCGGTAAACGAAAAAGAAACTATCGAAAATTTACTAAAACAAGAATAAATAATTGTGTATTATATGAATATGTGTGAATACTTTTTGTGTCCATAATCCGTTTCCGATATAAATGTTGTTCACAAACCAATTACTTAAGTCGAAGTAAAACACTAGTACTACTTACCTTTGAATATACGCTCTCGCTCATCTACATATCTAACGATATATGTATGTGTGTAATAATATATAAGTATATATGTGTACACATATTTGCATATTTATGTAAGTACATACAGACATATATGCATATGATGTATATGGATGTACATGCGTGAAGTGTATCCTATATTAAGCAATTTGCGTTTACTCAATAGAACAATAAATACATACATATATGTGTTGCATAGCCATTTATTGACAGTTAGAAAAGCAAATCTTCGCTTAGTACTCGTATCCGTACTCAATGTTGTAATTTGATCGTTGATCGTTGATCGTTGATCGTATATAAGTATATACGTAAGTACTTATATGTACGTAGGCATTTCTTCAGCAAGTTGAAAGTTGAAAGTTGATAACAGAGTCTCGCAAAGCGTCACGGAGCTGTCATATGTCAGCTGTTGCTTCAAATATAAACAATTTATATGTACATATGTACATGTATGTACATAGACTTAAAAATACATAACTGATACCAGCACAAATAGCCCTTGAGCGCGCTAAGCGAACTCTGATAACAACACGAACGAAGCTGACTTTCAAAAATATCTGTAAGCAATTGCGCAATTTCTCGTGTATCTGACACCGATTAGTTAAAGCACAGCTATCAGTTGAAGCTATAGTGGTAAAATACATACATATATAGTCATGTGCGTAGGACATTATTAAGCAGCAGCATTTTATTTAATTTCACAGTATACTTTTGTGTCTCAATTGTGTAATTATATAACAGATAGTCAATATTTTTCTTACTTATGTATAATATGACAACTGGGACTAACATACACAACACCTATCCTAATTATAAAAAATATAACTTGACAATTTGGTGGTTCCGTACTGTTTCTAAATGTCCCAAGTCAATTTCGCACATCCTTCTATATAGAGAGCCAGTCAGTAGAATCGAAATCTTCTCATTATTTTCAATTTCAACGTTGAAACACGTTAAGCCTAACAAATTATGTACAAAATGGCATAATATTATTGCTTTTTCTTTGCTGGTATAAGCACTATACACAAAATATATAATATTTCCGTTAACTCTATACGAAAAGAATTGTAAACTTCAACGAAAATCGCTCCTTTCATGTGAATAAATTTTAGTCGGGTTTCCGCCTAATTTATAGCGACCTTCATACATATATAATACGTAGTAATTATATTTTTACAATGGCTGTATGTGTATGTGGTTAGAGATATTTCCTTGGGTTGAAACAATTCGGCACATTTGAGTCTATGTTTAGTTATCTTTTGGTAAGTAAATCGGGCACATCCCCTGATCATGGACATATATATGAACATGTCACCCAGCTGCACTACCACCACCACCCTCACCAGTTCCTGCAATCAGATCCAAAGAATACTTCTCTGTATATACGAACCCAACCCACACACAAACGCACATAAATAGTTAATACTTACACACACAACTATCTGTAGAATGCATGCAAATTAATGTAAATAAGATTTCTGTGTAAATATGTACCTCCAAGACACTTTGTACAAATATAATAATACTTACATATTAACTACTTACTATAAGATGTACAAATTGCATATGCTTAGTTTTTGATTTTGCTTTACACTGTGCCTGCTGCTTTTGCATAACTTTACGATTTATAATTTGTACTCACCTTAGATACCATTCAATAGAGTTACTCATTTATATATAGTATAAATATACATGCGTAGACGATTGTAATGTAAATTTGAATATCATTAGTAATATGGGAATGCATTAATTTTAAGTTTGGAATATTTTACTTATATTTGTTAATTTCGACAATAAGTCACTTGGTTTTTTTCATAAATATAGGACAACATTTAACTACAATTACGTAGATGAATCTGGGTAATAAATAATTGGCATATAAATAAAATAAAAAAATAAGAAAAAAAAAACGAATGAAATTAGTTTATATGATATCAAGAATCAAATTAGATAACAACCCCAATAAGATAGAAAAAACAATACAAATAGAAAATAAACTAAAACCAAATAACGAAAATCTAAATTACTTTAAAGTGTTCAAGTATATATACATATATGTATACTCATAAGTAGTGTATGGAATTGTTTAAATGTTACACGCCCTAAACTAGGTAATCCTGCATTTGTGAACCTTTCGATACTTCAATCTAGTGCAATTAAAACCGCATTTGAATACGTAATTTGTTGCAGTGAAGTAATATTTGTTTTTAATTTATATATTAATATATTTATATATAATATACATCCCTTATAATACCTACGCAAGAAAAGTATAGATATGCATATACATGAATACATATATGTATAAGTATATGTATATGTGTTTTTTTTTTTTTTTGTCGCTTTTATATATACGTATAAATTCCCTTCCCTCCAATACGGAGTATTGGAAACATTTGTAGCTTTTATTGTAAACCAACTATACCAAATGTCAATTAAAGAATGAATTCATTTGAAATCCGTTAGATTTCAAAGTACAATCACAATAAAAAGAAGCGGATATGCATAAGATGCTTTAAATGATCGATTAGTTGAGTGACCATATCACGACTGATTTCAAATGCTATCATTCGTATCTATTCCGACGAAATACTAATCTAAATCTGTCTAACTCTCTTGCCTAGATGCTGGAACTGCAGGATGCATCAAGACATCCATCACAAGAATCGCTGACTGGAGCCGATGCTGGCCATTTACATCCTGGACATTCGTATATGAATGGCCATCGGCATTCGCCTAGTTTGAGGTTAGTTCTGACAAAAACAAATTACATAAGTGGTTTTATTCTGTTTCGCATATTTACTTAATAATCGTGTTGTTCTGTTACAGACACAACGGTTCTCCATTGGCCAGATCGCCAAGTCCAAGACGGCGCGGCCATCAATACATACATCATGATATCGGGTTCTCCGATACCGTATCTAATGTTGTAGAGATGGTCAAGGAGACTCGCCATCCTAGGCATGGCAACAGTCATCCACGGTATCCAAGAGGTATTTATCCATAGTTATAATTTTTGATTTATTAATACATATGTATGTACTATAATGTATGTATTTAATTAGTTTAAGTGTGAGCCGATCGCTAAAAATAAATAATTATATTTAAGCGCTCCTTACACTAGTCTCCCAAGCAATCTTATGACAGAAACATGTCTGATAAGCGTTTTAAAAATTGTTTGTATAATATTCAATTCTAGCCGAAATTCGTAATATTTATTTATTAATACATTTCGTGTGTATTACTTTGATTTTTTCAATGATTCATAGAAACAACCAATTTGATAATGAAAAATTGTTAATTCAAAAAAAAAATCGAAATAAATAAATTAAAAAAACAAAATCTCCCCATTACTACTGTGAATAATATTAGTCATTACTCAACCGAATGTTATATATAAAGTGCATACATTTCAATTCGGAGTAACCGGAGTTTTATCTTACTATTTGGTAGTATCCTAGTCATATACATATATATATGATTATATGTCTACAGTTTACTAGCATTAAATTACGACTTTTATTCATTTCTGTTTTCCATTTCTTTTTACATATTTATAATTTGTATTCTTTCGTATGTGTATACTTTTGATTATTGGTTATTCTATGCTCTAATATCAAATATCAAATTACATAATTATGAAAATGACAATTATTGCAATTCTAACACGATTTTTACAATACGTAAGCTGTTGTGCCCCGACATCCTTAATTATTGTCGTTTTTCTTTATTATTGTTGTTATATGTACAATATAGGTTCATGGTCAGCATCGACAAGTCCGGCCCGTTCGCCCTCGCCTTCTCGTTATGGTGGTCATTTGTCTCGCAGTAAACGCACTCAACTGCCTTATCCCACATATGGGACAACAAGTTTATGTCAAAGATCACGATCGCCGAGTCCCGCTCGACTTCAGGAGATGCGTGAACGAGACAGACTTGGTTATGGGATTGATATGGGTACATCTTTAGCACATGTTAACTAAAGCTGACAATTCAATGAAAATCAAAAAAAAACAAAAAAAAAAAAAAATAACAAAACAAAACAAAAAAAAAACACTATCAATCAAAATCAAAACAAAAACTAAAAACATAAATAACATGTTTTCTACTATATATGCTAGTACTTTCTTCTACACAAATTTCTTCAAACATTTCTACTTATAAAAACATCAATCAAGTTATCAATATCAATATCAAAATCAAAATCAAAATCAAAATCAGACATGCTTACTCGTACATAGCTGCTAAAATGCTTAACATGTACATGTATTGTCATGCCATGAGACGTTCCATTATAAGCTTTCAATAATCAAATAGTTTTCTATTACCACTTACATAAATACACAGCTCTCAGTTTTGTTAGCGTTTCACATTGAACAATACTTATGTATGTATGTATGTATGTACTTGTACTCGTACTCAAATACTCGTATTAGCAGCGTTCATTTCATATCTCTAGTGCCCATACACTTACTTACATATACTATGTACAAACATTCATCCTCATCAAACCACACGGACAAATTCGGCAACATGAAATTTTCACTAAGCGGTTGTAAGATATTATATGCATACATCACAACTTAAAAGAACATAATCTAATACTAATTATTTCGCATACCCAAAAAAAAAAAACAACAAATAAATAAAAAATAAAAAATTGGGGTAAATAATAGGAATTAATCTGAGACTGCACGGAACACGGGATCGATAATGAATGCGACATCTTAGGACCTGAACTTGAATTTGAATTTGAGCTTGGTGACATTTTCAAAACAAAAAATCTACTATGAATTATATAGTTTTTGTAAAATTGTGTGTTGATTTTTGACAACAGGCTAAATTTTAAAATATCAGGACAGCGCTATAAAAGTCAATAACTACTTTGCCTAAAATTCATTCTCTGCCCAATTTACTGACCAAGAATCTATGTGCGTCACCTTTCTAATAATTTGACATCGCAAAACACCGTTCAATATGAAAAGTATTTCAAATACTCAAAACAATCGCAGGCGACCGGCTATAAGGGACTTCCTTTCTCATTGCCATTGCCGTCATTTCGAGTGGAAGATATGGGCGGTGTTTTTGTTTTTATGCTTTGCAGAAGCCAATTAGTTAACAAATTGAATTAATGGTTATCATTCGGGATGCAGTTGGGTGTCTAACCAAAGTTGTAATATGTATATCTTTCGTATTTTGCACTGTTACGTTTATCCTAGTTTCATTCTTTCTGTCTCTATGCCATTTCGAATACTATTCTACTCGTATACTACTCTATACTCCTTATATACTACTTACCTGTATGTACAGCTCACAGTCATGCATGCTAGCACGATTAGTTACTGATCACCTTGAATCATCTATAACTATCTGTGCATCTCGATGCAAAAATAATAATAATTTCAACTATTGTTATTTTTCATACATTTAATAAATACATATGTCGTTTTTAAATTCGATCTATTCTTGCAATGAATGCAAATATGGCATTAAATCAACATTAAAAAAAATTATACGCATACGTATACATATGTATATATTAATTGTTCATATGCACATCTTTTTCACAAGGGTTTTGTATATGGGAATATTCAGATTTCAAAGTGTCCATCTCATTAAAAATTAATCATAATTGCAAAATTATGGACTGAAATAAAAACTGAATATTCCTATAGAAGATACAAATAAACAACAAATTTTCGCATTGTATGTATGGTTTCTAAATATTGTCCCTGTTTGATCAATTGGCCACATACTATTGTTTTGTATCATAACTTAAATATATTTGTAATCGTTTAGTAAAATAGATCTGATCTGTCATATAGTACAACTAATCGCCTTCTTTATGTCCAATATTTACAACAGGTGGCACGCATGTGCAGCATAGCTACCCAACGCTAGCATCTCGTCGTGCTGGCATTGGACGACGCCTACCACCGACTCCAAGCAAACCGTCGACCCTGCAGCTGAAGCCAACCAACATAAATTTTCCAAAGTTGAATGCCAGTCCTACACATGTACGTAGAAATCAGTAGCACAAAATTTAAATCTGTATCTGTATTACTAAAGATACTAAATTATTTATATGCTCAAAAAAAAAAAATAACGGCCATTACAATAATCCTGTCAATTTCCTAAAATCAATCACCCTAAAATAATTATTTTCCTATTCATATTAATGTGAAATTTCCACTGAAAAAATGTATGTTAAAGTATTTCAAATCAAGTGAAGAGCCCAAATGGCTACGCATTGCACTTGACACAGCTAAAAATTGTGCTTTCAGTTTGGCCTGGCGTTGATTAATATAAATATGCAATTAAAACTCTTTTAGATGCACCACTCAACACCCCACAGTGTTCACTCACTGCCACATCACCGCGACCTGTTGCGGGATCCAAGAGACGTGTATTATAGTAGTCGTGAACGGGAGCGTGATCGTGAACGCTTCAGAGATCGCGATCGACTGCACGAGTACGACCTGCGCTATGAGTACCGGGATCGAGAACGGGAGTTGTACGAACGTGAACGCGATCGTGAGCGAGAGGTGGAAAGAGAAAGGTGAGATCACACTTACACATACATACATATTTCATGAAACGTATTTGCCAAATGTTAATTTTATATTTTTGTTTTTTATTGCAGACTGGAATATATAGCACCATTGTCGTTTGAACAAGCATTGGCTATGGGCCGAACGGGTCGTGTACTGCCATCTCCAGTTCTTAACGGTTTTAAGCCAAAGAGCGGACTTAATGCCCGACACTCCGATTCGGATGAGGAGGATTGGTGCTAGCAAAGGCTTTGATTGCGATCGCGTAATCGAGTGGAACAGATCTGGGTATAGCATCCGGCCAATTGGTCGTTATCAGCACCAAACTTAGATCACAATTTTGATACGATACGAAACAAAAGATCTCGAAATATAACCACCCCAAGAAGAACACCATCAGCATCAGCATTAGCATCGGCAGCATCAGCATCATCATCAGCAACAGCAACAGCAACAGCAACAGGAACAGCATTCGATATCAAATTAGCTCAAGACAGCAGCTCACATGCATATGCATTAGACCCAAATCGACAACCGCAACCGCAATCGCAACAATTTTTAGCACAACAGCCAGTTACTTGCTACGAGTACTCGCATAGCGAAGCTTCACCGTTGACAATATCATTAGTCCCAATGGCACTGTCATTACCAGCAACAAGAGCAACATCGCCCCTATCGGATGTACTAATTCACAGGAAATTAAGAACAACAGCAACAACACCAATGACACCAAGAAATCAAGCAATTATATTACCAATACAAATACAAATACCAATACCAATACCAATACCAGTAACAGTAACAACATCCGTAGATATTCAAAAGGTTTATTCGGATAACGATATAATTTATAATACCGCCACTGCTAATAATAGATTTGCGCTATCTGGCGGTGATATAGTTGCGCATCGTTATCGCGAAAATAGCCCCAATCAAGATCACGAAAATATAGCACCAGAAGACCATTACCAGCAGCTGTATTCGTATCATACACTTTAAATTTGCAGAAACAAAGCCCGCTGAAATTAAAAAAAAAAAAAAAAAACGAAAAAAAAAAACACATAAAAGAAAAGAAAATATCCATAATTTTCAATGTAAAGCGAAAAAGTGAATAACTCAATGTCATAATGATGTGGAACGTATAATGCCTAAAAATATTTGGAACATTTGTAGACATACATAGCTATAAGTAGATAGTAGTATCTATATATATATATATAGGTACACACATACATCGTAAGCTTTACATACATGTGGAACGTATAACGCCTAAATATATTTGGAACATTTGTAGACATACATAGCTATAAGTAGATAGTAGTATCTATATATATATATATAGATACACGCATACATCGTAAGCTATCTAGTACATATATATTTACATACATAACTCGATGAATCTGTAATCCATTTGCAAGCGTTTTTGTCTTGTTTATATACATATATATATTTAAAGTTAATAATTCAATTATGTACATTTAAATGCAGAACTAAATTTATTATTATACAATTGTGTATATTATCAAATAATATTGTAGATATCAAATTTTTGTATGTAATGTATTTATCTACGACTACGATTATAATAGCAGACAAGAGATCGCATTTCGAGTCCCAACAATCACTACGCCCCGCCACTTCCCCCCGCTCCCATCACTCAAAGAAAAACATTGATACAGAAATCCTAATATGAGTGCGTAGTATGTATGTGTGCTGTATGTAATGTAAGTGCATGTTTATGTGTGTGTACATGTGAATATGTGTATATTAATATTAGTATGTGTGTGTGTGTGTTTGTGTTTGTGTGTGTATGTATGTGTTTTGTTTTGTTTTCCAAGATTATTTTCGTTGAGTTGAAGGTGAACTGTACACCCTGCTGCTCTCCGTTTGCCTCAGGCAAAGTTCTATTCCACAAGTGGGGGACAGAGATTGCATGAAAGCCATCATAACATTTTTGTGATCTCTGGGGTCATTGCCAGTCGGACAGCGATCCAATCAATTTTTGGTGACTGGATGTAACCTTACCAATTCTTAGGGTTAGCTTAGCTTCCCATCAAAATCAGCTAGATTCAATTCCATGTGCATATATAGTATAAGTATTTAAACGGATCGTGCTGGTCTAGAAATAGTTTTTTTTTTGTTGAATTCTTTAGTTATTAATTGTTATTGTATCATATTATTGTACACATACATGTATGTATATTTATGTATATATATATGTTCTGTTGCCTTAAGATATTTGCATATTACAAAGATTGTACATCTGTTCAGGATTGGTAGAGAGTTTTAAATATTGTTTTTCCGATTGCATTGTATACACATACACATAGGCGCATACTTACATATGTATATACACACATAGACGATATGCATGCATATACATATGTATATATGTATGTAATCAGTTACTTAGACAGCCATGACGTGTATAGATACATTTTTGAGCCAGTCTTAAAATAGATTTTCACTTGGACAACAATGGCAACTAGCTAAATAATATAATTGATCATTAGCTTAACATACATATATACATATGTACATATAGATCACATATGTATAGACACTAGTGACATTCTAAATCAAAACCAGTTAGCTTATAGATAGTTGAATCTGTGAAACAATATGTAGATGTTGGACTATATGGATATTGAAGAGCGCACAAATATTGTAATTTAAACAAACAAAATCCATAATTTAAGTAAATAATTGAAACCGCTGAGCAGCAATGCGAATTTACGCAATAAATACGCAAATGTTAAGCGTATGAAAACAAACACCAACCAATATAAGGACTCACTTTAAATAGAGCATACGTGGTACGTATGTATAGTTTATATGTACTATGTAGGATAGCTTAATACTACTACTTCTTCACTATCAAACATAATATTCAAATATTAACATAAATCAAGCATAAATCTTAAAAAGCAAAAGCAAGCAAGAAAGAAAGAAAAAAAAAAAACTCAATGCATGCATTCAGTTAAATACACGCTAAATATGCATATATGCATACATACATACATATGTATATACATACCTACGCACATACATATGTAAGAAAATGCAATAACTAGTGTCAAAATCCATAGCTAAATGACTCCTTCTTTATTGAATATTGCAAGCATTGTGTAAGAAAAACCAAATCACAAATCTTTAGACATCATCGTCAATGCTTAAGAACAATACCAATAAATGTACATTTAATAAGGATGACCAGAGAACCATTCCTACTTACAACATTAGCCGAAATAACCGCTTCATACATAATTCAGTTATTACTCATTTAGTTATTTTGTTATTATTAATATATGGCGATTGTTTATTTGATAAGCGTACTCTAGTATCTACAACGTACTATGTATATATGTATGTATGTGCATCCTGCTAAGAATTATTGCCGAGTTCACAGTTCGCTCGCTAACGGCTTCAAAATGATACATAATTAGCCCAATTAAATCACATAAATGCCAAAAAAAAAAAAAAATAAAAATAATAACAAAAATAATAATAAAGGAAAACAGAAAAAAAAAATTATTAAGATCAACCTATTTAGTACAAAATTAAAACCTAAATGAATTGTAAAAATTTGATATTATTTTATTATGTCCTTAGACTACGTATATATTTTAAGTAAGTTACTATTGGCCTAGTTCTAAATAACGTTTTTTTTTTTAGAAATCTAGCTCATAGCCGCTTACTTGCCAGCCGTGAACTCTTTTATATGTATGTGTACATATATATGTATTGTAAACGCCAATTGTAGGGATCAACTTTGACATCAATTAGGCGACAATATCTCATGAGTGAATAGGGCTTTCTAAATCCAGATCTCAATACAAATTTCCGAAATATTTTCGATTCATTTGGAGGGTCTTCTATCTTCTATACTATCTAGAAATTGGTTGTCCAGCATATGCGCCACGTCCATGCACTTGCCATGAACATATGTAACTATTAATTACTTAAATGCCTTTTAAGTGCATACATAGTTATCAGCCACGAGTTCGGTTAGTTCTTCCAAGCTCCAGTATTTAGAATTCACATTGTGTACATATAAAAAACGTTTCGTATCGATAGTCAATCAACCAATTCATGGGCACTGTACAATATTCCGAATTTCGCAAATTTATTTCAAGCTAACCCTAACTGCTGGGATGCATATGGTTATTTAATAGAGACTTGTTGAATTATACTTACACATATATTTATGCAGTCAATAGTCGATCATGTTACTGTAAAGGAGATCGTCATGTCTTTGCTCATCTGATGGCGGTATTTTATTTTTAATGTATAATGATTGTATACAACTGACCTTGTTACATTTTTTTTTTATTATATCGACTTTCCTGTTTGACTTGTTTACTTAGTGTCTGGTTTGAAAGTCACATGAGAAATCGAAATCTAAATAGCTCTTAATTTTTTACAACAAAAGTAAAACTCGAAGTCAAGAAAACCAAAAACTTTAAATAGATACATTTAAATGGTAAAGGCAAAAAAAAAAACAAAAAACAAAAAAAAAGTGTATTTATAATACATATGCATATATACATGTACATATATATATATATATGTATATACATATATATATGTATAGATAAATATAAATATCTTAACTGAATATACTAAGTAATGATGCAGTTTAAATATTAAATATTACATTAAGAAAAGCTAGAGATAATGATAACTGAAGTAAATTTAATAAATAATAAATAATTATAAAAATGACTTGTAATTTATATACAAGATATACACAAACAAACATATAATAACATAAATACCTGCCTTCAACAAATTTGTTAATAAAACCTATTAATACTTTCTTATTTTACACAAAGTAAAGGAATTACATAATAATAAAAACAAAACAAATGCCAGAAAATTACAAACTTAAAATATATACTCAGTCTTTAATTCAATAATTTTCAACTATTCCAGGGTTATCGTTCCGGGCCAGCACAATGCGAAAAACGCTTTCTCTTGTCCGGTGGCAAATATGGTGTTCTACATTGTCTTCTTAGCAATTTAGGTTGCTGCATTGGCTAAGTTGCGCTTGAGCAAAAAAATAGCGGTATATTTTTGGGGGCACGCCTACAACGAGATGAAATGCTGTTGCTCGACGAGATCCATACGGATTATCGGAGGACATGGTGCGTGAGGATTGCAAGGACCAACTCTATCGAAATGCATTCAAACCGTATCCTGGTTACAGCTGTTTAGAGCTGTTACTCTTGAATATGGTCACACTATTCTAAAATCCACGAACGAATCAAAAATCAGCTGACTGCCTGGCATGCGCAGTAGCAAGTGTAAGTATTGATTTTATGTCTTTTATGATTGTATGTATGTATATGTATGTATTACAGAAATCATAGGTGGCAATAGACGCCTCAACCGTAATTGTGAGACATAAGCTCGATATCAATATATATATATATATATTTATATATAGAGAATAGCGTCAACATTCAAATGGACGATGTGATTAGCTAGCACTCTAAATCATCGCGACCAGTTCAAACAAGATTGACCATGTCTGGCATGGATGACAGTCGCATATGTATACATATTTCGACGTAATAGCAAAGACTGAACAAAGTATTAGTTTCCCCGCTAAAAAGGCTGCTGCTACTCAGACAAACAGGCGAACTGAACAATAATAGCCCCAACATGGAGATACCCATTTCCAATGTCCTGTTGCTCTGTTTGATATTCCTGCTTATTGGCGGGGTAATTATGATATTGCTTCAGTATTTGTTGTTTGTTAAGTTCTCAAATCTGCCTGGCGAAAGCGACGAACAGAAACAGATGAATGCCAAATATACTCTACCCCTGGTAAGTCAAACATTTTTCATTTATGTGCGTTTGATGTTTTTTAATTAATTTTAATTAATTTTTTTTGTTTTTTCGTTTTTTTTTTTTGTTGTCATTCAAGAACATTAAACAAACGGCGCGAAGTCTGAATACGACACAGACTGATGGTAGCAACTACGAGATACTTCAGAACAATGTTAAAGGCTCATCGACCGTGGTTTCATTGAATTTCGTCATGCAGTTCCTTTTCCATGAGTTCAAAAATTCGAATCGTGTACGCAAATGGTTCTATCGAAAGCTTTCCATTGAGCTGGACGAGCTGATTACAAAGACAACCACCGGCAAACTGCTGGACAAGTTAACGGTGAAGTCAATAAGCTTAAAACATCAAGCAACCAGTGGAGTACTAATGCAACAGTATATTTTTTTCAGATCCGGGAACTTGAACTGGGCGATCAGTTTCCAGACATTAGATCGCTTTCAGTGCATAATGTGCAACTTGACGATGCCGAGCAGCGTATTGAGAATCTCGATTTACTATTGGATATTAACTACATTGGTAATTTCTCTACATCAATTGATGCGGACATGGTACTGGGAAAGAAGGGCTCCATAATGTTGAAAGGTGAGCATGAGTCCATAACATAAGCGTATGGATATCGATTTGAATTGTGATTGTGATAGTTTGTGTATAATTAATAATTAATGCAGTAACACAATTATCGGGCACGGCACGACTGCAGTTCACACGAAAGCCCTACACCCACTGGTCACTTAGCTTTTTGGGCGATCCGGAACTCAACTTGGTTATCGAGTCCAAATACCAAGGGCGTCAAATGCAGTCGAACATCACGAATCTAATATCGAATCAAATCCGCAAGGCGGTGCGTCGCAAACATACCCTGCCCAACTACAAGCTGCGGTACAAACCCTTCTTCCACTGGGCGGCAGATGATGAGCTCAGTGAATGCGACATCCAGCCCAATGGTGGTCTGACCGTGCGTGTCGCCGAGCTGTCCCGGCTGATGGCCTTCCCGGGCACTAGTGAAGTGTATTGTACTATTACGCTGGCGCCGGTGCCGTTCATTGAGGCGCATCAAAAGGATAATCGTCATGTGCTGATCTCATTGGATGTCATTATACACAAGGCCAAGAATCAACAGATTGGTATTGTGTTCAAGCAGAGTAGCAGTCAGGTGGTCAAGATCGAGTCGGTGCTGCCGAACACGCCAGCCTGCAAATCGAACCTGATGGCCGGCGATACTCTGGTCGCCATTGAGGGTAAACCGGTAACGACTATTCAACAGATTGCCAAGGTAGTGAGAAATTTGCAGTCTACCGTCTGCTGTTTGCGCATTGAGCGCATTATACCCGGCATCATACGCAACGATGCCATACTGGAGGATCTGGAGAAATATGATGACCTATGCGACATTCCCACAGCTCTGAAGACCGATCCTGATGAGGTCGATATATTGATGAACAAGCATTTGATTGTCAAGGCTTCGCACTGTCGCAATTCGAACGAGGGTAGCCAGAGCACTACTCCGACAAATTCGCCCAAAAAAGCAAATATTATTGCCAAGGCCATCAAGAAGACGATGAGCCGTGAAAGTGGCGACAATCAGAAAGACAAAGACAAGGACAAAGACAAGGACAAAGATAAAGACAAAGACAAAGATAAGGACAAGGACAAAGACAAGGACAAGGACAAGGACAAAGACAAGGACAAAGATAGAGATAAAGAGAAAAACAAACTGGATACTGATACACCTTCGAAAATGTCCTGTTCGAACGTTGAGGACAGCGAGAAGCCACTGGATGAAGTCAATTATTTTTATCAGCACTCGACCATCGACTGTTCCTTCAGCCCACTAATACACATGGACGATCTGTCCAGTTTCCAGTTAGATGCGAACAGTCGCTATCTGAATGTATGCGTATTTGGCAAGTGCTCTGGTGAAAGCATACTGCTTGGCTACTATAATTTACAAATCAGTCAGATATTGGTCGAGTGCAGCGATACGAGCCTGAGCCAATGCCTCCGACAGATATACCTGAATCCGGCAACACTATTGCCAGTGTGAGTACGACTCCACACTCCATAATCTGTACAATGTATGTAAACATGTTTGCTTCTGGCTCCACAGAAAATCGCATCCCTTATCCAATCAGTCTGGATTCAATCCCATGAAGTGTTTTGGTGATATTTTATTTGGTTTCTCATGGAATGGCAATCCAAATGCTATCGCAAGGGAGAGCACAGCAAGAGGTACACCCAAATCCCAGTCTCCAGCCAGGTACATATATATTTTAATATTTCGCATAAAAATCACGATATGATAATTTGATATATTTAGAAGTCAATCAGCTGCGACAAGTGATAAAATGCAGGAGGAGAACAGCGCAGACACGATGGCAATGAAATCTTCAAGCATCTCTGGTGATAGTTTGATGGCCAGTGCCAGTGCGACGTCTACATCGAAACCCCATAACTTTATACGTACCCATTTCCATCGGGCCACCCAATGCGATTTCTGTGGCAAAAAAATTTGGCTAAAGGATGCCATGCAGTGCAAGGAGTGCACAATGTGCTGTCATAAGAAGTGCATTGCCAAGTGCCAGAATGCCACCGTATGTGGTCCAGTGGATTGCTATGCATCCATCCCAGCAACGTCGACAATGCCAGTATCCCAGTCAGCAATGGTCAACAAGCCAGAGTTTACAATCACCCAGCCTGAGTATATAGATCTCTTGGAGCCAAAGGCCTCAAGCTCAATGCCAGCTGAGGAAAGTGCCGTTGAGGCGCAGACACAGGCGCAGCATGGAAATCTGGATGCACACAGATCGAGTCTGACGGGTATGCTGGCGCAGGGCATTAAGCGGCAAGCCAGCAATCTGGATATACCCGGCATAGTGTCCTCCCTCTCCGGCAATAGTTCGCAGATGAACTCCAAAAGCCTACCGCCGAGTCCCCAGCATACGCCATCACGGTAAGTTTTGGGCCCCCAAGTGAACAGTAAGCGCTATCAGTGAACAGTCAGTTTAATGTTTTGTCCAAATTTAGAACGGCATCGATATCGGAAGAGGCGTGTAGGCATTCACATAGTTATTCACAATCGAATCCCTTTGAGAAGGTCACACAGCATTTAGAGGCTTTGCCATTGGAGTGCACTGCACTAAATTTCGAGCAGGTTATTCTGATCACCGAGCCAATAGTTGGTCACTCCCGTAACGACGACCTAATGAACCTGGCCAAAACCTACAGCAAGCAACTCTATGCGGAAATTTCCCCCAACGAGCGAGTGGCCAGAATAAATGAACTGGTCAGTTTTCTTCCGAATCCCAAATATTTGCATATCTCTCATCTTTATCACGTTTATCGATGTAGCTAACAAAACTGAAGGTTGCATTAGATGCGGAAACAGAGGGCTACACGATGCTAAATTATACTGAAAAGGCGACCACACATCGGATGGAATCAGAGTCGCCATGGAAATCGGTTGTCAGCACGGAAAACAAGTCCGAGGAGCGTGTTCAAGCTCTCAGCATTATCATGCTGTATTTGTGCACGGGACTGCAGCATGCACAGGGCAGTGTTATGCATTAGAGAGAGAGAGAGAGAGAGAGAGCGAGAGAGAGAGAGAGAGAGATTAGAGTGGCTGTATGGGTGTATGGGTGTATTAAGGTACTATGAATATACTATGTGTTATGTATTTGACTGTAATTGTGTTAGTGACCTACGATGAGCATTTTAAAATTGTGTTATGACATTGGTTTATTATTTGGCCATTTGTTCCGATAATAAGATATATATATATATATATATATTTACATAAACATATGTTAAAAACAACAAAAAAAAAAAAACAAAAACAAATTGTCAAATTAAAACAATTTCTATATAGGTGTATGCATAAGATATCATTGAAATATGCATACATATTCATTTTAGACTCCGATTCAATTAGTTTACTAAGAATTAACAAATTTTATGCAAACAAATAAAAATTCAATAACATACATTAGGCTGAAAAGAGGTGTGTATGTAAAGTTGGCAGCGCTTGACTTTTATTTTTATCAAACTTACCATTGTGACGTCATGACACAGGCAATCATTGATGGTACATTGGCTACCTACTACCTACTACCGGCTACTACTGCTACTGATACTGTCCAATCCACTGGCAATATTTTTCAGTGACTTCTCCTACACGACAATTGGCAGCTACCAACTAGCCGAGAGTTGTCCGTAAATAAAATCTAAGGTATTCTTATCGTAAATACGATTTGGGCAATCTAATGGTCTCTACTCCAAGTGGTGCAAAGCTAAAGCTTTTGCGCGAAGACTTTCACTAGCTATGTTTTAAAACAAGACAAAAGCTGCCTTAAGCAGCTGGCGAACTTGCTGCACATGAAAATGGAAAAGCGCTAAAGCTTTTATCGTTCTTATTGATGATCTGCCCATTCGAATGCATGGATATAGAAACACACAGATTGTGTACTGGTATATGTAGGTGATCCCACCCATACATTATTATCACTCAAGCATCTACATACATATATTCATATTACGTTCTATGCCCGTACACATACATACATACATACATACATACATACACTACACAAGCGACTTATGACAAGTGTGCGGAAATTTTTTAGAGTAGTTCCGGTATCCAAACATCGCAATTTATCAGATGCGTAAAAATTGTGATCTAGCATGTACGCATGCACATCTATATATATATATATATATATATCGTTATATATATTTATTTATATATATATTTATATATTGAGCGTGTACGCATCAAATTCTCATTGAAAGATTTCCTTGCTCTTGCTCTCGCTCCTCTCGATTTGTTGAACTTTTACACTTCTCCATTGCCAGAACAGAGCAGACCAAGAGAAATACTGTTTATAACTGAGGGTATTGCTCTTACGATGACATGACGGTTTCGTAGAATGCAACTATACCCTTTCCGCGAATCAGTCCCAATGCTATAGAGATTTGCTTGCGACTCAAGAAATGATAAACATTACAAACACTATTTTGCATCGAATTAGAATTTATCGAGCTTTAGCTTATTGAGTAGATTCACAGTATAATATTTGTTAGTCTTTATTAAGAAGAAGAAGAAGAAAAAAACACTTTATCATGTGATTAAAATATTTGTCTCGACTGAATTTATTTCCCAATAAAAACATTCCGTAACATTTTTAAATGAATATCTACCTGATCCTAGGGACTGCTGCTATAATTGTAGGTCTGATTATATATATATTATAATATACTATAGGATTAAGTAAAATATTAGGAGATGCACATATGTGAAAAGGGTATTAAACAAATACCTTAACGGGGGTACTCCCAATTTCTGGCTTATTATTTGTTGCTGTTGTTGATTTTCTTGCCATTTTACTTTTCATTTGTTTTGTTATGCGCAGTTTTTCTTTCTTCTTCCGTGCTATAAAAACCGAAAGTAAAAAGCATTTTCAATATTTCAATGCGCAAGAGAGTCACGTTCAGTTGGTTATTCAAAAGTTCGCGTTTATTTTCCGAATAAATTACAATTAATTCAAAGGAATTAAATGCGTATATTGTGAAATACACATATTTATTTATAATTTATTTTTTTGAGTGGAGTTTAAGTGAAGTAAAGTCCGCATTACAAATAGTAATAGTACAATTGTGTTGCGGTGACAGTCGACCACCAATAAAGGAAACGATAAGTCGAAAGGATATATTAATTGTTATTAAAGATGCGACCATTTGGCAACGATATCACAAATATCGCCAATAACGCCGGAGGCGGAGGCGGAAATGGAGATGATCGTTCAAATGGCAATGGCAATGGCAATGGCAATGACAACAATCCCATCAACAGAGACAGTGCAGAGGCGGACTCCTCCAGCAGTGAAGTTGGACTGGAGACCGAAGCAGATCCGCGCATCCCGCCACATATAGCCAGGATTGGGGGCATTGTCACATTCTCGCCAATCGCCGGCCGTGGAGTTATACGCGTGGTGCAACGCTGTGAAGACGCTAAGGAGAATCACAAACTGGGTAAGCTACAAATCTAAATTATCAGCTGTATATCTGCTGCTTGAGATAATACGACGCAGCTCTTACACATATGTTGTTTGTAAAAATTAATTTTCCTAGCTGACCAGAAATTGGCTTACGTCCAATTTCAGTTATTGCGCACTCAGTTTCAATATAAGCAGTTTTGTTTATCATATAAAATTTAAATGTAGATTTTTTACAAATCGTCAAATTTGATAATACTGCGATGCTTTGTGTCTGAAGAATGTTACCAATTACGCATTGATAAATATAGGTAATTATGTATGTACATAAATACTAGTACGCACATATACGTGTGTATCCAAATACTCCGGTTTGTACATACATACACATGTATGTAACTATCAATATATATATATATATATATTCATATTGCTCAATTGAAAATGTATAAATTGATTGATCAATTTTATCGAGCAGTTCGTTAAGTTGCTTGCTCGCTGAAAAAAAAAAAAAAAATAAATAAAAATAAAAAACAAATTGAAAATTAAGGAGTCAGATCCTTCCGACCAAGAAAGCTACTTGCTAAAAGTGATAACCTTATTACTGTAAACCATAAAAATCACTTTCTGTGCTGCCATTAACTGATCCATTGTGCGTGGACGTTTGACTGAAGTTGAGTAACTGTTAGCTTGTTATTCGTTCAGTGATAATTTCAATGAAATGATAAATAAATTCGCCGTTGCAGCAACATGCGAACAATTACATACATATGTATGTACACACAGCGTACGCAGAGATACAGTGAGTAATACTCCTGTGATCAACTTGGCTCTCTTTGGCCAAGTATCTATGTACACAGATATGTATATGTATTTATTTCGGAAATTCCCAATTCATCGCTTCATCGATTGCTTACGAAAACATGAGAGAGAGAACAACAAATTACAGTTTTGTTGGAATGAAAAACAAATTATAGAATTGACAATCTTGATGACTTATACTACATTTATGAGTCGTCGTCTCTTTTTGATCGAAGAGCGCACAAAATAGAGATGACACAGAGACAAAGAGAGAGAGAGAGAGAGAGAGAGAAACGTTCCGCAAACATGTATTTGTTTCTACCAGCTGATTATGTGCTCTCTTGTTCTCTCAGGCGGTTAGTCTGCATTGCATGTGTTTGTACCAAAGCAATAGCGTGTGTGTACAACTGTACACATACATATATATATATATATATATATATATATATATATGTATATATGTATATACACGTTCAGTGTCGAACAGAATAGTAGTGCGTTAGGTTCTGTTCTTTTCTGTGCACGCTTCGAGGCGACAAATATATATACTAAAGTTCTTTACGAATGTTTCACTTAACCAAATTTCTATAAACATAACCACTGATAAAATAGTGCGTTTGGATACAAAATTTACATATGCACTTCGGAAATGGCGCACTTGGTGGTCAAAGTGATTGAACAGTGCGAAAAAGCAACCGAAAATGCTAATTTAGGTAAGGGAGGTCGCTCTCATATCTATAACTACAGCTATACATACATAGCTAGTATATACCCTTGTATATATATATGTATATATGAAGGAGTGTAAATTTGTGCCAAATTGGTTCCACCTACTGCAAACGTTTTTTTTTTTGTCTATAAATAACTTTAAACTTGTTGATATTAAGAGGAATACATGGAAGTAGTATGTTTACATATATATATGTTTATGTTCAATTACATGATAATAATTGATTAGCTCTTATGGTTATTCTTTGATTAATTTTATAATCTAATCTAAATTATATTGTACATTCTCTGGTTTTGTTTAGATCTATCAAAATGTGAGCTAATGCAAATACCAGATGCAGTTTATCACTTGATGCGAAATACAGACCTACAGAGTTGCAACTTAAGTGGCAATGTGCTGAAGAAAGTGACACCAAAGATTGCGCTGAAGTTCAGCGCCATTACAGGTGATTATTAAATATTTGATTGTTTACACAACGTATTCAACGTATTGCATATAACGATATTTAATTGCATTCCAGATCTCAACCTCTCATATAATCAGCTATCGAAGCTGCCGGATGAATTTGCCAATCTTAGTGCATTAACCACATTAAATATATCTCACAATTCATTTATTGTACTACCTCAAGTTGTCTTTAAGCTGCAGAAGCTATCAAGTTTGGATGCTCAACACAATGCCATTTTGGGTGAGTACCCTTCAATGTACTGCATATGGTCCTGTTATCAATCTGTTATCAATCATAATCGACAATTTCAGAGATTGACACTGATGAATCAATTAGCAGTGACTGCCTGGCTGTGGTTGACCTGCGCAACAATCCATTGAGCAGACTCTGTCGGAACAGACTCAAAGATTTCAAAACCAGCTTTCGCCTAGAGATTTCAAATGTCGTTGATGATGATGATGATGATTGGTAGAACTGGGAGAGCCTATAAATAAGTCCATCGTTATCTCTGGAAACTACTTACTGCACTCAATGCAATGTTTTCAACCATTCAATTTTTTGTGTTTATTAAATTAAATGTATATTTACAGTAATCATTCGAGTTTTCACTTATTACTTAATTGTTCCAGTTCTATGTTAATCTTGCATATAGTATACATTGTGATATGATATAGTGGTGCGACCTGGTCGAATCCGATACATACTGTCTACAGATAAAACACAGATATTTGTATAGATATAGAAAAGGATAAGGTATAAAAACAGAATTTTCATATCTTATCAATTTGTAGACACTTGCAGATACCCAAAATTTAGATTTTGCAGAAGTTAGCCTAGTCGACCTAATAAACTGTATATCAGCATTAGCAACTTCATTGTTATAGCCATATCTGGAAGATAGCGTTCCGATGCACAACTAATTAATTAATTGGAATGACGTCATTGAAATCAGATCTTGCCAATCACTGCCAGCAATGCAACAGGATCAATGTTGCTCTGTTGTAATATGTTTCTTTATTTGATTCTTATCGTATGCTCGGATTACCTGGTGTATATCCATGTACGAATGTGGCTTCGTTAGCGTCTCTCATTTCATACTCTCTCAGCAGCTTAACAGTTTATCTTACTGTCTACTGTGAATGGCGGTTGCCAGTGTGACCATGCTACGTATATGAGTTAGGGCAGTATGCTGGTTAGTTGCCTCAACTGCTACAGCAAGCAAACCTGTCCAAATCCATGTGTAAATATCAACTTGAATTTGGGCGCATTGCATGTGTTAAAACCTCGTCGGAGCACAGTGAGAAGCTCCGTATTAAATTAGTAAAAGTTATTTGTTCTTTTTGGTCTTTGATTGTTTTCTGGAGCATATAACACTATTAAGTAATATATTTGTGTGATCAATTGTTTAACAACTCAGATGAAGTTAATGTACTTATGTTGAATCATATATATGTACACAATTACGTTGATAAACGCAAGTAGCGTGCTCCAATCGAGAGAGATCGACTAAGAGGTACCCTGGCTTCGATATTCTAATTAATCTGAATTAATCTAGAAATCTAACTATGATCAAAAAGGCATTACTTCGAAGTTGTTGAAAATATTACTATATGACGACAACTTATTTTTTCACCGAGAGATCGTTTTTGAGCTTTGTAAAAGCTTTGTAAAAGCAGCTGGTATATACAGTGGCTCAGAGCTTATTTGGACCAGTGTCTACCAAAAATTATAATTGCCTGCCATAAACTTATTATACATTATTTTTCAAAAATTCCACAGACCGATGGCAGGTACATATATTAACTACCAAAATGAAGCTAGGTCGTGTTATATAAAAAAGTAACTCAATTTATGGTTAATGCTTATTTGGGACAGTTACATTATGAACACCTGAGTGGAACAAATAAACCAATCCTTGGTAGTCAGCTTAGTTACACTTCAAAATCGGATATCACATCGACCCTTTATAAGCGCAAAAAATAAAGGGACTAGGATGACCCACTTGGGCAAGAATTTGGAGTTCTGGAACACAGTCATATTTGCAGATGAGTCCAAATTCAACATTTTTGGCTCGGACGGACGGAATTATGGGTGGCGACAGTCCAATGCTGAGCTGAATCCCAAAAACGAAAAGGCAACAGTCAAGCACGGCGGAGGAAGTGTCATGGTATGGACATGTATCTCTGCAGCCAGCGGCGGGAATTTAATGTTTATTGGAACAACAATGGACAAGAATGTATACCACAATTTATTAAAGGAAAATTTACTCTAAAGTGCCGAGAAGCTAGGAATCCGACGTACTTTCCGGTTCTACCAGGACAACGACCCCAAGCATAAGTCCAGAATAGCACAGTCCTGGCTTATCTGGAACTGCCCCCATGTGATAATTCCAGTCTCCAGATTTAAATGTTATTGAAAAGCATATCCAGCAAACAGGATCTCAAAAGTGGTCTGCTGGATGAGTGGAGCAAGATCAGTCCAGAAACTACCCGGAAGCTGGTATCTTCTATTAAAAATAGGTTAGGGGAAGTTGTTAAGGCTAAAGGATATCATACTAAGTATTAACATCCTTATTTAATTTTTTATACGTCAAATATGTTACTTTTTAAGACTGGTCCAAATAAGCTTTGACATGTACTTTGGATATGATTTGAGCTTTTGAATAATTTTCATTAATTAATTTATATTTTAATAAAAACTAAAGTTTTTCTCAAACGTTATATAACATTAAACAAATTGGCATTTTAACATTTCGCGTTTGTTTCTTTGTTTAAACTTGATAGCACTTTACATTTTTTGCTAGACACTGGTCCAAATAAGCTCTGAGACAACGTATAATAAAAGATCAAATTTTCATCATATATATAAGGCCTTGGCGAGAAGAATCATAGTCATTGCATAAAGCGCACAGTTTGCAGTATATGTGATTGTGTGTGTAAATGTGTTTGCTTACAAAAGGTAACTACTACAGGGTATCTACCTATCTGACTTCCTCGACAAGAGCAACCCGTAGTATTTTCCCAAATTTCCAACTAAAATGATCAACTTCTCCTTACTACTCAACTAATAACCACTGTGCGTGCGCTCACCACCTCGCAATCGCTCACTCTTCGAGGGCCTCGCGTTTGCTCACTCTCAGTGTGGCTGATGAGCAACAGCAAACGGCAAAAGGCAGCAAACTGAGTAAGAGACTGAGTAAGACAGAGCCAACGCAATTAAAATGAACGCAACAGGTTTGGCAACATGCCGAGAGATATTCGTTGAGATACCAAATCCGATGTCGAGATACCCCTCCATCAAAGCAGCTCCGTCGGAGAGCTCTCGGTTAGTTGATCATATGAGAGTGGGCAGGGGTGGTGGGGTGCGTAGGTCAGCTTTGTCTGGCTAAAGTAAATTCGTTGCGCACCGCTGATTATGTGGGGAAGGCGGAATGGAAATTGGGAGCTGGGAGCTGTGAGCTGTGAGCTGTGAGCTGCAGTGGTGAGTGAACAGGTCTGACATCGCGTCAGTAAGCAGAGAGCGACTGAGCAGCAGACAAACACACACAGACACACACACACACACAAGACACATAGACACACGCGGGCAACATGGCCAAAGGTGGAGTACACAGACAGAGACAGAGCCAAAGCCAGAGCCAAAGCTGAAGTATGAGCGGAAGTGGCTGACGCTGTGGAGCAGCGCCAAAAACTCGCTCGAGTCGCAGTCAAATGGCAAACGGTGGCAACAGTCGCAAGCAGGTAATCCACTAGAGCGCGTTCGGGTACGGACAAAGTAGAGAACACGATTTGCACAGAATCGACATTAAACTAAATATATATACAAAGAAAATTCAATACAAATAGAAAACTAACGATCCAACCAACGACCGCGGCTAGCAAAAACATCAAAGTGCGACACTAAAAATTGGTTAAACAAAAAAAAAATATATATATATATATATATATTTGAAACAATAGAAGCATTTGCTATATTCGTAAAAAAAAAGCAAGTTCCCGCAATACCGTTGCTAAACTCCGTTGTTTTCGGATTGATGTATACTATCCGTATACATGTATTTTTAGATATATAAATACATACCAACAAAAGTGAGCATTATGTTAGTAGCATTTCCAATTTACGTATAATTACAAAATGCATATAAGTGCATATATATTAGCACACATGCATATGTATGTGCACAAAATATATACAAAAATATGCCTTACTTTGTCTGTTTTTGAGTTATGTTAACAATATTGCATGCAACTGGGCTTTTAGCCCCGTTTTAATAATTTTTATCTTTTTGTTTTGTGTGTGTTTGTTTTTTTTTCCCCCTGTGTTTAAATAATGCAATAACTAACACATATACATTTAATGGATAACTAATTGATATATGTGACTGATGTGTCATAAGAAGTCGTGAATTGAGACGTGGCGAGACTATAGATGACTTAATATAAAATACACACCTCTGTTCATGTATGTAAATATGTTGTACATCAGCATACATATATGTACATATACATACATATTAGAGTATAACAGACTCGCATCGAGTACATTCATACACACATCACTCATCATACATCATACATCCGTATGGTACACCTATACACCTAGGTGTATGTACATATGAGCAGAACTCAATTGCCACAAATGAGTCAGACTTTTGAGTATAATCTTCTGCATTTCCAGTGAAATAATCTTTCTATATATCTTGGCTTTATTCTGTGATCAAGGCTTTGAATAAGTTAATTGCATCTTGTGGCAGCTCTCAGGGTGTAATACGTCTCTTGAAGCGTAATCCATGTGGAGCTGCATATTAATACGTACATCTGTACATATATGTACATTCATCTGTATTAATATGCATATACATACAGATATATATATGTGCACACACACATTGTCCAAATACCAGGCATATCCAACAGAAAACACATTATACCCAAAAAGCATAGCGTATCTCTTTATTTCGTGATCTTATTATTATTGGAATACTTAGAACTTCAGGAAAGGCTCAAGTTTAGTAAATCCATGAGTTAAGGAAAGCCACAAGGGACAACTAAATAATCAAATCTGATTATATGTTATATCTTCACAGATGTGTATAGTTTGTATGCCAATATTTACAATTGTATCACATAGAAAATATATATTTCTTTATGATATTTCTCAAGACAAACCAAAAACAAAAAAAAAAACTGAGTAGAAGCGAGATTCAATTGGATATATGCATATACCTATTTATATAGGTACATACATAGATTACATGGAATTGTCAATGCGTGGGCATCACACATTTGAAATATTGCCAATTTTCGCAGCGAAAGACACTGGTTGCTGGGGCTTAACATTTTGCTGTAGTTGTGGCACCGCCTTTTGTTCTATCTCTGGCTATGGATCCGGTGAGCAATGGGCCCGAGGGATGCTGATTTGAATTTGTGTATGTTTGAATGTATGTATTGTGTATGTGTCTGTATGTATGCATGTAAGTATGTACTGGACGCTGTCATACTGGTATTTATACTCGCAGCGGCTTTTCGTCAACTCTGTAGGAAAAGCAAAAGCAAAAGCAAAAGCAAAAGCAAAGCCAAAGTGGCATCGGCGTCACGTAATCATTAAAGCCAGTGTACCAGAGAGCCGAGCTGAGCTGAGCCGAGTCGAGCTGAGCTGAGCTGAGTCAAGGCAAAATCTGAGCTTATAGTTAGGGACAACCTGAGAGTGAGAGGAGAAGTTGGGAGAGAAGCAGCCAACGTCAAGTCAAAATACCAGTTTTGCTCGAAGTCGCCGTCATCTGGGCTTATTGTTGCGCTAACACTTCCAGACATAGATGTATATATATATATATATATATGTATATGTATAGGTATAGGTATAGGTATAGGTATATGTATGAGATTGTGCGAGTGCCATTACTTCAATGTGCAGGTATGCATACATATAAATGCGTACACACATGGATACTTGTAGATACTTGCCATCACGCATACAAATAGTGGGTATGTAGTGCTTATAAGCTATGAATGTGCATTCTTGATGGATTACAGTGGATTACAAGCAGTGAATTACAAGCTCTCTTCGCATAGTATTGTTTTGGAGCTATTCAATTGTATTGATGATTTGTATCTTTCTATGTGCCACTTGACTCATCTTAGAATTAAAATCAAATTATAGCCCAATAAACTATTGAAAGCTTTTATTATAATTAGCTCAGTAAATGCGCCGAAATATTCCATAGATATTTGAAGTTTTGATCATATCTGTGCATCGGTGAGCATTGAAACAAATTTTGAAATATTTTCTCGCAAGTATTTCTCATAAGATCAGCTGACTCATTTCTGTCTCATATATATACATATATATATATATATATATATACGCAATGCACTTGAACTTATTTGTCCCTTTCGTTGAAGACTTTGTCAGAGTCAGTCGAGGGCAGAACACGACGCAGCAGCTTCAGTTCAGTTCAGTCAAACCTAAGTCGCAAAGCTCTTTAGCGAACATTTGCAACGAGCAGTACCTGTATGTGTATGTGAATGTGTGTGTGTGTGTGTGTGTGTGTGTGTGTGTGTGTGTGCGTGGGGGAGGTGGAGGGGGAGGGGGAAGGTGGATATTGTGTGTTAGTATTGAGTGTCTTGGCTAAAAACTTGTTTGGACAACAAATGCTCAAATCACGTAGAATTTAAGCCACAAAGCAGCAAGCCAAGTTTGCCTCTACACAAATTTTGCTTGACTTTTATTTTCTCGCATTGCAGCTGCTGCTGACGGCTCAAGGCGACTTGGTTGAGACAAATATGGCAAAACTGTCGTAGGTGTTGTTTTATGTGTCTTTTGTCGATATGGTAAGAGTACATCATACCTATCGATGTATAGTCTATGTATATATATATATATATATATATATATATGTGTCGATCTGATGGTTTTCTTGGCTGTTGCGTGACTCTTCGTTGTTGCGTCTGACAAATCTGGTCTTATGCAATACAACCATACATAGATAACAAGATACCAAGTTAGTACAAATTGCTGCATACCTATGTTCCACACATTAACTTCACTTATTTCTACAAAAATTGGCATTATGAAGAGCCTACTAAGTCACTTTAATTTCAACACAAACTTTCTTTTCTTGACTGTTGTTGGCCGTTTGTAAGCTAAAGGATAGCAATCGGTTTATTTTACAAATAAAACGCTATATATAGTATATATATATATATATATAGACATCCTTTCAGTGTGAACGGTTTCTCAGATTCGGGCAGAGTGGTTCTCAGTTCAGTTCATGAGACATACCCCTGGCCAACTCTCTTGCTTCTTTCAGACTTTTCACTGGATTCCTCAAATTGACGTATTTATCATATCAAGAAAATCGCTCCTTTCTTTTGGCCATAAAAAATAAAAATAAAAAATACAAAAAAAATGTTCTCGCCATTTCTAGTCCAATCTCTATTTGTATCTGCATCTGTATCCATTTGATAGGGCTTAAAAAAGCCTTTTAAAGCGAACAGCAAAAACAACATCAGAATGTTGGCGATGAAAAGAAGCCGATTAGAAATGTGATGTTTTTTTTTTTGTAGTTTTTATTGTTCTTCTTCTGCCACTTGTTGAATGGAGAGAGAAACCATGTTCAAAATATGTTTGTATGTAACTTTTTTGTTCTTTGGTTTTTGTTTTTTTTTTTTCTTGGCTGATTTGTGTGTGCGTCACCTATTTGGGCCAAAGATCGTTGACAGAGGGTCATTGGCGAGATACTAACAAAGTAACGGTATCCATATCCGCAATTGAAATTCCATTGGCTTTTTGAGCGAAGTACCCAACTGTAGTACGCTCAAGTGATCCATATTCATATTCATTCATCAGCCAAACAACGTCAAACAATAATTTGGCCCGTAGGTAGCCAACCTGAATATTTTGAACAAAATCGCATTCCCAATTTGGCAACTTGACTGTAGATTGCTCTGATCGCAGCCGTTGTTGGTTGTAGGTTGTCGGTTGTCGGTTGTCGCTTGTTGGTTGTTCGTTGAGTTCGTTGTTCAAATGCAGCTGCAAATATCTGCAACAGCAACGAAAGAAAAAAACAACTAAAAAGATAACAATTCAGTATTCAGTATCTGTGTAAGAGCAGCTGCAGCTGCAACCTAGTCTCCCCAGCTCAACTGACTGGGGGCCGTACTACAAAAGATACTTAGCTTTATAGCCAGGTCTATGTGGGCATTGTTGTTGCTGTTGTTGTACGGTGCGCTAATTTCAAGCATTTTTTTCCTTTGCAGCGGTTTTTTTTCTCCGCAGATACCTTCGAGCACAATGAAGTCAGACCCGTGGCCGCAGTTGTGGGCCAGCAGTTTGCGCTGCATGCTTACCGCCTGCTTACCCCTCCTGCTGCTGCTAATGTGCAGCGAGCAGGCAGTGGCCCAATCCAATTACGTGCAACATGGCGATAGCGGCAACTATTCAACAAACGGACTGCCAGAGGAAGCGACTCTGGATGGCAAAGTAAGTAGCGCCTTCTCAGCCAACACATACACACATAAATACACACATCATCTATACATACATACATACATACATACATACATACAGTGTCTCAAATCTTATTTCGAGCAGTGTCAAGCAATAATTTTCATTGCCTGTCATTAGCTAATTATACATTAGTTTTCAAAAATTCCAAAGACCGATGGCAGGTACATATATTAACCAGCAAAATTAATATATTAACCTAATTAAAGAGGGGTTCCCCACCAGCTAGGTCGGGTTATGTAAAAAACTACCCCAATTTATGGTCAAAGCTTATTTGGGACAGTTACATTATGGACACCTGGGTGCCATAAAACGCGGATTTTTTAAGTCAAGTTGATTATTTTTGGAACTTTGAATTTTTTGCTTGACACTGCTCGAAATAAGGTTTGAGACACTGTACATACATATTTGTACATAAAATAAAAATTGTATATTTGTTAAAATAACATTTAATTTGCTTTTCTGTGATATTTGAAGTATTGTTGAGATTATTGTTACGAAATTAGAAGATCGTAGATTAGTTATCTTTAGATATTATATAATCATACAATCAAATTAAAATTCCTAACTTTACTTCAAACTTGGTCTTGACAAACTCAATTGGGCAAATAGACAATGGAAATAAGAAGTAGGTGCATCTTTCACAATTAATTTGCATTTATCTGTATCAAATTTACAACTGAGAGCATATCGGATATCGAATAATATAATATTTGGAATAAGAAAACAGATAAACCGCTAAATACAATTTTCAAATGTATAGTTGTGACACATAATTATGTACTTATTTACGTCTTTAAGTACTTACATCCGATGTACGCTGGCAGTACGAGTGTGAAATTTGGAAAAAGAAAACCAAAACTATGGAAACAGGAATAAAGATTTTCATGATCTATCACAAAACAATAACTAACCAACTACAAACACTGCTCGAACATTGAGATACTTGAATGCATCACATGAATGAGTATTGTTTACTTATTATCGAGGACAAATTCAAAGCCACTGTCAACGGAAGCTACCAAGCAACTACCACAACAACTACCATGTGGTGCGAACCCACACTAGTAGCTTACATAATATGCTAATCCGGATTCGGAATGTGTGTGTGTGTGTATATAATACATACATATGTATGTGTGTGGTGTTGGCTTTTGGCTTTTGGTTGTTGGTTGTTGATCTTGCTCTTGCTCTTGTCTCATTGCAAGCTTCCCACGCGCCTCGAATTGGCAGCCACTTGAATATTGTCTGTCTAATTAAACCATATGAATTTTTTTTGCTGATGCTGCTTGCAGGTTACCAAACTGGACGACATCAGTCCCTTGATATTTTTAAATAGAACTAAAGCCGCGCTCAACTGTGCCGCAGGCTCAATGCAAGTAAGACCCTTTAATTTGAGTGATTTGAATAAACTGCAGATAACCATACCAATTACTAATGCTATTTGTGTTTTGCCTGACTCAGGTTGATCTCAAATTCAATGATGCGTTCCATGGCATCATCCAGGCCGACTACGATCGCAGCAGCGCCTGCCGCGTCAGTGGCAAAGGTGCACTCAGCTATCGCCTGGAGTTGCCGCTGAAGGGTTGTGGCACAATCCAGGTATGACCATAGACTATAAACCAATGTTTAATGTTTGTAAATAATAATAAAAATAAAAAATAAAGTGTATATGTATATATATTTATATATTAGTATTTAGGTTATTTCCAGATCAAGGTCTTCCGACTTCTTACTTATTAATCGATGTATTTAAATTGTAATTTGCGCAGAATCCTACACGCGTCTTTACCAACAACATCATTGTGCGCTTCCATGCCAACTTGGAGATGGATGGCGATGAGATCATCACAATTGTTTGCCGCTATCCGCCACCAGTGCCTTCACTGCCACCTGCACTGCCAGCGCCCATGTAAGTTCAGCATGCATTATGCAAGTACCACCATCTAACTTCTCCAAGCATTAGGAGATGAATTAGGAAAAAAGTTTATTAAAAGAAAAATACCATAACTAAACTTCGGTCGTAGGAACCATTAGATATAAATGTAGTCCGCTTATGCAACGAATGTTGACGAATCAGAAACATCTGATTTATTAATCATGAAATCACTTCTGCAATACCAGTCCGGGGCTACAACAATCCTTAAAGGTAGTCCACTCCATATACACTTTAAAAAATTCGACTAAAGACTGAAGGCGCTGCAGGGAGGATGACGCAACCACTCAACACATAATCTAAGAATTTTAAGAGGAGATCTAGAATTTTTCATATAGAGAGGTGATCAGATGATCATAAAGTCGCTGTCGTATTTTTTACTTTCTGCTTAAGATTCATTGGGCAGTTATGTTCGGGAGATTAAAGGTTAGACCAGACCTAATGCAATTGGCTTTATCATTTGATTATTACTCGTAATTAATTATTGATGTGCTTGCAGTTTGAATCCTATTGCAACTGGTGCTGTACTTCAGCCCCCGCTGAAGGGCATACAGATATTGATGATCATCTGTGCGATAATGTTCCTCACCCTGCTGCTGTTGGGTTTGGCTGTCTCCTACTATTGTCTGCGCAGCCGACCTATTCCAGTGGTGCGAAGATTGCCCATGAGCATGGGCAGCGGCTCTGAGATTACCAAGCTGAGCGGCAGCAGTGCTGGTAATATTAGCGCCTTTGAAGGCGTCAAAATACCCCGTGCCCATGCGGCACTGCAGGCCGTCTACAGTTCGTCGGGTAGCGAGGGTGCGTTGATACCCTCGGATTACCCAAGTGAATCGCATTCAGAGATCGAGGAGATTGACACACGATCACTGCCATTTAGCTCGGCTGGCAGCTTTGAGAATCGCGCCTTTGTCCAAGAGACATCGAGCATCTACAGCGATCACTATGCACCCGCGCAGGAAATCCCAGTGGCCAATGCAATGATGACTACCGTAATGCGACACAATTCACCCATTCAAGAAGCGGTCGCCGGTTCGCCCAAGTTCGATGTACAGGTGCGCGTCAAGAAGTCACCACCGCCGATTCCATCGCCCGTCACCTCGGATACGGAGAGCGTGGCAACGTTGCGTACGGATCGCAATAATCTGTCCACCATCATGGAAGCGTACGAGGATCGAGAGAGTGTGATGACAATGGACTCGCTGCCGCCGCAAGTGGAGACGATGCAGTCGCAGTTTACGTATGTGCCTGAACTGCATCCGGCACCGCAGATGCCTCAACAGACGCAACCCTTGCCACTGGTCGCCGAGCCCAAGTTTTCGGTGTATACGCGAACGCATCACGAGGTCGTCGACGGTCGTCCGGAGACATGGTCGGACTACACCGAAGGACCCGCGCCCAGCGAGATAACCGATCTATCTTCCGAGATATCCGACAGAGTGGTGCATGACACCAGTCGTGCTGTGGACACCATGCACTACTACGAGGATGAATATGTGCCAGTAGATGCGGTAGTGTCCCAGCCCCAACCGCTGCCAGTCACATCACACATGGTGGACGATATCTATTTGCGCACGGTGACGGAGAAGAAGACCATCGAGGACATTGAGAGTCACAAGCGACGTGTAACCGAATACAAGAGTAAGGCGAAGGCACCACTGCCACCACCGCCGGCACCGCCAATAGTTGATCCCAAGTTCGATGTGAAGGTGCGCAAATATCCGAGCGAGCGCGAGCAACAGCAGTGGGAGAACTTCTCCGATATCTCCAGTGCTTCCGGCCTGACGCTGACGCCCAAGATGGAGCGCATTGAGTTGAGCTTGGCGCCACCAGCGGAACCGCCAGCACAGATACATGACAACAAGCTGAAGTTGACCAGTCCTGAGCTGGTGGGCAATATGAAACCGATTGAGGTGCCGCCCCAGGACAAGGATGTGCCCAACTGGGATGTCCTCATACGCATACTGGAGGAGCCGGAGCTATCCGAAATTGGTGACGATGTCAGCTCGGTGCACAACAACATCAGCTACGACGATAGGGCCAAATGGAAGGAGATCATTACCACCCAATCCTCCCTACGCACCATGCTCACTGAGGCGGTGGTACGTGAGGACTTCGAACGCATTCGCCAGGACACCCGCTATGAACGTATGTTCGAGCCGCAAACCTGGGACGTCATCATACGCATCCTGGCACCGCCCAGCGACGATGACGAAGACACAGACGTGGAAATGCGTACACCCAAGCGGGGCAAGAAGTCCGCCCCACAGCCATGGGATACCCGCTCCCGACGCAGCTCCCTGCCCACGCTGTATGAGTACGATAGCGACGGTGGCTCCAGCGTCCGGACCATACGCAACGATCCCACACTGCCGCTGCATGTGGGTGGTGTTGGTGGTGCCGGTGTCGTACCGGGCGCATTTAATATGCAGAGATCGCGACGCAGCTCCCGAACATCCTATCAGACCGACCACAACGACTTCCGTTCAATGTCCGAGGTGACGGTTGACTTTGGCCGACCACAGCCGGACCATTTGGACAATGTGAGCGATGCCAGCTCGTATTATCGCATGCAGTACTATGATGATGAGGATCGCCGCTCGTTCCATCGCTCCATTAGCCATCCATCGTTGGCACGATCCGCCAGCGAGTTCACCGAGCATTGGACAGCACCCGACGATGTGGAGATCTCATCGCCAGAAGGCACACCTCGGGCTCACCGTGCCCGTCATCAGGTAAGAATCTCTTATGGTAGTTTCCTGTCTGAGGGCTGTCAATAATCCGATTTCTTAACCTCAAATCTATTTCATCAGCTGCCAGCTCAGCTCGGCGCTTTGGTGCCGGCTGAGGAGCGTATTGTGGCGCAGACGCAAAGTGAATATGTGGAGACGCATCGAAGCATCTACCAGGCCGGTGGTAAACAGTTGCCGCCCCCGCCCCCGCGCAAGTGGTAGACGCCTACACACAATCCTCCTTGAGAGTCAACGAGTCAAGATTTTTTTTATTTTTTTTTTGCAAATATTCGACTAAAAAACACAGCTCACGCACACACACAAGCAAGCGTGATAAAGCGCTTCGGGGAATGGTTATAAATACTTAGTTTCGATATACATATAATATATATTATACACACAGATATTGCTTTGACAAATCTCTCGATTTTGGCGTAATTTCTTTAACTGATTTAACTCTATCAATAATATGGATTTTCTTGACAAATCGGAGCAACTCGGAGACTTTAGCTACCAATCAATCTACCTATTAAAAAATGCGTTGAATCACTTAATGAAATACTCCAGTTACATATACACATAATACTATACTAACAAAAGTGCCAATTACAATTGCCTGACAAAATGTTCACACACGCACACACACACACATTGCACAGTTAGTAATATAACAACAACAAAAAAAAAAAAAGAAAAAAAAAATTGATATTAAATAATGGAAAGACACTTGTAAAGTCCTTTGTCCTGTGCCCTGTTTTTGTTTTATCAAATACATTAAAGCGCATTAAACTACAGTCAGCTTAACATTGTAAGCTCATAGAATATATTTTTGTAGTGCATTAACTATGTATGTATGTATGTATGTATGTATGTATGTATGTATGTATGTATGTATGTATGTATCTCTAATTTGCATTAGACAATATGCTGCCTATTTCAATTAACTATGGAATTCAATTCGATTTTGATTGATTTTGTCATGAAGTGTTTAAGTACTTAAGTCATGGAAAAACTAATCAATAATCAGAAAACGATCCAAGTAAACCAACTCAATTAATATAGTAACATTCCTAACTGCCACCAAGACACAAAGAGACAATCACATTAATGTAGTAATTGTGGATGGATCACAGGTTTTAAAGTATTACTAGAAATTATCAAGGACCACAACATATACTCGTACATACAAATAATTGGGTTATGGCATTCTCAATACTTGGCGCATGCTATGTTTCCTAATTGAACATACATACTACGACAGAATCAATACATGTGGCTTCCAGTGTTTCCTGCTATTGGGATTCTCAAACATATATCAATGATAATATTTTGTTTTTTTTTTTTTAAATATAAATGTTGAAAAGTCGTTTACAGCTTTTCATGAATAATATGAACTAATCCGTCCAAGACAAATGCATATTTGATAATATTATTTACAAAAATAACATAAAAGAAATGCCTGCTTCGGGTCACCGAAGATCAAATACCCTTGCACTGCAAAATGTATTAAAATCGCGTTAGGTATAGTTGAACTTGTAAACAAAATGGTTTGTTATTTATAAAATTCGTTCGACTTTGAAAATAATTTTAGAGACTGCACTTAAGAAATACAAAAATCTTACATTGATCAGGCATATGTGCAATGGAATTCTCTTTTCAATGCTTCTTTCTGCAAGGGTATCGAAATACATATATATATATAAATGATGTGAGTAATATGTTCATTACCTTAGTATAATGAAACAATATCAATTAAATTAAACAAAATGCTACTATATCCAACATATTATTACTAGATTATTTTTAATGCTAACTGAAATGCCTGTAATCAAAATACAACAATAAAAACTAGAAAGATAAAGCAAATAAATAAATCTACTAACAAATCGTCTTTTGGTTTCAATTAAACATACATTATCGAAGTAAGTATTTGAATATCAAATTAAGCTGAACTGTGAACCTATCGAAAAACGCAGAATATAATTATCAAATGAATAGTGCTAATTGCCAACACACAACTATCACATTATAAGTATTCTTTAGATTACATTCGTACAGGTTTCTAAATTGAATATTGGGTGGAAATCAGTTCGATTGTCGACAAAGTATCTAAAGGAGATTATGTTAAACCAACGCCATAACTGTGTCTTGACTACAGAGTCACATACAAATCAGCAGATGGCGCCACTAACTTCATTTGTAGTGCTATACGAATGCACCATCTATCGTCAATAATACATACTACCTGAAATTGTTTCTCAGTAGAGAGCAATCCGTAGAGTTTTATCAGCACTTACTAATTTTGATACAGTCAGCGGCAACAAACAGTTTCCCAAAGAAAGCTATAAAAAACAAATCAACTAATTTGCATGGAAACAACAAAACTTGGCTAGTGATTTTGATCAAGACTATACCATAAATATGAACGCTGTAGTTGAGTGAGCTTGACTGGGATATACCCTGAACCCACCTGATAAATAGACTTTAGTGTTATAGCCAATTTTCCTTGTAAAAGTCTTGCAAAAATTGAGATTCATATGAGAAGACGATTTCGACTATAACTGGGATATTTCTTATGGGATTTGCATGTTGACGCATCCTTCAAATCAATTTAATTCAATATTCGTTACATTCATTTGATTTAGTTAAAGCAGAGTTTTTAGATCTATGCATATGTAAATATACATATATGTGTGTATGGATTTGTTTCTTATCTAGAATGGCGTGGGAAAAATATTATTAACATGCTGCTTGACCCTCAGTATCCCACAGCAAGTGATATGCCCATTTTTTGCACATATCGTACATATCGCTTGTGAACGTATATATCCTATGTTTTATATTATTCTTTTATTATTCTTTTTGTTTTGCCTGATAAGCGGCAAGTTTCCCACAGTGCTAAGCAGCAAAACAAAATAAAGCAATGATAGTATGCATATGTGTATGTGTGTGTGCGTGTGTGTGTGTGTGTGTGTGTGTGGACATAGCACAACCAGAAGCTAAATCATGTATCACGGGACCACCCAGATGTGTACAATGGTAGAGGGGGGAGGTGGGGGGAGGGTTTCTAAAATTGTATTTTATGTCGTATTGGTTAATGTTTATCATGTTTCACACATTTTATTGAAATAATTGAAAGCTAAGTAAGGTTTCGGAAGAACTCAACTCAACCCAAGTTCGAAATGTTTCAGAAATATTTGTATATACATTTCTGAACACATATGTACATAACTTTATATTAGAGTATGCCACATGAGCAAGCGTACATACCTTTCGGATATCGGTGGGTCACCCATTGTTGACTCAACGATGAATCTGGTGCAACTGCGGGTTGCTGAACGCTGGTCATTGTACCTTCAACTTTACTACACACACATCCATACACATATGTACAAATATCAAGAAGGAGTCATTTTTAACTTAGCTGGTCAATTTAATATAATTTCAATATGCGTTATTAGTTATAGATACTAAATATACACATATGAATAAATAATTCAAACCGCAGAGCAACCGCAGGCAAATCGGATTTTATCATAACGTTTATCGCAATACTTGGAATTTAAAATTAAACATAAATATGAACATTTAACATTTGTGCCATTACAATTTTGGGTTTGTTTACTTAGTGCAAAACATACAAAACATACAAAACATGCAAAACATAACAAATGACTATTGATAGCGACATATGAGTTGCTCTTAAAACTCTAGGAGAGAGATAACGCGAGAGCGACAGCGAGAGAGATAGACAGAAAGAGAGCGCACACAAGTCTTTAACAAAGAGCGTGGCCAAAGAGCGTTGCCAAAAAGTGGCCTCAGGCCTATTGGTCGCACTGAGGAGAACTGGCGCAGGCTCCACCCAATGACAGATGTCAATGGGCTCCCCAAAGAAACACAAGCAAAAGCAAAAATGCGCCTCAACCACCATGACCTACAATACACAATCGTCAAGACACACACACACACATGCACACACACACAGACACTCGCAGACACTCGCTGGCCAATCAACGGGCGTCGGGAACATAACGGTATGCACACAATGCACAGGCAAACAACAGCCGATTGGCCAGCGACAACGCCGACGCAGAGCTCAACTCATGCAGTAGCAGCCGCAGTAGCAACAGCAAAAACAGCACCAGTGTTAAGAGAGCCAGCGTCAGTTCAGCTGTGCAAAGGGCAATTGCTGAATACAGATACTCTATATATATATATATATAGAGAGAGAGAGAGAGAGAGAGATAGAGAGATAGAGAGAGAGAGAGAGAGTGAGAGAGAGAGACAGAGAGAGAGAGAGAGAGAGCTGCCAGCGTACGTACACAGCTTATCACAGCAGCAGCAGCAGCAGAACAGTCGCGTTGTTGCCGATAGTGATGACGATGACTGAATTTTGAGCTCGGCTCGGCTGGCGGCTGTTTTATGGGTTAAGTCGCCGCTGGTGGCCAAGTTAGGTGTCAGTAACAATTTAGTTCGACACGCGGACGCACCTGTTTATTTTTTTTACATATTTTGTTTCTGGGTATAACTAAAAAAAAAAAACCCCAATGCACATTTATACTCTCGATATTGGCGTTGTGTGTGCTCCATGTGTGTGTGTGGGTGCGAGTGTAATAAATATTCAAATAATTATTATATATATTATATTATATTGCAATGCCAATGCATTTGCCTAAGCCAAGTTGGGTAATAACACAAAAAAATAAAAGCGCGCCAAAACCAACATTTTTTGAAATGATAAACTAAACACAACTTTATATGGATTTCGATTTCGATTTCGATTTCGACAAGTAAAAACAAAAACGAAGCAAAATAAATCCCCCCGAATACATTTCTACAAAAACAAATACTTGTTAATTTTCGTACTTGCTTCTTTTTAACCGGTATGCTGTGTTAATGTTATTGTTGTTGTTGTTGTTGTTGTTCTGTATTTCTGCGAAAGCATATGAGAAACGTTGCCAAAATAATAATTAACCAACGGCAGCAAACCAAATGAATGCATTGACTTTATTTCCAAACCGCAATTAATGTTGTTGTCGTCGACTCCAAGAAGCGCAAAATTGAAGGCTCGTCTTAAAATTGATTCACAACTGTATTTTAAAAGCGACAGTTCTTCACAATACCAGAAAACCCCATTCTTACAGCAACAGCAACAGCAACAACAGTCGCAATAGCGACAATAAAAATCGATTTCGTAAAAAAAAATACAAATAATAAAATAAAGAAGTGTTAATTTGTGACTAATTTTGATTCATCAACGCAAGAAATCATTAAAGTAAAACAAATGAAGCAGCAACAACAAAAACTGCAAAGCAACTGTTGCACTTACAGTTACAGCGCCTGAGAGTAGGCAATAACTATGATAGTAATAATAATAAAACGTTTTGCTTTTTTTTTTTTTTCATCTTTCTTATAAACAGGAACCACTGTGGTGGTTGCGTGTGTGCGTGTAAAACAAGGAACAAATATATGTATACAAGATACGTGTGTTGTTCACAGTGATAACGCACAGAAAACACTGAGAAACAAAATACAAATAAAATAAAAATATATATATAACAAAAAATACAAAAAAATACCCGCACAAAGTCAAAACAAGAAAAAGATCACTCCGTCAAATTGGCGCCGAATGCATTTGCAATTGAGCAGCGAAGAGGCAGCCACCGCAGCATCAGCAGCAGTAGCAGCAGTAACAGCAACATCAGCAACAACATCCGCAGCAGCAACAGCAGCAGTTTTCAGCAGCAGCAAAAACAATTTGCTATATACGGGCTCGACGGCAACATCAACAGGAGCCGCTCAGGCCGTGCCATCGGTTTGCATCGCCGGCAATCGCAGCATGGTCACATCTTCGGCATCGCCAACGGGTACGGGCTGGTCGTCGCCGGGCGTTTATAAGAGCGCCAGTACAGCGGTTACTGCTGCTGCGGTGGCAGCGGCTGCGGTCATGTGCGAGGTGCTGCCATCTAGCAGCGCCAGCATTGGCAGCAGCTCGCCAACAGGTGGCGCCAGCAATGGCACCGCCAATAGTGCGCACAGTGCCAACGGCAACAAAAACAATAGCAACAACAACAACAACAACAACAATAATAATGCAGTGCATCAGGATCTGCTGTGGATGGAAAGATTTGTTCTCGAAAGACAACAGGAGTATCCAGGAGAATTGGGTGAGCAGCAGGCAGCTGTATCTTAGATTCTTCGACATCAAAGTAGTCACAGTCAGTCACAGGACAATTTGATAGCAACAAATAAGCCAGTTTTATCATCGGGCATATCATAAGCTTCAGACACTTGCCTCCTATGCGTCGATTAAGAATTGATTGACACTCTGATTGATTTGTGAGCATCTTCTCAATTCCAGATAACTGATTGATGAGCAAGTTAGCTTATATCGAAACTGAAAACATTTGCACGCAAGATGATTACTTATATCACAAATTTGTCGGGAAATGTGTGTATGCTGAACCTATATAGTCATGTCCTTCTCTCTGTCTGCCGACATGCTAATTAAAATGTTGAACATGTCTGTCTTCTTGATGCAGGCAGTACATACGTATGCCAGAATCAGTTGACTTGGGTCACTACAACCTGTAGAAAGCAGCAACTGGAAATCTCGATCGAAGATAAATTCAAATATGAAGAACATATTTTTTGCCAAGATATCTCAACCAAACGCACTGTTCATGAGTGTTAAAAATCACTTTTTCACATAACTCCCAGAACTTAATTTGGATTGCGTGCATTTTACAATTGTACACTTTTCCCATACGCTGCCCAGCTGAATTAACCCTAAATTGGGATACTTTCGAGCTTCGTTCACCGATTTCGTCAAACATAATTCCACTGAACTGGGTATTCTTTTACATATTTGGTTGCCAAGTAGCTCAGATTTACATACGTCTGCATGATAGCTCGTGTCAATTATACAGGATGGATGCCTGGCAGAGGCATCCAGCTGCACTTTTGGGGCTTTAACTGGTTGCCAAAGTCATTTAATACCGCTGCCAATACGCATTATGCGTAAATATGATATCAACGGTTATTGATATTAACGCACGAGTCTCTTCTTCTCCTGTTGCGTCTTCTACTTTAGCTGGTCCTCGTCTGGTGTAGAAATTTCAATGGAAATTTATATTCTTTAGCATATCAATGACCCATTGAAGCTGCTAATGAAATCTCAGAACGCTTCGACAAGCTTCTGAAAACTAGTTTTTGGGAAATTATTGAATGAAGCACTTTTGCCTGCACTTTTTCCTCAACTATCTTTCTCGCATCTGAAGGAACTTTGGTTAGTATGTGGCTCGGTTGTGTTTCTGGTCTTATCTCGATTCGTACTGGTCAAAATTAACTTCTGAAGGCAGGTTAAGCAATTATTTTGTCTATGCTAAAATATTTCGAGAGAAATTTCAACATTTTTCTCCTATTTTGATTGCATTTGTTACTTTAAATAACTACAAGCTTAAGTACTTCATTTCATTCCGTATTGACGTGCAAAACGCTTAATATGATTATATTATAACTGCTGTAAAATAAAAGTAAGGCTCGGCTTTAATACTATAATTTTGTCGAGATATTTGTAACGACTCCATAAAGTATGTGTATGTATTTTGCTGATTATCTTAGGCACGCCGAAGATGACAAATCGTATTAGTCCAGAGTTAATCCGCTAACATCTTGAACTAACGTCTTGAGTTCGAAATATTATTATGTTTGTTGTACGTTGTAAACAAATGTATGTTTAGTATGTTTTACGACTGACTGAGAATGGAGTATTGCACATTTCTGTAGCAACATTGCATCAGAAAATATGACATACGTGTTGACGTCTATCGATCCCAGAACTTGACACTCATCTTTACGCCGGTTGTTCCTACGTCGAAACCTGTGATCAAAGCAAATATAAAAAACGGATATGTGTCAAGTTAGAATAAAATGGCTTCCAAAAAAAACAAATGAGTGTACAAAATGAGGATAGACACACAGGCAGACATGGCTATATTCACTGGCCTGGCTATGATGTTGAAGACTTTTTATAAGTTACATTACCCTCGGCAATATATATAATAATGATTTCGATATGAAGTAACCCATAATAAATTGAAATTATCGAGAAATCACTTGATAAGTAAATCAATCTCCAGTTGATTGACCCCTGTCGAGCAATATTGAAGATAGGCGACCTTCATCAGGGTTTATCCGTGTTGTCGTGCGTCTGTAGGTGAACTGTCAAATGACAGCTGATGTGGCCCAACGTCACGGGGGCCGATGTGGTGCGGTGCGGAGTGGTGCCAGTGTGGTGCAGCCACCCACTAATTGATTATGAAGCATAATTAATTATGTTAATTATTTAACAACATTTTTGCAAATGATTGATGATGGCGATTCCGACTGCCACCATAGAACTATCAATTATTCACCATATTTTGCACAATTATAAATTTAAAGCAAACACTGATTAAATTTAAATTTTGTGTGTTTTTTTTTTGTTTTTGTTTTTGTTTCTGACTAACAGTGCGTACGAGCAATCCGTACTTTCTCTGCTCCGCCCTGCCCACCCACTGGCGTTCAAATAAAACACTACCACTGGCCTTTAAGGTCGTCGCATTGGCGGACGTTGGCGATGGCACCTATGTGACCATCCGGGCGGGCAACGATGAGAATTGCTGCGCCGAGCTGCGCAACTACACCGCCCAAATGAAGAACGGTGTGGCCAAGTTCAATGATTTGCGCTTCGTGGGACGCAGCGGTCGAGGTGAGTACCAATCCAAAATCAACATGATCTGGTGAACAGGTATATCGAGCAGATCTGATAATATACCACGATTTAAATCAATATGATGTTTTTTTCTTACACCTTTTACCATAAAAATTGTGGTTTTTGAGTTCTTGAGTTAAGACATACCTCTAACCAAATATGACCAAATAGTAAAACAAACTCCAAAATCCTAACCATTATTAATCCTAAATTTCAAAAGCTCGAAGAGAGCATTAGTCGAAGATGTGAAGCGTTATTAAATGTTTAGCGTATTATATGCAAATATATAATATGCAATCTCTTTAAGTGTAAGATGGGAATAATCAGTTGCATGCAAAGTTGAGGAAACCAATGAAACGAAAAAAATGTGAAAAAATTGAAATTTTCATGCCAATTTTTATACCCTGAACCCATTAAAAATGGGTAAAAAGGGTATAATGGTTTTGTGCAAATGTATGTAACAGACAGAAGGAAGCATCTCCGACCCCACACAGTATATATATTCTTGATCAGGATCAAAAG